>SJYV01031739.1:498250-528691 GCA_006410875.1 Neotragus pygmaeus | reverse complement strand
GGGGGGGAGCAGGAGCTGGTGGCTGGAAGAGCGAAGCCCTGGGATCCGCATGCCTAATGAAGGAAAGAGGAGCCATCGGGGACACTGAAATTTTAATTCGTGGGTCACTTTGGGGGGGGTATTTATTATTCAGTCCTGATTGGCTGCGTTGTGGCCAGTCAGCACCCTGGCCTCCGGCGGGGAGCCACACAACCCTTAGCACAGGCCCTCAGCAACGGGTGAGCGGCTGCAGGGAGCCCCTGCACCCTTTTCTTTGTGTGGCAGACTGAGGCCTGGCCGTGCTCAATCCCCATCCACTGGGGAGAGTTCTCCAGGCAAGAGCTAGTCCTTCTGTGGGCTTTTTTCCTTCCTTCTTTTTCCCTGGACCCTTGACTGATCCAGAGTCGGTTGGGCTGGAGGTGGTCCCTGATGCCATGTGAGGGAAACTGAGGCCAGGAAGGAAGGCCCGATACAAGTGTGGGGCCACAGGGGTTTAGACAAGCCTCAGAACGGTGCCAAATGGGGCAGGAGTGACTGAGGCCTGGGGGAAGCAGAGAGCAGGCCAAGGTCACCCAACCAGAGCTGGGTCTCACTCTTGTGGTCCTGCCTCCTAGCTCGGGTGGTGTCTGGAGTTCTCTGCATGTCACAGCCAAGGAGCCCCTGCTCACCTGTCTTACAGAGGGCCTGGACGTTGACAGTAGGCACCTGTCAGCCAAATGGAGTCTCTGCCCCAAGAGGACAGTGAGGCTCAGAGAGGGGAGGCAAGGTGTCCAAGGTCACACAGCAGGAGCCTCAGTGTCACAGGCCCTTCCCACCCCATCTGAGCTGCAGCCCCACCCCTTGGCACCTTCGTCCCTGGAGACTGTGTGTTTTACAACCCATTATTCCCGAGACCCAGGTTGCCTCACAGAGCCAAGACTTGGGGCCAGGCCCTCTGAAGCAGAGCTAGCCCAAGAAGGGGGTCCACTGGGGTTTCAGATTCCGGCCCACTTGCTCTGTGACTTTGGACAGGTCCCATGGTCTCTCGGAGCCTGAGCATCCTTCTCTGTGAAATGAGGTTACTGTGAATTCCCCTATGTACTGCCTGTAGGCCCACCTGTGTTTTTCCTTCCCTCCCTCGTGGAGGAAGCACCTGGCTCAGCTTGGGGTACAGCAGAGATCCTGTTGGGGGGTGCTCCAGGCACCTGATGGGCCATAAACTGAGCTGCCATAGCCCTGGGCAGTGGAGACCAGAAGGACAGCCTTGGGTGGGGGCCAGTGTGGTCCAGTCTCGGCCCGGCCCTCCCTCAGCTCCATCTGAGGTCCACTTAGGAAGGTTGCCTCCCCTCTGCCAGCCTCAGCGTGGCCACCACTACAATGGGGAGATTACCTTTAGCCCCAAAGCGTTGTCCTGAGGATATACTCCGTGATTCTCCAGGGATGTTTGTCTAGTGAATGCTGGATGGTGTCAGGGCCCAGGAGAGCCCCTCCTGCGTCTCTGTTTTGAAGCCTCCCCCCCACCCCCCAATTTCACAGGTGTCAGCTGGACTCCAGCCCGGCCCCAGGCTCCCTGCGTGACCTTAGACAGACCTCTCTCTTTTTCTCCTGTGCTGTCATAAGGCAATTCTGAGGGGGTGTGAGAATAAGCTATCCTCAGCCCCCAAGGCCCCCAGGGTGGGGGGATTTAGTCCCCTGCTGGCACCTGAGGCAGTGTGTGTGGGGGCAGGTAGGTGGAGCCCTGGAAGGACTAGTTAGGCGAGATGGAGCCAGACAGACGACCTGTGTTCGAATCCTGCTCTGCCATGCGACCTGGGTAGGTTGCCTCAGTGACCTGGCCCATGAAGTGGGGTGGTGATCACAGGCGCCACTTCCCAGAGCTGTGAGGGTTGATGCTGAAGCGACCGAGACCTACTGGGGGAACAGCCCCGGCCCTGGGGGGCCTGAGGCCCCAGTTTGTGAAGCAGCAGAGCACGGAAGGCCCCCTCTGGAGAATCTGGACAGAGAAGCAGGCCCTCCATCTGTCCCCCAGCAGGCCGGGAATGGCCACGGGGTGGAAGCGTCCCCACCCACACCTTTCTGGTTCGACTGGAAAACAGGGCCCTGTCCCACCTCCTGTCAGGATGTGTTTGGTAGCCGGGAAGGGCTGGATCTGTAAGCACAGGAGCCGGGGGCCCCCATGGGCCGTGTGCCCCTCTGTGTGTTTCCAGGCTGAGCCCTCCACCTGCTCAGGCTGCAGGTGGGGGCGGGGTGGAGCCTTCAGTTGACAAGCCGGCCTCTGAGGAGGGCATGAGGGAGCGATCTGGATGAAGAGAGGGACAAGGCTCCTAGAAGTCACCCAGGCCTTTCCTGGGCATCTTGGATAAGCACGTGCAACCTGAGCTAAGGGCAGGATGGACACTGGTGGGCTTCCATGAAGCCCAGCTTTGGTTACCCCCAGTGACAGGAAGCTTACTCCTTCCACCTCCACTGAGAACAGATCTGTCTTCTCAGGGCTTCCTCTTGAAACCCGGGCTTGGTGTCAGGGCTGCACTTCCTGGCCCTCTACGGCGCTCAGAGCGTGGGAACAGGGTGGGCCTTGGCCCCACCCATGAGCTGGGGGTCAGATAGGAGCCCCATGACCTCCTAATTCCCACCCCTCCAGTCTACACACACACACTTCCCAGTGGGCCCACAGCCTTCCTGCCTCTGGCCCTTTAAGGCCCGGGCAGGAAGCCCCTCCCCATTTAGGGCAATAAATGGACACATAAAATGGCCGAGGGCCTGTTTGCTGGTGTCTGGCCCGGAGGGAGGCCTGCGAGGACAGGCGGGCAGGGGGCTGGCTGACAGCTGGCAGCCACAGTCACCCTGAGCCGTTGGTGACCCCCACCCCCCAACCAGGACGCTGCATTCCTGTCCCATTAAACCCTAGGCCGGGGACCGGGCCAGGCAGGGATTGGCACCAGGTCAGGGCGGGGTAACCCGTCAGGACCAACCTTGCAACACAGGCTGCCAGGCTGGGAGGGGGTGGGGGCGGCCAGGCGCTGGCCTGGCAGCCGCACCTGGGTGCCAGACTTGCTGTGTGACCTTGGGCCAGCCACCTACCCTCTCTGGGCCCGTTTTTTTCCCTCTAGATGATGGCTTAGCTTCCTCCTGGGACCTACCTGGCACTTCCTTGGCACATAGTAGATGGAGAGGGAGATGGATTCCCTCTGGTATAATGTTCAGAAGTGAAGATGAAAACCCCACTCCCATCCATAAGAGAAGGGGCAAACCACCTCATCAGGCCTTTGGGGACTGTCACTGGCATATAGTCCTAGGCGTAGGCTTGCTGAGTGGACTAGAGTGGAACCCTTTGCTACCGTCACAACTCCCAAGGAAACTGAGGTGCTTTTCTTGGCCCAAGGTCACCCAGCTTGGAGGTAGATGGACCAGGATGTGCTCCTGGGCTGCTGGGGCACATAGTAGGTGTCAGAGGTCCCTGAAGGAGTTCTCTCTTGTTCTCTCCCTGGGTGGGTGTGGGAGCCTGTAACCCCCATTAAGCTGCCCCCCTCCCTGGACTCTCCTCCAGAAAGACATCAGCTGACGGTTACCTACCTACCTGCTGCTGGCCACCAGGCTGCGGGTGTGGGTAGGAGGGGGAGGCCCAGCCTCAGCCCTCACCTTGCACCTGACCTTGGGGACTCCTCGGCCTCCTCCCCCTGACCCTCTCCTGGGGCGCAACCCTGGGCTTTGCCCCCTGATGTTCTGGGGACCAGGTCTGGGCTCTCCCAGCCTCACCCTGCATCCCCAGTGGGTGAGTGCTGGTAGCTCAGGTAAGAGCATCTGAGTCCCAGCCTGGCCACTGCTCTGTTGTGTGACCTTGCCCTGGTCTCAGCACCTCTCTGAGCTTTTGCTCATCTCTACAGCCTAGGGTCCAGTTAGGTCTTGAAAATTAGGGCACCAAGCAAGGCCCTAAGCTGGCCCAGGTCCTAACGGCCTGCCACAGCAAGTGACCCTAGGTTGGATCGGAGGTGGGACTGGCACTGGCCCCTGGTACTGGGTGTGCCTGCCAGCCAGGTGGGCAGGGCTGGGCGTGGGCTCACTCCACTGCATAACTCTTTGGTTCCTCCTGCCGTTTGCTGCACCCCTACTGTGTGCTGCCCAGGGGAGGGCCGGGTGTAGGGGCCTGGGAGCTGCCCAAGAGGGAGGAGGGCACCCCACCTCCAGCCCAGGAGGAGCCTGCCGAGGCCTGCCCCTCGGCCGGCCGCCGAGTCAGCACCAAACAGCCCCGGAAATCCCATGGAGGCAAGTGTGGGGGTGGAGCTGTGTTGAAAGACCGTGCCTTGGGTGGGTGTGGGCCTGAGCTCAGGGACCCTGGCCGTTGAGGGTGTGAACACGGCCAGCGTGGGGGGGTGGGGCTTCCTGGAGGAGAGAGATTTCATTGGCTCATCATTACCGAGGAAACTGCCAGTGCGGGAGCACCTACTAGGTGTCAGGCGCCGCCAGTAGGGCCTCTTAGAGCAAGGCAGGGCTCTCCCGGTGAGACCCTGCCATGGCGCACAGTGGGTGCTTAGTCATTAGTGCTTTCTGCCACCAGGACCCCACCTGACCTCTCTCCCATCTCACAGGGACTTCCTCCCCTTTCTTAGAGGGAGGGCCCGGAGAGGCCCCTGTGGGGACAGCGGCCTGGGGCGTGGCAGGCAGGTGGCATGAGTTCTTGGAGAGAGGGTTAAGCCAGGTGGCCAGTTTAGTTTCCAGGCCGAGAAAAGAGGCTGCGGCCTGCTGGGAAGTGTGTAAGGGAGGGTTGGAGGACCACCAGCCTCGCCTCTGTGGGCTCCTGAGTCAGCCTCGCTGGGTGCTCTCGGCCTGGCTTCTAGCTGTCTCTGAGCCTCAGTGTTCTCATCTGTGAATGGTGCTCATGCTGCTTTCTTGGGGGCTTCCCTTAGTCTGAATCACCCCAGGCCTTGCCCTTGAGAGGAAGGTCTCATATGATTTGTTGTTGTTCAGTTGCCAAGTTGTGTCTGACTCTTTGAGACCCTAGAGACTTCAGCACACCAGGCTCCTCTGTCCTCCACTATTTCCCAGAGTTTGCCCAAATTCATATCAGATGATTAGCTGGGGAAATAAGAGGCCCCAGCTGGGGAAGGGCAGGGACTTGGCCCCTCAGACCCAACCCAGACTCAAGGACTGCCCCACAGAGCAGGCTGTATGCACTTGGCCCCGGGTCTTCCAGCTGGTGGAGACCCAGGCCCAGGGCTTGATCCATCGCCCCAGGATGGGTTCAAGGACGGAGCCCACTCCTTTCCAACTGGGTGACTTCGCACTTGAAGTAGGTCTGCGCCAGCGCCTGGCCTGGTGGGGAGGTGGGGGTGGAGTGGCCGTGGCAGGGGTGAGTCACCTGGACCAGTTCAGGTCCTGACCTAGAGGCCCCAGAAGGCACCTGAAGGGACACTGGCAGGCAGGGCAAGGGTGGCCATCTTGGCGTGTTGGTGGCCTGGATCAGAGGAGGGGCTGAGGCTGGTTTGATCCGGAGGCCCATCTGCCCACTCGCTCCCAGGGGCCCGGGGCCAGACGGCAGATGGTGGCAGGGGGTGGGAGCCGCCACAGGGGGCTCTGCTGAGGCCTCCTGTGGCCGAGCCTTGGATGGGGTCGCGCCCCCCACCCCCTATCCTCCTGCTCCCAACAGTCACATCTGAGCCTCCCCCCGCCGCACCCACCGCGGACTGGCGGAACAGAAGGGGGAGCTGAGCAGCTGGTGCGGTCGGCGGGAAAGAGGGCGGGCCGTGGAGAGAGGCGTCCCGGGAAGTGTACTGGCTGCCTGCGCACCACACAAAGGCCTCTGTGTCAGCCTCAAGGCCCGGACCCCGCTCCCAGAGCGACCCTGGGTCCTTGGGACTGGCTAGGCCAGCTGCCTGCATCCTGCGAGAGGCCTACCTAGCAGGAGGGATCGGGTTAGACCTGAGCTGGGTCACTCAGCTGGGAGTCCCAGGCAGGCTGTGGACGGCTGGATTCAGGCTCTCTCCCCAGGGACAAGCAGGGGCTCTGTCCTGAAAGCAGGCCAGCTGGGTCCAAGGAATGTGGGTTTTGTTGGGTGGCTCTGGGCAGCCAGGGGTTCCCCGGAGAGGGTGGAGGGTGGGGACAGGAGCCAGGGGGTTGCACANTGCCTGCATCCTGCGAGAGGCCTACCTAGCAGGAGGGATCGGGTTAGACCTGAGCTGGGTCACTCAGCTGGGAGTCCCAGGCAGGCTGTGGACGGCTGGATTCAGGCTCTCTCCCCAGGGACAAGCAGGGGCTCTGTCCTGAAAGCAGGCCAGCTGGGTCCAAGGAATGTGGGTTTTGTTGGGTGGCTCTGGGCAGCCAGGGGTTCCCCGGAGAGGGTGGAGGGTGGGGACAGGAGCCAGGGGGTTGCACAAGCGCCCGAGTGGGTGGATGAGTCACAGCCCAGGGGAAGGCGGAAAAAAGGAGGGGGGGAAGGGGCGAGACTGAGTCCCCCTCTGGCCCTGCTCTGCCAAAGGCTTCTGCCCATTTGACAGATGGGGAGACTGAGGCTTTAAGAGCGGCAGAGTCTTGTCCTAGGATGAACAGTGCAGACACGGTGGCCAAAAGGAGAGGAACTGGCTGGGCAGGAGGTGGACAGGAGGCCCCTGGCCCCCCATTACTCCTTGACAGGGTCAGCTCAAGTAGGCAGGGAGGAGCATCTGACAGTGGCCTCATGCCCCCCAGTTATTCACTGCGAGGGCTGAGCCACGTCCTGGGGGTCCACACGGCAGAAAGGGGTTCCTCCTGCAGAGTCATGGCCCCACCCCAGCAGGGCACACCCGTGGCCCCCATGCTTCTGGCCAGGTCCCCAGGTCTTGGCCTCACCCCTTCCTGGTGACTCAGAGCCCCCCAAGAGAACCAGGCCTGACCAAGCAGCAGGAAGGAAGGTTAGGGAGGCCGAGGGGTCGGGAGGGATGGGAGGCTGAGGGGCCAGGCAGGGTTGGAGAGCCACACCATTTGGGTAGTGGCTCTTGGGTCAGGCACCCTGGGTTTGAATTGAGACTGGGACTCCCTGAGCCTCACTTTCTCACCTCTGCAGTGGAAACCACGCTGCCTACGGGACTCCTGGGCGCTCAGCCAGGACGGCACACAGTGGGTGCCTTATGTCACCGCCCTGTCCTCCTAGAGAGTGGGCTGGCAGAAGCCCGTGCTCAGATTCACTAGGCTGCAACTCATGCTGGGCATTTATTGAGCACCTTCTGTGTGCTCCCACGCCACTTTAAACTGCCCCTTAGCTGGGATCTCCCATCCATTAAAGAGGAAAAGGGGCTCGCGTTCATCTCTGAAGCACCCAGCTGGGTTTCGCCAGTGTCATCCCACAGTGATGACCACAGACCATCCTAATGCAGAGCCAGGGAGACTGAGGCTGGGGTCGGGGGACTGCTCTCCGAGGGTCCTGCTGCCCAGACAGTTGGCCTCACCCATACCCCCCCACTCTCCACCCCCGACCCTCACGATCGCCCCTTCCTTCCTGTTGCTGTAGGTCTCGGTGCGGAAGATGGCCGGCGGCGTGGACGGCCCCATCGGGATCCCGTTCCCCGACCACAGCAGTGACATCCTGAGCGGACTCAACGAGCAGCGGACGCAGGGCCTGCTGTGTGACGTGGTGATCCTGGTAGAGGGCCGTGAGTTCCCCACGCACCGCTCGGTGCTAGCCGCCTGCAGCCAGTACTTCAAGAAGTTGTTCACATCAGGCGCCGTGGTGGACCAGCAGAACGTGTACGAGATCGACTTTGTCAGTGCTGAGGCGCTCACGGCCCTCATGGACTTCGCCTACACGGCCACACTCACTGTCAGCACGGCCAACGTGGGTGACATCCTCAGTGCTGCCCGCCTGCTCGAGATCCCCGCTGTGAGCCACGTGTGCGCTGACCTCCTCGACCGGCAGATCCTGGCAGCCGATGCAGGCGCCGATGCCGGGCAGCTGGACCTCGTAGATCAAATTGATCAGCGAAACCTCCTTCGCGCCAAGGAGTACCTCGAGTTCTTCCAGACCAATCCCATGAACAACCTGCCCGCCACCGCGGCCGCCTCCTTCCCATGGTCTGCCTTTGGCGCATCCGACGATGACCTGGATGCCACCAAGGAGGCCGTGGCTGCCGCTGTGGCTGCCGTGGCCGCCGGCGACTGCAATGGCTTGGATTTCTACGGGCCCGGCCCCCCAGCTGAGCGGCCCTCGGCCGGGGATGGGGATGAGGGCGACAGCAACCCAGGTCTGTGGCCAGAGCGGGATGAGGACGCCCCGGCAGGGGGCCTCTTCCCAACCCCCGTGGTCCCGCCATCCACCGCCACGCAGAACGGCCACTACGGCCGGGGCGGGGAGGAGGAGGCAGCCTCACTGTCAGAGGCAGCCCCGGAGCCAGGCGACTCTCCGGGTTTCCTGTCAGGCGCGGCTGAGGGTGAGGACGCGGACGGGGCTGATGCGGACGGGCTGGCGGCCAGCACGCTGCTGCAGCAGATGATGTCGTCGGTGGGCCGGGCGGGGGCGACCACAGCGGGAGACAGCGATGAGGAGTCACGGGCGGATGACAAAGGTGTTGTGGACTACTACCTGAAGTACTTCAGCAGCGCCCACGACGGGGACGTCTACCCGGCCTGGTCACAGAAGGTGGAGAAGAAGATCCGGGCCAAGGCCTTCCAGAAGTGCCCCATCTGCGAGAAGGTCATCCAGGGTGCCGGCAAGCTGCCGCGCCACATCCGGACCCACACGGGCGAGAAGCCCTACGAGTGTAACATCTGCAAGGTCCGATTCACCAGGTGAGTTGGCGCCTCCGTGGTGGGGAGTTGGGGTGCTTCCTGGGGGCCCCTGGTCCAGTGGCCGCACACGGCCCCCTACGCCATCATGTGTGCACACACATGTTCACATCCTGCCTCCATGTGCAAAAACACCCTACAAGGGTGCCTTCTCCATTGGTGCACCCCCCACCCCCATGTGCCTGTCAAGAGAACCTATGATGGGAGCGGGCACGCAGCGCCTGAACAAGCTGACCACTTAAACCTCAAGTGTGCCAGGTGGTGCCGAAGTGTGTGAGGCTGGAGGGAAGAGCCCAAGGAGCGGCTCTTTCTTTTCTAAAATATTTATTTATTGCATCAGGTATTAATTGCATCATTCAAATCTTTCCTTTCGGTGCACAGATTCTCTAGCTGTGGCGCTCATGGCCTCAGGAGCTCCGAGGCATGTGGGATCCTAGTTCCCCAACCAGGGGCCAAACCCATGTGCTGGGCATTGCAAGGCAGATTCTTAACCACTGGACCACCAGGGATGTCCCCGGCATAGCTCTTCTTCTGTTTCCCTGTGGTGGTTCCTCTCCAGACTGGAGAATCTGGGCCTTGGGAGAACACCACAGCCCCGCTGGGAACAGGGCGCTCTGGTTGTTGTGTTTAACTTCCAAGCCTTCCATGAGCCCAGGGAACCTGCTTCATTCAGCCAACATGTACGAGTGCCTGCTGGGTGCCAGGCCCTGTTCTCAAAGTAGANATAAACAAACATCTATACAATGTCGAAGTAGCAGTAAGTATTAATAGTACTATGAAGAAAAACAAAACAAAGTAGAAGAGAAACAGACCTGAATAATGTGAGGGCATTAGCCATGTCATAATCTGAAAAATGAGCAGACAGATCACTAAATGCAAAGCTGAAGGGGCAAATAGTTACAGTATGTTATGGGCTTGTGAATTTTGAAATGCCTATTAAACAACCCATTGGAGATTCAGCAGCTGGATTAACTGAGGCTGAAATTCAAGGAAAATGACAGAGCTGAAAAAATAGAGCCATCAGTATCAAATGCTAAAATATATAAAGCTATGACACTGAATGAAACAACTCAGGGGATTAAAGGGAGGCAGAAGAGAAGTTGCACCCCCTCCACCCCCGACATGGCGCTAATGGTAAAGAAGCCGCTTCCAATACAGGAGACATAAGAGACATGGGTTCCATCCCTGGGTCTGGAAAATCCTTTGGAGGAAGAAACGGCAACCTACTCCAGTATCTTTGCCTGGAGAATCCGACAGAGGAGCCTAGCAGGCTACAGTCTATGGGGTCACAAAGAGTTGGATACAATTGAAGCAACTTGGCATGCACAGAGAAGCTAAAGGACTGATTAAGCTCTGGAGGGTCCATTATTTGGGAGGCCAGAGAGAAAGATCAAGCAAAGGAGACTGAGATGGACCAAAGGTGAAGAAACTGAAAACTTAGAAACCGTGATGTCAAATGAAGAAAGTATTTTGAGAACAAAGAAGTAAAAAACTATGTTCAATGCTGCTGAGAAGACAGGATTTAGGTGGTATTCACTTCATTTGCCTAACTCCAAACTTAAAAGTTGCCACACAGAGAGTGCTTAATAAATATTTGATAGCTATGAACAAGTAACAAATACATAAACAGCACTAAAAGGAAAAAAATTCAAGTGATTCTATTAAAGCATAGAGTACATTAATTATATTAAACAAATATATTAATATATTTGTTATCTGTAATTTAAAGCTTATACCAAGATAAAAGAGAAATATGTACACTTGAAACTAATACAATATTGTAAATCAATTGTATTAATTTAAAAAATGGATAAAAGAGAAATATGATGCAGATCAGAAATGAGGTCAGGTCTAAGGTGCTTTGGAAAGATGGAAGCTTGAAAATATTCCTGATGAATTCTCTCTAGTTCCAACACTAAGTCAACTACCAAGTACCTCTCTTAAGCCCAGAAGGTACAGAGGCCAGAACCAGAACTTTTAAGTATCACAAAAGCTTATTAGTACTAGGAGGACCATGAGATCCATGGATGCACCTTTCCCCAAGAGAAATGCAGTAACTAAACAAGCACTCCTGGGACAACAGGCTAGTCTCCCTGGCCCACAAAGAGCTTCAGGAGAACTTTACTGCTGAATATAAGAACGTACTTCTCTTAGCTGAAGGCATCTAGTTGCTGAGAGGTGACTCCCAGTGACCCATGGCGAACCACAGAGAGCTAATAATATACGAAATGTTACACAAAAAGCCACAAGACAAAGACTGCCAGGCTGCCCATAATCTGAGGTGTCAGAAGCTCTACCCAAAGAGTACACAATGCAAAAAAGTTTGTATAGAAAAATTTATTTAAAAAGAAAAGAAAAGAAAATTTATTTAAAAAGTGAGAAGAGATCATTTTATCAGCTTCAAAAACACTTCAAATTCTTTATAATCAAAACAGTAGGAATAGGAACAAACCAAGAACTAAGAAACAAAAATCCAGAAATTGAGCTCAGTGTCGATGAGAACTTCATATTTTATGAAGGTGATATTTTATTTCAATGGGAAATGATACTTCATATTTAAATGATGCTTATACAACTAGATATCCACAAGAAGAAAATGTTAACTCCTATCTAATATCATATACAAAATTAATTCCAATTAAAGATATAACCATACAAACATATATAAACATCTCAGAAAAAAACTGAGGGCCAATATATACAACCAAAAAAGTGTCAGAGATCTTTCTGTCAAGAAACAGAAGCTTTAAAACAAAAATTTTATTTAAAAAACTTTAAAATTTTGTATTGTAAAAACAAACTCCATAAAAACGGATAGGAATCACATGGGTCAGAATGGCCATCATCAAAAAGTCTACTAAGAATAAATGCTAGAGAAGGTGTGGAGAAAAGGGAACCCTTTTACATTGTTGGTGGGAATGCAAACTGATACAAGCACCATGGAGAACAGTATGGAGATTCCTTAAAAAACTAGGAATAAAACTGCCATATGACCCAGGAATCCCACTACTGGGGATACATACTGGACATATATCCTAAAGAAACCATAACTGAAAAAGACACACATACCCCAATGTTCACTGAAGCACTATTTACAAAAGCGAGAACATGGAAGCAACCTAGATGTCCATCGGCAGATGAATGGATAAGGAAGTTGTGGTACATATACACAATGGAGTATTACTTAGCTTAAAAAAGAATGCATTTGAGTCAGTTCTAATGAGGCAGATGAACCTAGAACCTAATATACAGAGTGAAGTTAGTCAGAAAGAGAAAGACAGATATCATATATTAACAAACACATATGAAATCTAGAAAGATGGAACCAATGATCTTATGTGCAGTACAGCAAAGGAGACAAAAACACAAAGAACAGACTTTTGGTCTTAGTGAGAGGAGAAGGTGAGATGATTTGAAAGAATAGCACTGGAACATATACATAACTGTATGTAAAGTACATAGCCAGTGTGAATCTGATGTATGATGTAGGGCACCCAAAGCCGTTGCTCTGCGACAATCTGGAGGGATGGGGTGGGGAGGGAGGCGGAAGTGGGGCTCAGGAGAGAGGAGACACATGTATGCCTATGGCTGATTCATACTGCTATATGGCAAAAACCATTACAATGTTATAAAGTAATTATCCTCCAACTAAAATAAATAAAACTTTTTAAAAAAGACAGGAAACAAGCAATAGTTTAGGAAAAAGTACTTGCAACTCATATGACTAACAAGCTAGTAATCATATCTAAAATAAGTAAAACAGGATTTCACTTGAGAATAAAATGAATAAAATGAAAAATGAGTGGAATGTGTGTCACTGCAGAGTCATTAAAATTTAATGACTAGTAAATAACAAAAAATTTTTTTCTAAATCCCTGTGTCAGGGAAAACAAATTAACACATTAAGATATCTTTTTTCACCCCTCAAATTGATTAAGTTAAATCTTTACTTAACAAGAAATCTCCGGGAGAAACTGTGGACATACCCATTATTCCAACCTTGATAGAAAGTCAATTTGCAATATCTATCAAAATTCTAACTGTATATATTCTTTCATTTAGCACTCTCAGAATCTATCCTATAAAAATAAAATCATCAGTATATAAAGATTGCAGCCATGAAATTAAAAGATGCTTACTCCTTGGAAGAAAAGTTATGACCAACCTAGATAGCATATTCATAAAGCAGAGACATTATTTTGCCAACTAAGGTCTGTCTAGTCAAGGCTATGGTTTTTCCTGTGGTCGTGTATGGATGTGAGAGTTGGACTGTCAAGAAGGCTGAGCGATGAAGAATTGATGCTTTTGAACTGTAGTGTTGGAGAAGACTCTTGAGAGTCCCTTGGACTGCAAGGAGATCCAACCAGTCCATTTTGAAGGAGATCAGCCCTGGGATTTCTTTGGAGGGAATGATGCTAAAGCTGAAACTCCAGTACTTTGGCCACCTCATGCGAAGAGTTGACTTACTGGAAAAGACTCTGATGCTGGGAGGGATTGGGGGCAGGAGGAGAAGGGGATGACCGAGGATGAGATGGCTGGATGGCATCACAGACTCAATGGACGTGAGTCTGAGTGAACTCCGGGAGTTGGTGATGGAGAGGGAGGCCTGGCGTGCTGCGATTCATGGGGTCGCAAAGAGTTGGACATGACTGAGTGACTGAACTGAACTGATGTATATAGAGACTCACTTATGAGTCTAGCTGCAATAGCAGGTAAATAAATCATAAATCACTATACTGCCAGATCTATGCCAGCTAACTTGTAGGGATTTCTGCAATATAAAAAACAAAGAAGAAAGTACGATTTTATTGTTAAAAAATTATTATTTATATATATTTGTATCCAACTGTGGCTTCCCTGATAGCTCAGCTGGTAAAGAATGCACCAGGAGATGAGGAGACCAGGGTTCGATTCCTGCGTTGGGAAGATCTGTTGCAGAAGAGATAGGCTACCCACTCCAGTATTCTAGGGCTTCCCTGGTGGCTCAGACCATAAAGAATGTGCCTGCATTGTGGGAGACCTGGGTTTGATCCCTGGATTGGGAAGATCCCCTGGAGAAGGAAACAGCCACTCTAGTATTCTTGCCCAGAAAATCACATGGACAGAGGAGCCTGGCAGGCTACAGTCCATGGGATCACAAAGATTTCGACATGACAGAGATTTTCACTTGTATCCAGTTGAATTAATAAGCATGTGTGGTATTACCTAACTTATATCAAATACACAAAGCACAGATATAAGCCAATAACGAAGCATGAAAGTCAAAGTGAAAGTCACCCAGTCATGTCCAACTCTTTGCGATTCCATGGAATTCTGCAGGCCAGAATACTGGAGTGGGTAACCTTTCCCATCTCCAGGGGATCTTCCCAACCCAGGGATTGAAACCAGGTCTACCGCATTGCAGGCAGATTCTTTATCAGCTGAGCCACAAGCGAAGCCCAAGAATACTGGAGTGGGTAGCCCATCCCTTCTCCAGGGGATCTTCCCAACCCAGAAATTGAACTAGGGTCTCCTGCATTACAGGTGGGTTCTTTACCAACTGAGCTATCAGGGAATCCCCAAAATGAAGCATAAGTACCATTAATGAGTTTTATTTATCTTCTACTTATCATATTCAGATTTTAAAAATAAACATTATTTATAAAAGGATTAAAGTACTGTAAAAATATTATGACAAGCTTTTCATATTTATGGAAAACTGACTACACCATCATCAGATGGTCAAATCGGGCTCAACTTTTCTTTTTGAAGACATAGGTGATGAATAAGCAATTAATAAAGATATAACTGTTTCTTAAAATTTTTAAGTGACAGATTATCCCTCAAAGCTTAAAGTCAACTACAGATTAGTTTTAGTTCTTCCTCCCGGATGCTCCTTCCTAAAATCCATTTGCACTCTCCTGGAAAGCAAGTGAGAAACTAGTTGTGGCAGTGACTATTATTAACATTACTCTTCATCAGCAGGGACACAGCCACTATGATAGCATTCTATAAAACATGTGCTTAAATATCCTTCCTCATAACTCCCAAAGATCTATAAAACCCACCATCATTACTAGTACAGTTTTTCCTTCTAACACTCAAGAGAGACATTAACCTCTTTCACTACAAACTGTCAATCATGATACTAGCTCACTAGCCCTAATCTCTGAAAGGGGAAACATCCCATCCACAGCCTCTGCTGAAGAAGCAATCACAGACAGACAGTGATGTTTTTACTTGTGACTCAACTACCTCAGTGACAGCCAATCTAGCCTAGCTAAGAGATAGAATGGGTCATATGAAAATAATGTATAAAAAATAGAATGAATGAAACAGCGGGAAAAGTATACAGAGTAAGAGATAAAAAGAGAGAGAATAAGACAGTCAGTAGTAAGGTAAGACTGTAGCAGAAATAAAATAGAAGAGACTCCAAGGAATAACAGAGAATAGAAATTAATGGCTTTTTGGTTCTAGCTTACAGGAGGCTGTTTCTGGCCACCAAAATATGTGATCAAAACATATTTCTAGGTACTCCATGACTAATGTTTAACATTTTAACTACTGTCTGAGAAAACAAGTAAATAATCAGCAAAAAAAAAAAAAAAAAAATACAGAAGACACAATTCAGTATAGAAACTATATGATCCAAATAATGAAAAGTAATCTACTAAGATTAAGCTCAATATATGCCATTCTAAAATATATTTTAAAAAGCAAAATACAAATAACAACTATCAGAGAATTGTTAAGCAGAACTGATAAAACAGATGGGCTAAAGACTAAAATGGTTTCCTTTTTTCATCAGGGTTAATTTAATTTTAAGAGGTACATTTTTATTCCTACCAATGCAAGATGAAAACTGAAGGAAATAAAAATAAGCCATATTAAGTCTCTTAGATATAGGCTAAAAAAGGCAAGGCTGTGAATAATTAATTTTTCTATTAAGACTATAAAAATCTATAGTGAAACACGCACAACTGAAATACGGGATGCAACATTAATTTTTTCCCAAGTTTTATGTCTCTATTTTGCAAATGTTTTAAGGTGGTATATTTAATTATACTACCAACTACATGTCAGGAACAAACTACTGAAATGCATTATAAGAAGATAATTTACTGGACATTTTGAGTTCAATTCTGCAAATTAAAAATCTTCTTTTGATTAAACATGTTCAAATCTTAAGCCTGCCTGGCAACATCTTGTAAACTGCTGCTCTTCAGAATACTTAAATGCAAAAAAAGCAGCACTTGGGCAAAAAAATGGAGCACTTAACATTTTTTTCTGCTAATGGATGCTCAGGATACTTAACAGTAAATCCAGTCGATTTTAAACTGAGAGTTTTGGATACTCAAAAGCTACCTCTAAGTTCAATGTGAAGAAGTCAGTCAAGCCAAGTCTGAGAATATTTTTCTTCTGGTAGTTTTAAAATACCCTACTAAAACCTGTGCCCGTTGGTTGAATAATGTGACAAAACTCATCTAGAAGAAATCACTTCTGACTAGGAATGATAAGATCCTGGAGCTTGGCCACTAATTTGTTGGGTAAGGTTAAAAGAATCTCTCAGGACTTTAATTTCTTTAACTATAGTGCAAAGGGAAGGGTTGAATTCCTTGATCTCAAGTTTCTTCCAGCTCTAATAGGAGCAGTGTATTGCACAACTCTAGAAAACACCATTCATGAGGCCATGTTAATATTCTACAATTCTATGAAAAGATTTCACATATTTCATTCAAAGTGAAAGTGAAGTCACTCAGTCATGTCTGACTCTTTGTGACCCCATGGACTGTAGCCCACCAGGATTCTCCAGGCAAGAATACTGGAGTGGGTTGCCATTTCCTTCTCCAGGGGATCTTCCCAACCCAGGGATCGAACCCGGGTCTCCCACATTGCAGGCAGACACTTTAACCTCTGAGCTACCAGGGAAGCCCTATTTCATTCAAGGTATCATGTATAACTCTCCTCTTACACAGCAGTCAATAACAACACACAATCCATTGACTGTAAAACAGTTTCCATTATGTGTAAACACTAAATAGGGTAACACCACAAGAATATAGAAGCAGTACCTGTGGCCAAGGATATTATGATTTAATAAATAATAAATGTATATAGCATAAAATGTTTGAGACACAAAAACCATATATAATAAAAAGCCAATTCAAAATGCAAAACAGAAATCAACTCAAACAATTCTGAATATCCACAGTTATACAGTCTTAAAGAGTATACTATAAAAATTATAGCTTTTCCAAAAAAATCGCTTGTACACTCATTTTCAAATACTTCCTAATTTTCACACAGGAGCATGAAGAGGCCTTACCATAAGCTGAAGTTATTCAACAAATATTTACTCATCTCTAAATGCTAGACATTGTGCTAGGCTCTAGGAATACAGTGATAAATAAGACAGAAAGAATCCCCACTTGTGATGCTAAGGTTCAAATGAGAAGTAGCAGAAAGTAAACAGGAACAGCTGTAAACAAGGTAATGACAAATCATAATAAATGATATAAGAGAAATAAACAAGGAGATGCACTAGGGCAAGGGAGTTCTTTTATTTGAGGTGGTTCCCAAAATGCTAATTAAAAGGATCCACTCATGGAAAAACAAAAGAAAAGTCAACTCTTCACAAAGAAACCAACAAGCTCAAAATCAGAGCAACAGGAAATAATCTATGGAAACCATGGAAATCTGAGAACTAGACTAAGTCAGATGATGGCCTCACAAGCTCCAAGATAAGATAAATGCAAAGAAGGTAAATCTCCAAGAGGTCCTGAGAACATTCATAAAATGTAGAATCTAGACCATGAGAGGATTTCACAACTATTCTGCAAATATTTCCTTATTTTTAGTAAGACAGAAACCCATTCTGAAGAGAAATTACTGGGAACAGAAAATAAGTTAAGCAAAGCATAAAGAATGACAACTCCTAGGAAAGGTAAGATTCATATGCTAAGTTGGCAAAGGTCCAAGCGATATAGAACTCAAGACATATCACAGAGCAAAAATACATTCAAAGATGCCTCTCCAAAAAGCAAAATATTTGCAAAGCACAGATATAGATATAAAACAAATAGCTTTATTATATCTCAAAAGTCCAAATTTTACAAATATTTCCCAAAGGAGAGAGGTCTTGAGTCACAAAGCTAAAAAAACTATACTTGTCCATTCCTTCAGCCTACAGAAGTTCTTCCATCTAAAACTATTGGAAGTGAATTCTTCTGTGGTCCAATAGTAAGGACTCTATGCTTTCCCTGTTGAGGGTGCTGGTTCAGTCCTCAGACAGGGAACTAAATCTCACAAGTGACACGGGATGGCCAAAAAAATAAATAAATAAAACCACAGGAAACCAAACTTGTTTAAACATTAGAAAGTTAAAATGAAAGTCCACACCAAGAAATTGTAGGAAAAATAATACATGTAATATAAACCACATTCTAACAGATAATAAAAACACATGAGAAAACTGTGGCCACAAAAAATGATGAACATTATTATTTAGTGTTTCAACATGAGCAAAAAGAAATGTAAAAAATAGCTGAAGCTTTATTAAGCAGTAATCAAAATTACGACATTTCAGAAATATTAGACAACAGGAAGAGCCATTAAGACTCACAAATGGGACACCGGCAGCAAAGAAGCAGGCAACCCGTGGGTGGGTGGGGGCTACCCTAGCGCAGCAGCTGGAAGACATAATGAAGAAGCTGCCTGCTGCCGGAGTCCTGTGCACAGATTCACAGGGGCTCAATATGGGCTGCCACGGAATCCGATCAGATGAGCATGCTCGGGTGCTAGCAGCTCTAGCCCAGCAAGCAGCTCAGTTAAGCCCAGACCCCACTGACACTCCTTTGGTGTACCTAGAATCAGGTAACAGGAACATTATAATCCAGAAACACGATGGCATCACAGTAACAGTGCACAAAATGGCCTCTTGACATCCTGTGTCGGCTCTCCAGCAGCCCGTCACAGAAACGCAGTCCTACCTGATGCTGATTATCTTACAGAACTATTAGAATTCCAGTAATTAGACCATTCACATAATACGCATTGGGCACTTTTCTATTAATTTTAGAGTGAGTTGCTTTTTGACACTCTGGACTTACTTATCAAGATTCTAGTTAAAAAGCATCATGTTTTGAAGCAGCAGGTTTAGGTCACCTTGTATACATAATTATGTTATGTTTAATAAACCTGGTTGGAGGGGAAAAAAGACTCACAAATGAGGGGAAATAGATTTCTTTCAGAAAACAGACTAACTTAGAAATAATTAGACTAAATTGTTAACATGGTAACCATTATGCAGTATATCGAACATTACGTTGCACACCGGAAACTAATATAATATATGCCAACTGTACCTCAACTAAAACACACACACACACACACACACACACACACACGAAGAATATACCTCCTCCACCCCCAACCCTGCCCAAAAACACCCAAGAAAGAAAAACCAGATTACAAAACTAGATTAAAGATTTACTGAGCACGGCCCCGCCCATCAGAACAAGACCCAGTTTCCCTCTCAATCTCTCCCATCAGGAAGCTTCCATAAGCCTCTTATCCTTCTCCATCAGAGGGGAGACAGACTGAAAACCACAATCACACTAACCAATCTGATCACATGGACCACAGCCTTGTCTAACTCAACAGAACTACTGAGCCACACCATGTAAGGCCACCCACGACAAACGAGTCATGGTGGAGAGTTCTGACAAAACGTGGTCCACTGGAGATGGGAACAGCAAACAACTTCAGTATTCGTGCCTGGAGAACCCCATGAACAGTATGAAAAGGCAAAAAGATAGGACATTGAAAGATGAACTCCCCAGGTCAGTAGGTGCCCAATATGCTACAGGAGATCAGTGGAGAAATAACTCCAGAAAGAAGGAAGAGAGGGAGTCAAAGCAAAAACAACACCCAGTTGTGCATGTGACTGGTGATGAAAGTAAAGTCCGATGCTGTAAAGAGCAATACTGCAGAGGAACCTGGAATTTAGGTCCATGAATCAAGACAAATTGGAAGTGGTCAAACAGGAGATGGCAAGAGTGAACATCGACATTCTAGGAATCAGCGAACTAAAAGGGACTGGAATGGGTGAATTTAACTCAGATGACCATTATATCTACTACTGTGGGCAAGAATCCCTTAGAAGAAATGGAGTAGCCATCATAGTCAACAAAAGAGTCTGAAATGTAGTACTTGGATGCAATCTCAAAAANACACACACGAAGAATATACCTCCTCCACCCCCAACCCTGCCCAAAAACACCCAAGAAAGAAAAACCAGATTACAAAACTAGATTAAAGATTTACTGAGCACGGCCCCGCCCATCAGAACAAGACCCAGTTTCCCTCTCAATCTCTCCCATCAGGAAGCTTCCATAAGCCTCTTATCCTTCTCCATCAGAGGGGAGACAGACTGAAAACCACAATCACACTAACCAATCTGATCACATGGACCACAGCCTTGTCTAACTCAACAGAACTACTGAGCCACACCATGTAAGGCCACCCACGACAAACGAGTCATGGTGGAGAGTTCTGACAAAACGTGGTCCACTGGAGATGGGAACAGCAAACAACTTCAGTATTCGTGCCTGGAGAACCCCATGAACAGTATGAAAAGGCAAAAAGATAGGACATTGAAAGATGAACTCCCCAGGTCAGTAGGTGCCCAATATGCTACAGGAGATCAGTGGAGAAATAACTCCAGAAAGAAGGAAGAGAGGGAGTCAAAGCAAAAACAACACCCAGTTGTGCATGTGACTGGTGATGAAAGTAAAGTCCGATGCTGTAAAGAGCAATACTGCAGAGGAACCTGGAATTTAGGTCCATGAATCAAGACAAATTGGAAGTGGTCAAACAGGAGATGGCAAGAGTGAACATCGACATTCTAGGAATCAGCGAACTAAAAGGGACTGGAATGGGTGAATTTAACTCAGATGACCATTATATTTACCACTGTGGGCAAGAATCCCTTAGAAGAAATGGCGTACCCATCATAGTCAAGAAGAGTCTGAAATGCAATCTGAAGCAATCTCAAAAATGACAGAATGATCTCTGTTCGTTTCCAAGGCAAACCATTCAATATCACAGTAATCCAAGCCTATGTGCCAACCAGTAATGCTGAAGAACCTGAAGCTGAATGGTTTTATGCAGACCTACAAGATCTTCTAGAACTAACACCCAAAAAAGATGTCCTTTGCATTACAGGGGACTGGAATGCAAAAACTGGGAAGTCAAGAAACACCTGGAGTAACAGGCAAATTTGGCCTTGGAATACGGAATGAAGCAGGGCAAAGGCTAATAGAGTTTTGCCAAGAGAATGCACTGGTCATAGCAAACACCCTCTTCCAACAACACAAGAGAAGACTCTATGCATGGACATCACCAGATGGCCAACACTGAAATCACATTGATTATATTCTTTGCAGCCAAAGATGGAGAAGCTCTAAACAGTCAGCAAAAACAAGACTGGGAGCTGACTGTGGCTTAGATCATGAACTCCTTATTGCCAAATTCAGCCTTAAATTGAAGAAAGTAGGGAAAACCATTAGATAATTCAGGTATGACCTAAATCAAATCCCTTATAATTATACAGTGGAAGTGACAAATAAAATTCAAGGCTTTAGATCTGAAAAACAGAGTGACTGAAGAACTATGGGCAGAGGTCTGTGACACTGACAGGAGGCAGGGACCAAGACCATCTCCAAGAAAAAGAAACGTAAAACAAGCAAAATGGCTGTCTGAGGAGGCCTTACAAATTGCTGAGAAAAGAAGAGAAGCAAAAGGCAAAGAGAAAAGGAAAGATACATTCATCTGAATGCAGAATTCCAAGGAACAGCAAGGAGAGACAAGAAAGCTTTCCTCAGCAATCAATGCAAAGAAATAGAGGAAAACAACAGAATGGGAAAGACTAGAGATCTCTTCAAGAAAATTAGAGATACCAAGGGAACATTTTATGCAAAGATGAGCACAATCCCTAACAGAAGCAGAAGATATTAAGAAGAGGTGGCAAGTATATACAGAACTATACAAAAAAGATCTTCATGACCCAGGTAATCACAATGGTGTAATCACTCACCTAGAGCCAGACATCCTGGAATTTGAACTCAAGTGGGCTGTAGGAAGCATCACTATGAACAAAGCTAGTAGAGATCATGGAATTCCAGTTGAGCTCTTTCAAATCCTAAAAGATGGTGCTGTGAAAGTGCTGCACTCAATATGACAGCAAAGTTGGAAAACTCAGCAGTGGCCACAGGACTGGAAAAGATCAGTTTTCATTCCAATCCCAAAGAAAGGCCACACCAAATAATGTTCACACTACCACACAATTGCACTCAATTCACATGCTAGCAAAGTAAAGCTCAAACTTCTCCAAGCCAGGCTTCAACAGTATGTGAACCGTGAACGTCCAAATGTTCAAGCTGGATTTAGAAAAGGCAGAGGAACCAGAGATCAAATTGCCAACATCCGCTGGATCATGGAAAAAGCAAGAGAGTTCCAGAAAAACATCTACTTCTGTTTTATTGACTATGCCAAAGCCTTTAACTATGTGGATCATAACAAACTGTGGAAAATCTTAAAGAGATGGGGATATCAGACCACCTGACCTGCCTCCTGAGAAATCTATATGCAGGTCAGGAAGCAACAGTCAGAACTGGACATGAAACAACAGACTGGTTCCAAGTTGGGAAAGGAGTACGTCAAGGCTGTATATTGTTACCTTGCTTATTTAATTTATACGCAGTGTACATCATAAGAAATGCTGGACTGGATGAAGCAGAGCTGGAGTCAAGATTCAGATATGCAGATGACACCACCTTTATGGCAGAAAGTGAAGAGGAACTAAAGAGCCTCTTGATGAAAGTGAAAGAGGAGAGTGAAAAAGTTGGATTAAAACTCAACATACAGAAAACTAAGATCATGGCATCTGGTCCCATCATTTCATGGCAAACAGATGGGGAAATAATGGAAATAGCGAGAGACATTATTTTGAGGGGCTCCAAAAATCACTGCAGATGGTGACTGCAGCCATGAAATTAAAAGACACTTGCTCCTTGGAAGAAAAGCTATGACCAACCTAGACAGCATACTAAAAAGCAGAGACATTACTTTGCCAACAAAGGTCCATGTAGTCAAAGCTGTCATTTTTCCAGTAGTTATGTTTGGAATGTGAGAGCTGGACTATAAAGAAAGCTGAGTGCCAAAGAATTGATGCTTTTGAACTGTGGTGTTGGAGAAGACTCTTGAGATTTCCTTGGACTGCAAGGAGATCAAACCAGTCCATCCTAAAGGAAATCAGTCCTGAATATTCACTGGAAGGACTGATGGTGAAGCTGAAACTTCAATTCTTTGGCCACCTGATGCGAAGAACTGACTCACTGTAAAAGACCCTGAATCTGGGAAAGACTGAAGACAGGAGGAGAAGGGGATAACAGGGGATGAGGTGGTTGGATAGCATCACTGACTCGATGGACATGAGTTTGAGTAAGCTCCAGGAGTTGGTGATGGACAGGGAAGCCTGGCATGCTGCAGTCCGTGGTGTCGCAAAGAGTCGGACATGACTGAGCAACTGAACTGAAAAATAATGACACACAAAAAATAGAAAGCAACAGTAAGTAGACGGTCCAAAAAACATGCAATTGGAACCAGACAGGTATTTCAAACTGTGCTAGAAGAAAATTTTCCTAAAATAAATTTGAATCCACATTATAAAGGATACATATTACAGAAAGTCAACTGAGAATATTCCTAGTATAAACTATTAGACTTCAAAGACTTTAAACATCCAGGCAGAAGGACCAAGTCTCTTACGAGAAAAAGAAGATTATGGTATCAAGGAACTTCACAACAGCTATGTTTTGTACACAAATAAAATGAAACAAAAAGTTGTAAAATACCCAAGCACACACACAAAAAATGTGAGCCTGGGATTTCATGTATAGTTAAACCGTCCTTCATGTTTACAGGCATAGATGGTCAACAACATATAGTTTCCTGAGCCTTTCCTGCAACTAAAAAACAAACTATACATATTCAAGAAATGACCTGAAAAGCTTCACAGTAAAATCTGACCACATAAATTAAAGGCACTGAACTAAAGAACTAAAGCTAACCATGAAGACAACAACAACATAACAGCATACAAATATGTTCTCTAACAAGGGAGAAAGAATAGACCCACCAAACATGGGAGAGGAATGGAGGGGATAAGCAGAAGTCAGAAGAGACTGATTAACTGCCTCACAAACACTAACTCTTAGAAGGAAAGATCATCGTTCACAATTAGATGCTGGGAGAGGGAGGGGGGAGGAGAGGTTCCCAGCTAATTTCCTCAGGGAGACACTAGATTAAAGGAAACTAAAATACAAAATCACAAGCCATCCTAAATGCCAAAAAAAAACTTGTTTTAATAAGAGAAAGATCAAAGACAAAAGACAGCATAGTGAAAGATTCTACAAGTTTATGTAAAATATCCCACAAAATATTAGAGCAGAATTGACATCAAACATATCAGTAAGCATAAATGGCCTTAACACATTTTTTCTTAATTTTTAAGATGAGGTAGCAAGGCAAAAATCCAATCTTATCACATATACAAAAGACATAAATAAAACATTACACTTTAAAGGAATAGCAAAGACAGACCAAGCAAATGAAATAATAATAAAGCAAGGTTCAAATTTAATTTCAGACAAGAAGAAATACTAAGCCTTAAGCAAAAACAAATGTTCTTTATAATAAAATATTATAGTTCATAATACCAAGTAGTGCTAGACATCACTAAGGAATTTTTTCAAAAAACACCAAAATCTAAAACAACTCTCCAAGTTAACAAAAAAATTCTATTAAAAACTATTAGGTCAAAGGAGAAATACAAAGCAAACTGCAAAATTTCTACAAAATAATACTAATAGTAGTGTGACAGATAATACAGCAGTAGCGTCCAAGAGAACTTTCTGTGAGGATAAAACTATTCTGTATCTGCACTGACCAATACAATTGCTGTTAGACACACGTAGCTACTGAATATTTAAAATATGCCTAATGTGAGACTAAGGAACTGAATTCTAAAATTCAATTTGTATTGCTACACGTGGAGTCATTAACCTCAGATATGCCGATGATACCTCCCTAACAGCAGAAAGTGAAGAGGAACTAGAGAGTCTCTTGATGAAAGTGAAAGAGGAGCCATATGGGGTTGCAAAGAGTTGGACGTGACTTAGCAACTGAACAGCAACAAAATCTAGTGGCTCAGTGATACAACAATTTCCCTGCTAATGCAGGAAACACGGGTTCCATCCCTGGGTGGGGAAGATCCCCTGGAGAAGGAAATGGTAACCCACTCCAGTATTACTGCCTGGGAAATCCACGGACAGAGGAGCCTGGTGGGCTACAGTCCATGAGGAAACAAAAAAGTCAGACTTGACTACGCAACTGAACAACAACAAAACAATCTAGTAATTGTCACACTGGATAGTGCAGCTCTCCACAGTATACCAGAAACTCAAAATTTAATAACTGTGTCAATATAAACTAAAAATTTAATATCTGGAAAAATTAAAGAGAGAAAAACAGCCAGCAAAATTTAAAAAAAAAAAACAAACCTGCTAGGCAGAGACTATTTTAAGAATCACACAGCTGTTTTGCAAGTCTACAAAGATAAATTTGAAAACTTGGATGAAATGTACAACTCTCTGTGGGAAAAAATGTACCAACTGACCCTAGTAGATACAGAAAGTTGAAACACAGAAATTTCCCTAGAAGAAAACAAAAAAGTTATCAGAACCCAACTATCAAAAAACACGAGGTAGGTACAATTGTTACCAGAAAGGAAATCTTTTGAAACATTTACTAATGAAGGGATTAGCTAATATGATTTTTAAAAGGAAAGCAAAAGGACTTCCAGATTCAGCTCCAAAACGTTAAGAGCTTAGCTGCTTCCTCTCAGTCTTATTGAGAGAAGGTAAAAGCTGAATAAGGTGAAAATCAGCAACTTTATTGAGATTCCTCAAAGAGTTGAGGTCACTGGGGAACAAACACCCTGTAATCTGGAGAGAAGAGCAAAAGACAGATAATCACAGCTGAGATCACCTTATCTGAAGCAGAAGCCACTGGAGCCAATAATTGATAGCATTTTGATAAATTTCTGGAGACTGAAAGTGGGCTAGTTTGACAGAAACTCTGGGGGCACAGTTTTAGGGATCTCGCATACTTTTGTGGGTTTACTTCCAGTAAAAGAAGTTGAGAGGAAAAAAACCCTGCCTGAAACACAGCAGAGGAAAAGCAACCATTTAAAATTCTTCATCACAAAAGGCAATTAGTCAATTCCAGCCCCCTCTAGCTTTCCTTTCTCACATTAGGGGAGAAAAAGGCTAAAAAACACTGCAAAGTAAGAATACAGGGACTCAGACCCAGTAAAAACTGGGATTTAATCATAAGATAAAAGAATGCTTCCCTTCCTTCACATCGAGCCACCACAACAGGGGTAATGTATAATAACAGAAGACTACAACTGAGAGCTTCAAGACACAAACTATGTAAGAACTTAGGGAACAACTCCGCCACCTAGCCACTTCTCCCAAAAGAAAAAAGAGAGAGAGAAAAAATGAATACTAGAGGAAAATGAAGCCTAGGGCTTCATTTAACACTAACAGCCCAACTTCTAATATGATGAACATAAAACTTCAAACTATCCTAGATCCTTCCAACAAAAAACTTCAGCACGCTAAGAGACAAGAAAAAGCAGTCTGAAGAGGCAAAGTAAGCGTCAAAAGCAGACTCAAATATGACGTGGAATTTGCAAGTATTAGATAGGGAATTTGAAATAATTACGATTAACATCTTAAGTGCAATAACACAAGATAGACAGGTAATGTATCAAGGAAAGAATAGGGAAGCTTGAAGTTAAGTCAGCAAACAGTTCCCACAATGAAAGAGAAAAAAAAAATTAAGGAATTTCAAGGAACTGTGAGAAAACTACAAAAGCTATGATATATGCATAATTGCAACAAGAGAAGGAGAAAAAAGAGAGTAGGAAGTGGATGAAATATATGAAGTGATACATGACTGGAAAATTTCCAAAATTAATGACAACAAGAAATCACAGATCCAGGAGGCTCAGACACAAGCAGGATACATGCAAAAAAAATCTACACAGAGGCATTATCATATTCAAACTGTAGAAAATCAAATAAAAAGAAAATCTGAGCGTAATCAATGGGAAAACTTCTTACCTACATAAGAACAAGCATAAGAATGGTGTCAGGTTTCTTATCAGAAACCATACAATCCAGAAACTGTAGAATGAAATACTTAGAAGCCCTGATAGAAGAAAAAAAACCCACCAACCTAAAATTCTGTATCCAATGAAACAGAAACAAATGAAATCTCTTAAATGTGACGGAAAAATAAATAACGTGCTAAAACTTCCCAGATGACGCTAGCGGTAAAGAACCTGACTGCCAATGAAGGAGACATAAGCAATGTGAGCTGGACCGCCGGGTGGGGCAGATCCCCTGGAGGAAGGATGGATACTCACTCCAGGATCGCCTGGAGAAGCCCACGGACAGAGGAGCCTGGCGGGCAGCGGTCCACAGGACAGCAAAGAGCCGGACTGACTGAAGGGACTCAGCACATGTGCACACAAAACAAACACTGAGAAAACCTACCACCACTAGAATCTGCCTTGCATTAATGTTAAATAATTTCTTTGAAGGAAAATAATATAGGTCAGATACCTGGATCAACACAAAGAAGGACAGAAAAGGACTATAAGATGCTAACATAAAAAACCTGTATTTTCTTATTCCTAACTGAGTAAAGATACCTGGTTCAAAGAAATAAAAGCAGTAATGTATGGGGTGATTAGAGCATACAGAAAAGGAAAATGAATGAGAGCAATGTTACAAGGGAGGGAGGAATTAGAAATATTTTGGTATTAATATAAGGTACTTGAACTACCCATGAAGCACCATTATTGTTGTTGTTCAGTAACTCAGTCGTGTCTGACTCTGTACAGGCTCCTCTGCCAGGGGTTTTCCATGCAAGAGTAATGAAGAGGGTTGCCATTTCCTTCTCCAGCAGATGTTCCCAGACTAGAGATAAAACCAACATCTTCTGCATTAGCAGGCACATTATTTACCACTGAGCCGCCAGGAAAACCCATGTCATTTAAAGCTGGATTAAATTAGTTGTAAATATAGCAATGCAAACTCTGGGACAACCACTAATTAGTTCAGTTCAGTCGCTCAGTCGTGTCCGACTCTTTGCGACCCCATGAATTGCAGCACACCAGGCCNGGCCTGGCGTGCTGTGATTCATGGGATCGCAAAGAGTCGGACATGACTGAGCGACTGAACTGAACTGAAGGCTGCTGATTCTCCCAAGACTGCCACATCAAGCTTTCTGTGTGTGGTCAACATTTTGGTTGATCCCTGTTTTTGATCATGAAACCCAGACTCAGACATGGGAAGCAACCTGCCCAGATATCGCCAGAGCCAAAGTCTTAATCCAGGCCTGACCCTCTCCAAAGACCAGAGTGCAGTGGTAAACTGCATCAGACTCTTCCATTCGATATTCAGTAATAATTTCCCCAAGTATCGAATACCTACTATATGCCAGAACTGTTTTTTATTTCTTTCTTTGGCTGCACCGGGTCTTAGTTGCAACATGTGGGACCAGGGATCGAACCTGGGCTCTCTGCATTGGGAGCACATAGTCTTAGCCACTTTCACCAGGGAAGTCCCTGCCAGACCTATTTTGAAGAAGAGGCAGGCAGACATTTTCTGCAAAGGTCAAGATAATAAATATTTTCAAATTTGCAGGCTGCACACGGCCTCTGTAGCAACGACTCTACTCAATGGACATGGCTGTGTGCCAGTAAAATTTTATTTCTAAACATTGAATTTGAGTTATATATACTTTTTACATATTATGAAATAGTAATCTTTGCCTCAAACATTGAGAAGAGAAAAACATTTTTAGCTCAAGGGCTGTACAGAGGAAGTTGTCAGGCTAAATCCGGCCCTCCTTCCTCCTTCCCTTTCCTTTTTCTTTCCATCTTGCTTAAAAAAAATTAATTCTAATAAAATACACATAACATAAAACTTATCATTTTAACCATTTCTAAGTGCAGAGCTCAGTGGCATTAAACACATCATATTGTTGAGCAACCATCTCGACCATCATCTCCAGAACTTTCTCAGCTCCCCAAACTGAAACTCTGTCCCCATGAAACACTGACTCCCCATCTGGTCCCCCAATCCCTGACCCCACCATCTACTTCCTGTCTCTGTGAATCTGACTCCTCTAGGAATTTTATGTGAGTGGAATCACGTAATGGTTTTTTGTGTCTGGCTTATATCACTGAGCATCATGTTCTCAAGTTCATCCACGTTGTAGCAGGTGGCAGAGTCTCCTTCCTAGTTAAGGCTCAGTGATAATCCATTGTGTGGATGGACAATTTGTTTATCCATTCATCTGTCGATGGACACCTGGGTTGTTGATGGACACCTGGGTTGTTTCCATCTTTTGGCTATTGTGAACTGTGCTGCTCTGAACATGAGGGTACAAATAGCTCTTTGAAACTGCCTTCAAATCTTTTGGGTAAACACCCAGAAGTAGAGTTGCTGGATATATTGTAGTTTCTTTTTGCCTTTTTATGCAGTTCATGGGGTTCTCACAGCAAATATACTGGGGTGGTTTGCCGTTCCCTCCTCCAGTGGATCACGTTTTGTCAGGAGCCCTCACTATGGCCTGTCCGTCTTGGGTGGGGTTGCACAACATGGCTCATAGCTTCGCTGAGTTACCCAAGCCCCTTCACCACAACAAGGCAGTGGTCGATGAAGGGGACAAGGCATCACCGAGTCAATAGACACGAACTTGGGCAAACTCTGGGAGACGGTGAGGGACAGCTGTGCTACAGTCTATGGGGCTGCAAAGAGTCGGCACGACTTGGCAATTGAACAACAGCAACAACAACAACAACAAATGGTAGCTCTATTTTTAATTTCTTGAGGAATCTCCATACCATTTTCCATTTCCATTAACAGTGCACAAGGTTTCCAGTTTCTCTTCGTCACTTGTTACTTTGTTTTCTTTAGTAGTTTTTAATACTAACCATCCTAATAGGTATGCAGAGGTATCTCACTGGGGATTAATTTTATTTCCCTAAGGGTTAGTAATTAGAACTCTCAGTTTTTATGTGCTTATTGACCGTTTGTATATCTTGGGAAAAAAAGTGTTTATTCAAGTCTTTCACCCATTTTTAAAATTCAGGTTGTTTTAGAGGAGTTCCCTGATGATCCAGTAGTTAAGAATCTGCCTTCCATTGTAGGTGACCTGGGTTCAGTCCCTAGTTGGGGAATTAAGATCCCACATGCCACAGAGCAGCTATGCCCATGCCAAAAACAAAATAATGAACTTTAAAAAAATAATAAAAAGCACACATACTGCCACTAAGACCCCATACAGCCACATCAGTTCAGTTCAGTTCAGTCGCTCAGTCATGTCCAATTCTTTGTGACCCCATGAATCGCAGCACGCCAGGCCTCCCTGTCCATCACCATCTCCCAGAGTTCACTCAAACTCACGTCCATCAAGTCGGTGATGCCATCCAGCCATCTCATCCTCTGTCGTCCCCTTCTCCTCCTGCCCCCAATCCCTCCCAGCATCAGAGTCTTTTTCAATGAGTCAACTCTTTGCATGAGGTGGCCAAAATACTGGAGTTTCAGCTTT
>SJYV01031739.1:453797-487459 GCA_006410875.1 Neotragus pygmaeus | reverse complement strand
CCACCCTTCCGCTTCCCTCCCCCTCCCCTCCCTCGGAGTCCTAACCCCTAGATCACCAGAGCCCTGCCCTCTCCACTTTAGTTCAGTAGTTTTCTCATCTTTCAGGAATCACCTCCTCCAGGCAGCTCTCTGAGATTCCTCCAGGCTAGATCACCACCCTCTGTTCGAACCCCATTTCTCATTCTCCCTCCTTCCTGGCACAATTTGAAAGTTTCCATTTGTGCAAATATCTGATTGACTATTTCCTTCTCCAGAGGGTCAGCTCCCCAGAGGGCAGGGACGTTTTCCCCCAACCGCAGGCTCCCAGGGCTTCCCTGGTGGCTCAGTTGGTGAGGAATCCGCCCACAATGTGTGAGGCCTGGGTTCAGATCCCTGGGTTGGGAAGATCCCCTGAAGAAGGTAAAGGTCACCCACTCCAGTATTCGGGCCTAGATAATTCCATGGACTGTATAGTCCATGGGGTCGCAAAGAGTGAGACACTACTGAGCGAATTTCACTTTACTTCACTTAGCAGGCTCCCAGGAAAACATTTGCTTAGACCCAACAGCAGCGAGCCTGGAGGGATGTCAGCCATTCCCTGCAAAAAAGTTGAGCTGATGGGTGTGTTTGCAGGCAGGGAAGGGCGGGGTGGGTGGAAAGTCCCGAAGCCCGGAGGTCCCAGGGGGCAGTTTAGGAACAAAGAAATGCAAAACAGTTCGAGCAGGTCTCTAATTGAGTCCCTGAGGGCTCACTGGAACCCTCACGAAAGGTGGAGTCAACAGACCCACCTTTGCTTACCCTCTAGGAGTCTCAGTTTTAACCTCTGTAAACTGGATCTGAACAGAACCTCCACAAGGGGCCAAGCTCCTCCCTGAGACCTAGACACAGTTCAGTGATCTTAGGCACCAGTGCTGGCCTGCCCATTCCCATCATGCAGCCTGCCAGACCTCCCTAAACTCAGCTGTCCAATCATTCAGAGAAGCGATACACCCCTTCCTAAAGCTGTTCCAGAAAATTCCATGCAACAGAATATCCCTGCTGCGTGTAGCTGGACTACCTAACCTTGAGCTGTTTGCAGTAGTCCTGGACCCTGAGACAAAAGGAGAAATCGACAATAGCTGGTCCTATCTTTAAAAAATCGGATGCTGGAACTTCTCTGGTGGTGCAGTGAGTAAGACTGCATACTCCCAATGCAGGGTGGTCAGGGAATTAGATCCCACATGCTCCAACTAAGAGTCTGTGTGTGCAACTAAAGAACCCTCATACCACAACTAAAAAGATCCTACATACGGCAACAGAGATTAAAGATCCTATGTGTGGCAACTCAGACCAGGTGTAGTCAAATTAAAAAAAAAAAAAGTTGGGTGCTCTCCTTGTCGTCATGGACTGTTTTTGCATTTATTTGAATTTTAAAAAGTGATATTAAAATATAATCATCAGAGGGCTTCCCTGATGGTCCTGTGATTAAGACTCCATTCTTCTAATGCAGGGGACACAGGTTCGATCCTTGGTTGGGGAACTGAGATCCCACATGCTGCACAGTACGGCCTCCCAAAATTTTTTTAATGTAATCATCAGGGGCATTTCCTAGTGGCTCAATGGTAAAGAATCCACCTGCCAACGCAGGAGACGTCCATTCAATCCCTGGGTCAGGAAGATCCCCTGGAGGAGGGAACGGCTACCCACTCCAGTATTCTTGTCTGGAGAACCTCACAGATAGGGGAGCCTGGTGGGCTACAGTCCATGATGTTGCAATGAGTCGGACACGACTTAGAGACTAAACAACAATAACATCAACAGGGAGATTTCCTGGCGGGCCAGTTGGTTAAAGTGCTGTACTTCTAAAGTCGGGGAGCATGGGTTCAATCCCTGGTTGGGAGACAATAAGACACCCGCATGCAACATGGTGCAGTCAAAAAATAATAATAATGACCATTGGGACTGAGTTTTTTGGAGCACCCAACCCGCCGTTTAAATTTTGTGCCTCAAAATAAAAGAGAGTTCCTCGCTCTGTTCAATACAGCATGTAGTAAGTGTTAATAAAGGCTCCTAGAAGGAATGGTTGCAATATATAAAATCTAGTGTTTATTCCACAATGAGGGCGGTTTCAGCTTGCTGGGGCAGGCACAACAAAATGCCACAGACTGGGTGGCTCACACAGCAGAAGTTTATAGTCTCACAGTTGTGGAGGTCAGAAGTCGCAGATTGAGGTATGTTACGTTGGCAAGGTTGGTTTCTGCCGAGGCCTCTGTCCTTCACTAGCAGACTTCTCTCTGTGTCTTCACAGTTTCCCTCTGGGAAATCGGATCTCAGCATCCGATTTCTTAAAGATAGGACCAGTTACTGTTGACTTCTCCTTTTGTCTCAGGGTCCAGGACTATTGCAAACGGCTCAGGGTTAGGTAGTCCAGCTCCACGCAGCAGGGATGTTCTGTTGTATGTGAGACTGAGTTTCCACAATCTCACCAGTATGACTGGTGTCACATTAAGTTAGGACCTAAAGACCTCATTTCAACTTAACTGGCTCTTCCAAACTCTGTCTCCAGATAAACTCAAATTCTGAAGTCCTGGGGTGTTAAATCTTTAATATGTGAGTTGAGGAGCAGACACAGTTTAGCCCATAAGAGGAGCAAACTCTTCAATAGGGCTTAATGTGCTAGGTGCTTTTTAAATTTTATTTATTTCTTTGGCTGTGTCCCATCTTAGTTGTAGCGTGTGGGATCTTTAGTTGTGGCATGCGAAATCTAGTTCCCTGACTAGAGGTGGAACCCATGTCCGTGCATTGGGAGCACAGAGTCTTAGTCATTGGACCACCAGGGAAGTCCCTAGGTGCTTTATTTATATTAACTTCTTTAAGTTTCACAAGATCCCCATAATTCAACAGGTTCTGTTATTATTCAACATTTTACCTGAAGAATTCGAGGCTCAGAGAAGTTACGTAGCTTGCCCAGGGTCATACAGACAGTGAGGGCTGAATCTAAATTCACAGTATCTGTCTTAATGTCAGCCAAATCTGAAATCCATCTAGGAAGTAGTAGTGGGGCAGAGTTGGTTCCTGACTAAACCATTCCTTTTTTATTGTGGCAAAATAGACATGACGTAAAACTGTCCTTTTTAATGGTTTTTGAGTGTGCAGTTTAGTGTGTTCGGTATATTCACATTGTAGTGCAGCCACTCGCATCATCCATCTCCATGACTTTTCAATTTTTCCAAACTGAAACTCTGTCCCCTTCAAACATTGACTCCTGTTCCCCTTCCCTCAGTTCCTGGCACCCACTACTTGCTTGTCTTTTTCATTTGACTCCTTTAAGGAGTACAGGTACAATTAAGGCTTCACAGGCAGCACAGTGGTAAAGAATCCGCCTGGCAAGCAAGCAGATACGGGTTTGAACCCTGGGTGGGGAAGATCCCTGGAGAAGGAAATGGCTACCCACTCCAGTATTCTTGCCTGGAAAATCGCATACCCAGAGGAGCCTGGCGGGCTACAGTTCGTGGGGTCATGGGCATGACTTAGTGACTAAACAATGACAATAGGTAGAATTATACAGTATTTGTCCTTTTGCTTCCAGCTTATTTCACTGAATATAATGTCGTCTTAGGAGAAGGCAATGTCATCCCACTCCAGTACACTTGCCTGGAAAATCCCATGGACGGAGGAGCCTGGTAGGCTGCAGTCCATGGGGTAGCTAAGAGTCAGACATGACTGAGCGACGTCACTTTCAATTTTCACTTTCATGCATTGGAGAAGGAAATGGCGGCCCACTCCAGTGTTCTGGCCTGGAGAATCCCAGGGACGGGGGAGCATCTATGGGGTCGCACAGAGTCGGACACGACTGAAACGACTTAGCAGCAGCAGCAGCAGAAGCAGCAATGTCGTCTTATCCATGTTGTAGCCCGGGTCAGAATTTCCTTCCTTTTTAAGGTTTAGTAATATTCCAATGGCACCCCACTCCAGTACTCTTGCCTGGAAAATCCCATGGATGGAGGAGCCTGGTAGGCTGCAGTCCACGGGACCGTGAAGAGTCAGACAGGACTGAGCGACTTCGCTTTCACTTTTCACTTTCATGCATTGGAGAAGGAAATGGCAACCCACTCCAGTGTTCTTGCCTGGAGAATGCCAGGGACGGGGGAGCCTGGTGGGCTGCCGTCTATGGGGTCGCAGAGTCGGACACAACTGAAGCGACTTAGCAGCAGCAGCAGCAATATTCCAACCATACATTTTAAAGTCACTTGGTTCCGCCCTTATTAGCTGTGTGACCTTGGGGAAATTAATTCTCTGAGCCTCAGTTTGCTCCTGCGTAAAATAGCCCACACAAAACTCGGGGTGTGGGGAAGACTACATGAATGAATAAATTTAAAAGGTGGCGATAAGCCTTCCATAGCATGAAAGGCGGATGCAAGGGGCGTGCAGTGGCGGCCTTTGGTCAGCAGGGGCCGCTGCCAGGGCCTCCGGGGATCTTCCTGTCCTCTCTGCGCCGCAGCATGCGCATGCGCAGCAGAGCCTCCCTGCAGAGGTTACTTTCTTCTCTTGGTTCCTCCCCGCCCTTTACCCCCGCAGGTATTTATTACTGCAGACCTGGAGCCTGGCTGTGGCTGCTTTTTCTCTATGCTTAAGCTCTGCTTCTCCCCCAGGTTTCTGGGTCTGGTGGGGAGTTGTCCTGCCAACACCTGGCCCCATCCCTACAGCTTCAGGGTGGAACTCCTCCCCATGGGGGTTAGAGTGTAGAAAGAGAAGTTGCTCAGTCGTATCCAACTCTTTGCAACCCCGTGGATTGTAGCCTACCAGGCTGCTCTGTCCATGGGATTCTCCAGACAAGAATACTGGAATGGGTTGCCATTTCCTTCGCTAGGGAATCTTCCTGATCCAGGGATTGAACCCAAATCTCTCGCACTGCAGGCAGGCTCTTTACCATATGAGCCACCAGGGAAGCCCTGTATGGGGAGGGATGTCTTAAATTTCGCCATCCTCCTCTCTTCAGCTTCTTTAATTTAGATTAAGTTACCAGGCAAGCGCATGCACCCTTTGGGGGACGCATTTTCAGCAGATGAGTATCCAGCCTCTCATTCTTAATAAATGTTTTGTCTTAATTTTTTTTAATGTTTAAAGTGCACTCAGCATACAACGTGTGCTAGGCTCCGTCTTAGGCACTTGACAGCACCTCCTTGCAAAATAGAACATTTCAGAGAAGAAAAGCAAAGGTTTTCATTAATTAGGGTTGAATTTGCTCGCAAGTGAATAGATTAATTATTGAGAAATTTTATCTTGCTGCTGCTGCTAAGTCGCTTCAGTCGTGTCCGACTCTGTGAGACCCCATAGACGGCAGCCCACCAGGCTCCCCCGTCCCTGGGATTCTCCAGGCAAGAACAGAGCCTAGCACACGTTGTATGCTGAGTGCACTTTAAACATTAAAAAAAAAAGATAAAACATTTATTAAGAATAAGAATTAATAAGAAAACATTTATTTCAACCCATCTGCTGAAAACACATCCCCCGAAGGGTGCATGCGCTTGCCTGGTAAAATTAATATAAAACGTTCCTGACAGGAACACAGGTGCACGTGTTTGAACACCCGGAATTGAGCTAGGGCATTGACTTTAGCTGCCTGCAGCTCTGCGTCTCGGTCGTTCAATAGATATTTAGGGAGCAGCGCCTTACTGCCTCTGTTTCCCTCTGGGTTAAACGTGGGATAGTGATAGTAATCTTTGATTAAGTGAAATCAGTGCTGTGACCGCGCTTTACAAAGCAAAATGCGTAAAGCCCTTTGTAGGGAGAGGAGAAGACAGTCTTATTTTAGAGTCTATCCGAACTTGCATAGCTTTTTACAGAGGCACAACTGTTTCTTCTCCTTCCAGCGCAGGGAAATCACTGCAGGCTCCCTTCTTTTGACAGAGTGAATTTAGGGGAAGATTTATTGAAGGCGATTTATTTACACTAATGAGAATATGGTTACCTGATTGATGCAAGATATACTTATGAGCGCCTACTGTGTACCAGGCATTGAGCTGGGCTCTTTATAAAGAATAAAGATCCTGAATTACATGCCAATTCTTTCCCTGGAGTAGAAGATCTGATATACAACGGTTTCTTGGGGTCAGATCAGGACACGAATACAAAATAGTGTTCCTGCGCCTCCCCCTGGAGAGAAAATGAAGTAGAAAATGAGATTGCGCATGTGGAAAAGCGCCTAGCTCCCACGCTTGCGACGCAGCAAGCCAGTCCCTAAAATGTGTTCTATAATGGTAACGATAACTAATTAGAAATAACTGAGGTGTATTGAGAACTGTGTCAGACTCGGTGCTAATCCCTCTAAATGTATTTAGTGAATTTTACTCTCCTTCAAACAAAGAAGTAGTATTGATCATTCCATTGCGCAGATAAAGAAATTGAAACATAGAAAAACCTGCATATCTAATGTAAGAACACTTAAAGTGATGGAGCTGATAAGGAGTTTTATTTACTGTTTTATAGCAAAACCTATAGCAATGCCTGGCGTAGTAGACGGTGAATTTGTCTTTGTGCGAAAAGTGGGTGATTAATATCTGCTTTTGAAAAGGTTTTTTGTTTTAAGAAATAATTAAAGACGGGTGACTGCAGAACTAGTCCAGAGGTCCAAGTACTCTTCTCCCAGTCCCGGACCTAGTACTGTCAGTCATCTGACATCATATCAAACCTTAATCTTAGTACAATCTACAGACCCTATTCACATCGTAATATCCTTTTCACTGAAGGGCTTGGCACTTTGTAAAATGACATAGTTGCTAAGATACGGTTAATAGTCTCAGCTAAAGTGCCACTCTTCGCTTTTTGCATCTAAGTATTGCATCCTGGAGGCGTGCACCCAGCTCGAGGCAACCACGCCCCTGGGAAAATCCAAGCCTGGAATGCAGACCCTCGGTATTAGAGCAGCCCCGCCACCGCCTAAGGGGTTACCGGGGCGGGGTGGTGGTGGGGAGGGTGGTCTTGCGCTTGCGCGCGGCGTCGCTTCGCTCCTCCCCCGTAGCGCGGTCAGATGACCCGCCCAACCGGCGTTGGCCTATAAAATCTCGGGTGTTGACGTCAGCGTTCTCTTCCGCCGTCGTCGCCGCCATCCTCGGCGCGACCTAGCTTGCTCGGATCTGCTTGGGAGAATCCACCGCCATCCGCCACCATGGTGAGCAACGCTGTTCAACCGGGGGCCTGAAACGGCACCGAAGCCTCGGCAGGGCCGGCGCTGCCAAGCCTGGGGACCTGTGGCCTCCCTGACTGGGAGGAGACATGGCGGCGGCGGGGCCGGCGGGGCCGGGGCAGGTGAAGCGGCTGCCGCCATGTCTGCGCGCCGCACTGTTCGCGACCTCCGCTTCCGGGGGTTCCGCCGCCTCGCGGGGTCCGGGGTCCGGCTGAAGCTGGGGCGGAGGCGAGGCGGGGGGGTATGATGATGTGGCAGACGCTGTAATGGCGGGCGCCGCAGCGCGAGCCGGGAGAGGGGAGCCGCCTTATGTAACCCGCGGGCCGGGAGTTTCGGTCTGATTTTCTGTCGGGAGCCGTGGGCGTCTTGGAAATGGCTAAAGGAGAGAAGAGTAAGACCTTTAGAAGCGCCCAGTCTTCTCCCGCTGTGTAGTGTTGTTTTGGTCTCTTGTTTTTCTTGAACCTTCCAATTGTGAACACTATCCTGGAGCCACGAGGTGGAGGTTCCCGCCTGCTGGGCTGCGCAACCCTCCCTCCCCCAAACCGGGGGTGGCATATTTACGAATCAAAGGTGGGGCGTTGGCTCTGACCCCCACACCTCCAGCGAGGGGTGACCTTGGAGTTCGGAGAGCCCCTTTGGTTGGGAAGCCTCGAGGTATACCAGTGGCCACACAGTGGGACACTTGAGGTTCAGCCGGACCCAAGAGACCCCAGTATCTACATAGTATAAAGGGAATCTGTTGTCACTCATTGGGACTTAGTCTCCAATTTCCGTTCTGAGTTGTCTTTGGGTGTGACAGCCAAGATCAGGCTTTTCAGGGACAGGGTGAGTTGGACATCTTTAAAGGGGTGTTAACAAAGAAAGGGGGATTTAGGTCGCAGTTGGCAGCACCAGGGACCAGCCTCTTTTGGCTAGGGCCTTGCAGCCTCTATTGATCAAAGTCTCTGTGCCAAGGGTCCTTCCTGGAGTGCTGGCCTGTCATGACCCTCCCCTCCTCCATCCTGCCCAGGTGAACTTCACAGTAGACCAGATCCGGGCCATCATGGACAAGAAGGCCAACATCCGGAACATGTCTGTCATCGCCCACGTGGACCATGGCAAGTCCACTCTGACGGACTCCCTGGTGTGCAAGGCGGGTATCATCGCCTCTGCCCGGGCTGGGGAGACCCGCTTCACTGACACCCGGAAGGACGAGCAGGAGCGGTGCATCACCATCAAGTCAACGTGAGCAAGTCCCCTGGTGTCATCTCCACAGGGAAAGGGGGGTTGCTGCTTGCTGAGTCCTTGGTAGTGGGCAGGAAGGATAGACAGACATAGGCCTTTTCCCACAGGCTTTTGGGGAGAGGAGCACTTTGGAGCTGGGCTTCTGAACTGGGAAGGATGAAGGAGCTTCATCTAGTGGGATGGGCACCTTTGTCTCCAGGGGAAGAGGCACAGTGATGGGTGGTAGAGTTAAGGAGGTTGGAGGGGAAGGGAGCTGGGGGCTCTTGGCAATGTCTGGAGAAGTCTGAGGAGGATATTGGCATCCGGGGTCAATGTCAAAGTTCTGCTGTGCACACAGCAGCCGCCTATGAGTTTTCTGATCCCAGATGTCATGGTGAGAACCTCCAGCACCCCAAAGAAGAAGCAATGACAGCGGTTGTCTTCATTTAGTCGTTTGTCCTTGGTCATTGCTCTGAGACTCGCTTCCCTGCAGGGCAGGGAAGGGTGAAAAGTAGCCTTTGGGATTTCTGGCTCCTACGTAGTAGCTGCTTTTTTACAACAGGTGTGTCAAGCCTGGGAGGACCCAGGTGGACTCTGGTGCCAGGGAAGTGGCTGTCACTGGAAGAGGGTGCAGCAAAGATAAATGTCCTAGATGGCGGTGGCTGTTCTGTTGGGAGTCTTAAGTTCATCTTTAGGGATGAGTAATGCAGGGGGAGTGGACAGGTTGCAGCATCTGCCTGGCTTTTTATTGGATCCCAGCCTCACTTAGGAATGAAGAGTGTCCATCCTGACTCCCCCTTGGTGGGAACCTGATTGATCACAGGCCAGGCTAAGGTGTGGCTTCCACCTGGCTCACCCGTCCCCATCATTTCAGGGCCATCTCCCTTTTCTACGAGCTTTCAGAGAACGACTTGAATTTCATCAAGCAGAGCAAGGATGGCTCTGGCTTCCTCATCAACCTCATTGACTCCCCTGGGCATGTTGACTTTTCCTCAGAGGTGACAGCCGCGCTCCGTGTCACTGACGGTGCCTTGGTGGTGGTGGACTGTGTGTCGGGTAAGCAGTGAGCACCCCCTAGGACGGCTTGGAACCTGGGGCTGTCCCTTCTCTGGCTGCAAGAGCTGCCTCATCCCCTGCTGGTCTGCAGGTGTGTGTGTGCAGACAGAGACGGTGCTGCGCCAGGCCATCGCCGAGCGCATCAAGCCAGTGCTGATGATGAACAAGATGGACCGGGCCCTGCTTGAGCTGCAGCTGGAGCCTGAGGAGCTCTACCAAACCTTCCAGCGCATCGTGGAGAATGTCAACGTCATTATCTCCACCTATGGCGAGGGCGAGAGTGGCCCCATGGGCAACATCATGGTAAGATAGCCTGACTGCTGGGTTTAGGGTACTTTTCTCTGCTGTGTTCGTAGTAGCCCCTTTCACTGCTCCCATGGGGCAGATTGGAAGGGCNCGAGCAGGAGCGGTGCATCACCATCAAGTCAACGTGAGCAAGTCCCCTGGTGTCATCTCCACAGGGAAAGGGGGGTTGCTGCTTGCTGAGTCCTTGGTAGTGGGCAGGAAGGATAGACAGACATAGGCCTTTTCCCACAGGCTTTTGGGGAGAGGAGCACTTTGGAGCTGGGCTTCTGAACTGGGAAGGATGAAGGAGCTTCATCTAGTGGGATGGGCACCTTTGTCTCCAGGGGAAGAGGCACAGTGATGGGTGGTAGAGTTAAGGAGGTTGGAGGGGAAGGGAGCTGGGGGCTCTTGGCAATGTCTGGAGAAGTCTGAGGAGGATATTGGCATCCGGGGTCAATGTCAAAGTTCTGCTGTGCACACAGCAGCCGCCTATGAGTTTTCTGATCCCAGATGTCATGGTGAGAACCTCCAGCACCCCAAAGAAGAAGCAATGACAGCGGTTGTCTTCATTTAGTCGTTTGTCCTTGGTCATTGCTCTGAGACTCGCTTCCCTGCAGGGCAGGGAAGGGTGAAAAGTAGCCTTTGGGATTTCTGGCTCCTACGTAGTAGCTGCTTTTTTACAACAGGTGTGTCAAGCCTGGGAGGACCCAGGTGGACTCTGGTGCCAGGGAAGTGGCTGTCACTGGAAGAGGGTGCAGCAAAGATAAATGTCCTAGATGGCGGTGGCTGTTCTGTTGGGAGTCTTAAGTTCATCTTTAGGGATGAGTAATGCAGGGGGAGTGGACAGGTTGCAGCATCTGCCTGGCTTTTTATTGGATCCCAGCCTCACTTAGGAATGAAGAGTGTCCATCCTGACTCCCCCTTGGTGGGAACCTGATTGATCACAGGCCAGGCTAAGGTGTGGCTTCCACCTGGCTCACCCGTCCCCATCATTTCAGGGCCATCTCCCTTTTCTACGAGCTTTCAGAGAACGACTTGAATTTCATCAAGCAGAGCAAGGATGGCTCTGGCTTCCTCATCAACCTCATTGACTCCCCTGGGCATGTTGACTTTTCCTCAGAGGTGACAGCCGCGCTCCGTGTCACTGACGGTGCCTTGGTGGTGGTGGACTGTGTGTCGGGTAAGCAGTGAGCACCCCCTAGGACGGCTTGGAACCTGGGGCTGTCCCTTCTCTGGCTGCAAGAGCTGCCTCATCCCCTGCTGGTCTGCAGGTGTGTGTGTGCAGACAGAGACGGTGCTGCGCCAGGCCATCGCCGAGCGCATCAAGCCAGTGCTGATGATGAACAAGATGGACCGGGCCCTGCTTGAGCTGCAGCTGGAGCCTGAGGAGCTCTACCAAACCTTCCAGCGCATCGTGGAGAATGTCAACGTCATTATCTCCACCTATGGCGAGGGCGAGAGTGGCCCCATGGGCAACATCATGGTAAGATAGCCTGACTGCTGGGTTTAGGGTACTTTTCTCTGCTGTGTTCGTAGTAGCCCCTTTCACTGCTCCCATGGGGCAGATTGGAAGGGCTGTGGTCTGGGGCTGCCCCTGTGGAACTGCTTCTGAGTCAGTGACTTCCTGGGATTCTTGGGAGGTGGAAGGTGGGGATCCAAGGAACCTTAGAGTGACAGGAAAGCTGGACTTTTGGGGAGGTGAGGTAGTGGCTCCCTTTGCTTGCTGACAGGTGCTGGGGCAGTCCCTGTGGGATCCCGGGGGTTGGGTACCTTATACATGATGACTAAAATTTCTTCACTTTGACCTGATGGCTACTGAAGAAATCTAAGGTCTGAGGCGTGGAGTGCCTGGGGATTTTGTAAGCTGTGGTTTCCGTCCATTTATCCCAGCTAAACTGTCTCCTGTTCTTGCAGATCGACCCTGTCCTTGGTACTGTTGGCTTTGGGTCTGGTCTCCACGGTTGGGCCTTTACCCTGAAGCAGTTTGCAGAGATGTATGTGGCCAAGTTTGCCGCCAAGGGCGAGGGACAGCTAGGGCCTGCTGAGCGGGCCAAGAAGGTGGAGGACATGATGAAAAAGCTGTGGGGAGACCGGTAAGTGTTCGAGACACAGCTCAAGTGTCTGTAGGGTCATTCCCACCCAGGTTACCCCTCCTCCCCCGCCGCTGATTTCTCTAACTCTTGGGTTGGGTGTTCTCCAAACAGGTACTTTGATCCAGCCACTGGCAAGTTCAGCAAGTCAGCCAACAGCCCTGATGGCAAGAAGCTGCCACGGACGTTCTGCCAGCTCATTCTGGACCCAATCTTCAAGGTGAGCCAGTGTAAGCTTGGTAGATACCCATTCCCAGGGCTATCCTTGGGCTCCCCAGACGGTCTGGTACCCAACCCACTGCAACTGATGGCAAGATGCCACAAGGCAAGGCAGGGCAAGGCTGCATATCAGCTCCTGAAACAAGGATAAGACAGCGTGAGATCAGAAGGCCCCCAGTTCAACCCTGGCTAGCAGGTCTCCCACATTCTTGGGCTGCATCTTGCGGACAGTCAGCCTCCTTGACTGGGCAGCAGGCAAGATGTGGCAGAAAGGACTGATTATTGTAAGCTAGTGAGTTTTCAGTGAGAATGTGCCCACTTACTTAGGGTAGGTTTTTTTAAGTCTGTTGAGAGATTTCCTTATTTGCTAGATTAAGTCAGGTGTTTGGTAAGTAAGGATTTTTGCAGCTTTGGCCCTGCTCCATCCATGCCCTTCAGGCTTTAACACGTAACTGCAGACTTCCGAGCATGTTCCCAAACCTAGTTTGCCATCTTTCCTGCATGTTAGGTGTTTGATGCAATCATGAACTTCAAGAAAGAGGAGACAGCAAAACTAATTGAAAAACTGGACATCAAGTTGGACAGTGAAGATAAGGACAAGGAGGGCAAACCACTTCTGAAGGTGAGTGGAGAGGCTCTCCCTGGAGTCCCACCTTCTTGGAGCTGCTTGTGTTCATTTGCTTTCGGGTCTCTTGCTAACATTTCCCCCTCACATCCTCTACTCTAGGCTGTGATGCGGCGCTGGCTGCCTGCTGGGGATGCCCTGCTCCAAATGATCACCATCCACCTGCCTTCCCCTGTGACGGCCCAGAAGTACCGCTGTGAGCTCCTGTACGAGGGTCCCCCAGATGATGAGGCAGCCATGGGTATGTGGGGCCTGCCTGCACCTCGGGGGCCTGATGCTGGACAGAGTCTCAGTTTGGAAAGCTGAGCTGCCATGGAATCATGTTTTCCCCTTTGGGGGTTTCATTTCTCAGGCATTAAAAGCTGTGATCCCAAAGGCCCTCTCATGATGTACATTTCCAAAATGGTGCCGACCTCTGACAAAGGTCGGTTCTATGCCTTCGGCCGGGTCTTCTCAGGGCTGGTGTCTACTGGCCTGAAGGTCCGCATCATGGGACCCAACTATACTCCTGGGAAGAAGGAGGACCTGTACCTGAAGCCGATCCAGAGGTGAGGTACTCAGGGAGTTGGAGGGAGCCAAACGGCCTCCTCCTCCTCCATCTAGTGAGGGGGGAAGGGTAAGGTCATCTGAATGTAAGAGACCTGCCGGGGGGAGGGAAGCACCAGGAAATAGTACCCTTCCTCCCAACTAAGGATTCTCAGTGTGATACAGTCCTGAGCTGGGAAGCAGGTAGGAAATTAGAGTGATAGGATAGTTAAGGTACCTCAAGAGCAGGCCCTGATTCCAAAGACCTCAGTTGAGGATGGTGCCCCCAGTCAACTGCTGCAGGTGTGGGACTCTCAGAGGCCCTGACTGCACTAGGGTGCAGAGGCTTGCATAGGCACAGCAGCACTTTGCCTGGTTTTCTGGTAATAGAGCCGGAACCATCACTGAGATGTTGCTGGTTTACTGGCCCCTGGTGAGCTGGCTCTGCCCCTCTAGACATGAAGACAGCTACAGGCTCAAAGGAGGGGAACTTTGCTTCCACTGCAGGAGGCTTGGGTTCAATCGCTGGTCCAGAAATTAATACATGCAGTGTGGTACTACCAAAAAAACAAGGGAGGCTTGTCTGGTGACTTGGGGATCTGCCACAAAAGTGCTAATGTGTTGACATCTTTTGTGTTGTTCCCCCTTCCCCAGGACAATCCTGATGATGGGCCGTTACGTGGAGCCCATTGAGGATGTGCCTTGTGGCAACATTGTGGGCCTGGTGGGCGTGGACCAGTTCCTGGTGAAGACTGGCACCATCACCACCTTCGAGCATGCCCACAACATGCGGGTGATGAAGTTCAGCGTGAGCCCTGTTGTCAGAGTCGCTGTGGAGGCCAAGAACCCGGCCGACCTGCCCAAGCTGGTGGAAGGTCTGAAGCGGCTGGCCAAGTCGGACCCCATGGTGCAGGTGGGTGGCCCTTGGCCAGAGGTGACACCTGCCACAGTGGCTTGTTGACTTGTTGATGTGGTGTGACTGGGTTGACCTGGCAGAACTGCCACCCATTTTTTCCACCCAGGAATCCAGCTTTGAAACACTACTTTGATATAGTCTTTTCAGACTGGTTGGACCCTGAGGCTCTTTTTAGAAGGTTAATGTTGAAAACTAGTAAAACAGGCCCTGATACCTTCCCCCTAAACCCTGTGTTGGTAGTCCACCTTGTCCAGCTGGAGCTGACTTTCTACTTGCCCCCTGGAATCCCTTGGGTTACCACTTGGTCCTGGGGTCAATGTTGGGCTGACGCTTGGCCTCCTGCAGTGCATCATTGAGGAGTCCGGGGAACACATCATCGCGGGGGCTGGGGAGCTGCACTTGGAGATCTGCCTCAAGGACCTGGAGGAGGATCACGCTTGCATCCCCATCAAGGTGAGGTTGGCACTGCCACGCAGTGACAGCTGGAGGCCTGCATGCCCTATACCAAGAGAGCTGATGGAGAGCACGACCTGGGTGGGCTCTGAGGGTCCCGCTGGTGGGGGTCACTTGGTTCTCCTTCCTTCTGCCCCTTCTTGCCAGATAATATGTGCTGTTGTGATATCAGCTCTTTGGATGCGCAGGCAGGGTTGGAGTGTGAGGGGTCTGGTAACTTTTGCTAACAAGTTTACTAAAAAAAACTTAGGTAAAGGGTAGACACTGAGGTTCTGTAGGTGGCCCCACCACCCCTAGCTGATGCACCCTGGTTTCTGTTTTCTGATTTTTCATAAGTATGAGCTCAGATCTGTGTCTGCTTGACCAAGGTTTTGGGTTTCTTTACATGCCGTTTTTCCTTGTTAAACCTTTTTAGATACAGGAATGAAAGTTTCCGTTCTTTGGGAAATTGACAATTTTTTCATGTTTTTTTTCCCTAAATAAGGAAACTGTACTGAAATGGGATCTTGCACATATATGTTTGCAATCAGTTAGTACTGCACATACAGTTTTACCAGAGGTGTATTTAGCTAGCCCTGTTGGCAGTAGCTAGCTGCGTTTAGCGAGTAGCTAGCTGCACCCCTGTTTACACGAAGTCAGGTGGAGCCTGCTCTGCTCTCTATTCTGTTAGTGTGAAGCGGGTATCATTATGAAGGTGTTTTTCTGAGGTGTCTGCTTTCTGGGGCAGACCTGACCCTGCATGTTCTTCCAGAAATCTGACCCAGTTGTCTCGTACCGGGAGACTGTCAGCGAGGAGTCGAACGTGCTCTGCCTGTCCAAGTCCCCCAACAAGCACAATAGGCTTTACATGAAGGCGCGGCCCTTCCCTGATGGCCTGGCTGAGGACATCGACAAGGGCGAGGTGTCCGCCCGCCAGGAGCTCAAGCAGCGGGCCCGCTATCTGGCTGAGAAGTACGAGTGGGACGTGGCCGAGGCCCGTAAGATCTGGTGCTTCGGCCCTGATGGCACGGGCCCCAACATCCTCACGGACATCACCAAGGGTGTACAGTACCTCAATGAAATCAAGGACAGTGTTGTGGCTGGCTTCCAGTGGGCCACTAAGGAGGTGAGGGGGTGCTCAGGCACAGCACTGCAGGGCCAGTCAGTGGGTGAGGTGGGATTGTGTGTGGTCTTGGGAACAGACAGCTGTGGCCACCCTGTCCCTCAGAGCTGCTGTGGAGGTGGGTTCTTGATGATGGTTCTCCTTCCTCCATAGGGGGCGCTGTGTGAGGAGAATATGCGGGGTGTGCGCTTTGACGTCCATGATGTGACGCTGCACGCTGACGCCATCCACCGTGGGGGTGGCCAGATCATCCCCACAGCTCGGCGCTGCCTGTATGCCAGTGTGCTGACTGCCCAGCCCCGGCTCATGGAGCCCATCTATCTTGTGGAGATCCAGGTAAGGGGGCTGGGCCAGGAACCCCCAGCTGCTGTTTTGGGTTCTGTCCTGCCCAGCAGCTGCTCAGAGCCCTTTTTTGCCTGACAGTGTCCGGAACAAGTGGTTGGTGGCATCTACGGTGTCCTGAACAGAAAGCGAGGCCACGTCTTTGAGGAGACCCAAGTGGCCGGCACCCCCATGTTTGTTGTGAAGGCCTACCTTCCTGTCAATGAGTCCTTTGGTGAGTACCAGTCTGGTGTGGTCCTCAGATGCCCGCTGCCTTCGGGGTGGAACCCAGCAGACAGAGCCCTGGCCTATCCTCTCTCATCATGAGGGGAGCTGCCTCCTGCAGTTTTTTGCAGCACAGTTGTGAAGGAGGGGATGACCTATTTCTCTCTCATGTGGGTCTCAGGACTGTTGATTAGTGGAGAGGCCTCAGCCTGTGGATCTAAGCATGGCCACAGAGCAGCCATGCTGGAGATCTGGCTCATCCTCAGAAGGTGCAGATGGAGGCCTGGGGCCTAGGAAGGGCCAGCCCTGCCTCACTCTTTAATCAGTAGCCCTTGAGGGAACCTTTGGGTGAAGTGTAGGGTAATGGGGTTAACGTCTAACACGACTTCCGGGATCCTCTGATGTGAGTCTGTGTTTTTTGGTCTCGTCCAGGTGACTGTGAGGCACATACCTGGGCTTCTTAGTGAGAACTGTTTGCTCCTTTTGCAGGCTTCACCGCTGACCTGAGGTCCAACACGGGCGGCCAGGCCTTCCCCCAGTGTGTGTTCGACCACTGGCAGATCCTGCCTGGTGACCCCTTTGACAACACCAGCCGCCCCAGTCAGGTGGTGGCGGAGACACGCAAGCGCAAAGGCCTAAAGGAAGGCATCCCAGCCCTGGACAACTTCCTGGACAAGTTGTAGTCGGCCTCCGCTTGGCCCACCACTGGGTGGGACTTGGCGCGACCCCCGCGCCCAGGGACAAGTGACCACAGCAACAAGCCCCCACATTCTCCACAACACCTCGAGGCTGTCCAGACCTAGTAATGCTCTGCCTGACAGGTTTCTGGGGCCCACTTCGTGCCATCACTCAACATGAACACTTGATGCTGTTTCTTTCGATATTTATTTCCAGATTCCAGGGGCAACAAGTGCCCTCGGAGCAGGGACTTATCTGGCCGGTGGGGATAGGGGAGGGGATGGGACAACCAATACTTTTTTGTTGAGAGGGAAACTTAATGTCAAAAAAAGTTTAAAAGAAAAACGCATTAAGAGGTTTATTTGGGTAAATGGCCCCTAGTGGATTTTCCTCCAGAAGGGGGCTAGAAACAAGCGGGTAGATGTTCTCTTTGGACAGAAGCTAGAAGGCAGGAAACCCCGCCCGCACAGTGTCACTGAGCACCTCCAGCTGTATTAGTGCCATTGGAATAATAAATTCAACATGGTGGAGATTGTGTGTGTCCATGGTCTTTCTTAATCTGCTCAGGCTCGAATGGGCTCCCTGGGCCAGTGAGTAAGGCCATCGGTGATATTCCAGTACAGGGTTGAGTGTCCAAGTGACAGTCCAGGAGTCCATCTGTCACAAGGCCAGCCAGACATTTGTGCTGTACACAGGGGCAGCCACTTTGCCCATGTGTCCCCTAAGCATTAGAAATGGGAGCAGTGTACCTCAAGAACTGAGTGCTGGGTTGGCAAAATAGGCTTGTTTGGATGTCAGGGAAATACACAAGAACTTTTTGGCAAACCCAGTGTTTACGTAGTTGACACTGGTGGTGCTGTAGCAGTCAGTGCAGGCTTGGAAGATTGCCTGGGTGCTCACTTTGGACCCATTCTCCCTGTGGTGGCTCAGAGGTTAAAGTGTCTGCTTGCAATGGGGGAAACCAGAGTTTGATCCCTGGGTCGGGAAGATCCCATGGAGAAGGAAATGGCAACCCACTGCAGTATTCTTGCCTGGAGAATCCCATGGACAGAGGAGACTGGTAGGCTACAGTCCACAGGGTTGCAGAGTCGGACACAACTGAGCGACTTCACTTTAAACTTCCCTCGTGGCTACTTTATGCAGTTGCTAAGTTGTGTCTGACTCTTGTAACCTCGTGGGCTGAAGCCCCCCAGGCCCAGGCAAGAATACTGGAGTGGGTAGCCATTTCCTTCTCCAGGGGCTTTTTTTCTACACAGGGATGGAATTCTAGTCTGTGTAGCAGGCAGATTCCTTACCATTGAGCCACCTGGTGTTAAGTGTGAAGAGGGAGGCAGAGTAGAAACCTGGTGAATATTGCCTAGGCCCAGATGACCAAGGTCAACATCAGTGGTAAGTCCCCATGATGGTACGGCACCACATGGTCTTCCCAAAACTCATCTCTTCAGTTTTAACTGAGAAAATCAAGACAAATCCACATTGAGGGAATAGACCAATCTTCAAAACCCAGTCATCAAAACCCCTGAAAATGAGACTCAAAAAGCACAGAGCAACCTAAGAAGACAAATGTGACGTGATCCTAGGACAAGAAAAGATGGGAGTCTAGTAAGGACTGGTTAATGCTATATCACTTGGTTCTTTAGTGGGGACAAATGTACCAGATTAATGAGAAAACAATAAGGAAAAGTGAATGTGAGAGAAAGTGCTGTTTTAGCTGTGAAGTGTGCTTTGGGTTTAGTGGAGGAAGGTGGTCCCCAGGCTGGAACAAGAGCTTTCATGTCAAAGCTTAAGTGAGGATGAGGTGTGAGGCAAAGAAGGCAAGTCGTGAAGTGGAACTGCATGAGATTGGGACTATCGTGACCAGAGGATGGCCTGTGTCAGATGGTATCTGAAGTGGTTCAGTGTGGGCTTTGGGTTCAGGCCTCTCTGGGAACGAATCTCAGTTAATGCATTTACTGGCTGTGTGACTCTGGGTGGGTTACTTAACCTCCCTGGGTCTGTTTCCCCAAGTATAGAACTAGTAAAATATTTTACTTCACGTTGTTGTTTGGTATGCAGTAAAGCTCAATCAATGCTAGTTCTTGTGTATCTTGAGCCTAAAAGGAGTCATAAAACAATCCTCAAACATTTAATGGCAACACCTATCCTAGTTGATATCTTTATGTATTTGCAATATGGCTAACAGCTTCCCAGGTTTAGCTCTAGTGGTAAAGAACCCACCTGCCAATCCAAAGTGACTTGAGATGTAGGTTTGATCCTTGGGTTGGGAAGGTCCCCTGGAGGAGAAAATGGCAACCCACTCCAGTATTCTTGCCTGGAGTATCATGGACAGTGGGGACTGGCTAGCTATGCAGAATCAAACACAACTGAAGCAACTTAGCAACCCTGCTTTTTTAACTTATATGCAGAGTGAAGAAAAGTGAAGTGAAGTCGCTCAGTTGTGTCCGATTCTGCGATCTCATGGACTGGAGCCTGGAGCCTGATAGGCTACAGTCCATGGAATTCTCTAGGCAAGAATACTGGAGTGGGTTGCCATTTCCTGCTCCAGGGGATCTTCCCGACTCAGGGATCAAACCCAGGTCTCCTGCATTGCAGGCAGACACTTTACCGTCTAATGCTGGGCTTGAAGAAGCACAAACTGAATCAAGATTGCCTGGAGAAATATCAATAACCTCAGATATTCAGATGACACCACCCTTATGGCAGAAAGTGAAGAGGAACTAAAGAGCCCCTTGATGAAAGTGAAAAAGGAGAGTGAAAAAGTTGGCCTAAAGCTCTCAACATTCAGAAAACGAAGATCATGGCATCTGGTCCCATCACTTCATGGGAAATAGATGGGGAAACGGTGGAAGTGTCAGACTTTATTTTTGAGGGCTCCAAAATCACTGCAGACTGTGATTGCAGCCATGAAGTTAAAAGAGTTACTCTTTGGAAGGAAAGTTATGACCAACCTAGATAGCATATTAAATAGCAGAGACATTACTTTGCCAACAAAGGTCCGTCTAGTCAAGGCTATGGTTTTTCCAGTGGTCATGTATGGATGTGAGAGTTGGACTGTGAAGAAAGCTGAGCGCCGAAGAATTGATGCTTTTGAACTGTGGTGTTGGAGAAGACTCTTGAGAGTCCCTTGGACTGCAAGGAGATCCAGCCAGTCCATTCTGAAGACCAGGCCTGGGTGTTCACTGGAAGGACTGATGCTAAAGCGGAAACTCCAATACTTTGGCCACCTCATGCGAAGAGTTGACTCATTGGAAGACTCTGATGCTGGGAGGGATTGCGGGCAGGAGGAGAAGGGGACGATAGAGGATGAGATGGCTGGATGGCATCACCGACTCGATGGACGTGAGTTTGAGTGAACTCTGGGAGTTGGTGATGGACAGGGAGGCCTGGTTAAAGCGTCTGCCTCCAATGCGGGAAATCCAGGTTCAATCCCTGAGTCAGGAAGATCCCCTGGAGAAGGAAATGGCAACCCACTCCAGTATTCTTGCCTGGAGAATCTCATGGACAGAGGAGTTTGGTAGGCTACAGTCCACGAGGTCACAAAGAGTCGGACACGACTGAGTGACTTCCAGATCCAGATCCAGTGAGGCCTGGCGTGCTGCGATTCATGGGGTCGCAAAGAGTCGGACACGACTGAGCGACTGAACTGAACTGAACTGACTAGACGGAGCTGGGCATAGGATTCGCCTATTTCACGCCGGAGAAACGCAGGAACAGGGATGCAGGACTTCAGTACCCTACTTCCCAGCTTCAGGACCCCGGTCAGAGGAGAAGGGGCGGGGCGGTCCAGGGACCGGAAGTCGGGAGGCCGGCTTCCGGAAATTTGATCGACGTTCTTTACAGCCAATCAGCTGTGGGAGGCGAGCCTGTACCAAAGGAGAGGCCTCATTTTGGTGAGGAGGGCCGAACGCCCGTGGGCTGGGGCCTGAAAGGAGGCGATGGGCGGGGATTCACGAGCGCTGTGTGTGCTGACCAATGGGCGGTGGGATCCATCTCTCGGGGGCGGGTTCTGGCGGGCACGGTGACGACGCAAGGGGTGGCGCGTCGCGGCGGCCGAGGCGGCGGGGCCTGAGGACGCGGCGCCCGCTAGCGCGGCTGAGGGGTAGGTCCGCGGCGTGGGGTCGAAGGTGCGGAGCAGACTCGGTCCGAGGCTGCCGGGGGAGGGGGTCCTGGGAGACTCAGTAGCGGGTACTTTGGGGGACCCATGAGATGACTGGACGGGAGAAGGATCTGGGCCGGGGCCTGTAAGGGGCGTGGCGGCCTCTGGGACGCTGGAGCCGGGACGTTAGGGGTTGGGGGAATCTTGGCGGCGTCTCTGAAGGAAGCCGTAGGGGTCTGCCTTGGAGCTTGTGAGAAGGTTGGGGGCGAAGGATCCCGGAGGAGACTCAGATGTGGCCCTTTGCGGGGTTCCGTTGTGGGTGTGGAGCTTGGGGCGGGGGCCTTTGAAACTTGAAAGAGGTGTCTTCGAGGAAGGGAGAGGAGGAAGTTAACTTTGCTAGCGCGGCGGAGGTCAGAGGGAGCAAGAATGGATGGGTTAGGGCCTTGGAGGAGCTTGGAAGCCATTGTTCAGTTCCTGGTCAATTCAGGAAGGCGGGGGCAAGAGATGGGGTAAGCCCAGCGCCGCAGAGAGTCTCAGTGACCAGCCGAGGAGGGGAGGGCATGTGGGGACAGTTGTTAAGGAGGAGGCGGGGTTAAGCTTGCTGAGAAACAGGGAGATGGGAGTGTGTCGTAAATCTGGCAGAGAATCAGGGTGTCCCAGGGTTTGGGGGTGTGAAGAGTGTGGGAGAACTTATAGGAATTTGGGGGCTATGGATGAGATTGGGAGAAGCCTAGAAGGAAGAGGCTGAAAAAGACTGGGGTGTTGTGTGCAGAACCACAGATCTGTGGCTCCTGGGAGTTACGGGGGTGTAAGTGGTACAAGCCGGGCTAACACGGACCCCTGGGGCAGTATGGTATCTAAATGAGATGACACGTGAAAGCACCCTGCCCACCAAATGCAAGTGTCTTCTACAGGAAAGGTGGAATTTCAGCACCGTGGATCTGAAACCTATTTGGGGGGTGCTGATCGATCCTTTGACCCAGAAGTAATGACTGGCATCTCAGTCCTTTTCTGTTTCTCTGTCTCCTCCAGGGTCACAACGAGAGGACTCCGTGAGGTACTATTCCCGGACCACTGACCAGGTTTGTACTGGGGTGGAAGACGCTGGAAGGCAGACCGGCCACCATGTCAACATTCAGGCAGGAGGATGTGGAAGACCACTATGAGATGGGAGAGGAGCTGGGAAGGTGAGCAGTCCCCTCTGATGGGGCCCGAGGAGGGGGGAGACCCGACCCACTGTGGGGTCTTCTGGGGTATCTCCTCTCCTCCTGTCCTTTCTCCTGCTCTCCCCAAGCAGGGATGAGTCAATATCATGCGCTGTGTGATGAGTTTGGGCTTTGGAGGCAGCCATTCTGGGCCTGGAATTCTTATTCCGACATCCCCTGTGCACTTCCTTTGATCGAGTCCAAACAGCACCTAATACAGTACCTGGCCTATGGCATGAGAGCAGTAGATGTTGGTAAAGGTCTCTCTGTGTCTTTAAACCTCTCTTGTGGGAGGCAGTGGAGCCTCCCGGGCCTTCTGTCTGGGCCCACACCCTGGCCCATTGTTAGCATTCTTGTGGGAAAGAGCAGAGGTTTCCCAATCCAGCCAGGCAGCTGACTTCCTGCCAGGCGGGCCTGGGAGCGTCCCCTGGAAGCTCTCCCGCCTCAGATCCGCCAGCTACCATCCTTTTTTCTCCCGAGCCTCAACCCTTATTTGGTGAGTTTGTTGCTGGCTGGCCTTCCCGGAACTGCCTTGGCCGGGCCCCATGATGTCACCAGAAGGGAATGTAAATAACTGAGCCGTTCATCAGGCTTTTGCTGAGAGAGCCTGTGGGGCTCATTTGGGATTCTGAAGTCCCTCCTTTAGGAATTTCCTCTGGTAGAGCGCAGGGAATGCAGGCCATCTCCCCCACCCCCACAGAAATCTCAGACTCTATTATTGAAAATGTTAGGGCCTTCTGCTGAGAGTAGCTGGGCAAAAGTCAGTAAAACTATCATGTGTGTTCCCTTTAACCCACCGATTTCACTTCTAGGAGTTAATTCTGTGGGTATAGCATATACATAGACCTAAGATCTAGGGATGGGGAGAGTCACTGTAAGGACGTTATGTGAGCAGAAGATGGGGCCTTTTCAGTGACCATCACAGCACCACTGCCTTCTCAACAGAATATTATGCAGCCATTAAAAAGAGCATGGCAACTTGTATAAAAGAAGCCATGTAGGAATTTTATTGAAATTCTCTAGTAGCTGTCAACTTTAATAATTTTATTATAATGTGTTTTATTTAATTTGTTAGGTCAAACTATTATCATTTTGGTTGTCATTCATTATAAAAATTATTATTATTTTAAAAATATTTATTTATTTGGCTGCTCCAGGTCTTAGTTGCAGCACTCGGGATTTTTTTAGTTGTGGCATGCAAGATCTAGTTCCCTGACCAGAAATGGAACCCAGGCCCCCTGGATTGGGAGCGTGGAGTCTTGGCCACCGGATCACCAGGGAAGTTCCTTAAAAATTTTCAATGAAATAGTTTACTACGTGTTTTTGATATGAAGCCTTTGAATTCTGGTCTGTCTTGTATGCTCACAGCACACCTCAGTTTGAATGGGCTGGACAGCTTCCGTGTGGCCAGTGGCTGTCATCATGGACAGCGCTGCCCTATGTAATGATCCAGCACATTCTTAGAGACACACGAGGTGAAGGATTAATGCCATGGAACACTGTGCATACTGTGCTGCAACTGTAGAACTTGTCTGGCCATCTGAGTCCTGGGCTGTTTTTTGTTACACTCGCATTCATCTGTGAAAGGCTCTACCAGGCAGGACCATTATCATCCCCATTTTGTGGATGAAGAAACTGAGGCTCAGAACAGGAAACCAGCTTGCCCAAGGCCATGTAGACTGAAAATGGCCAGGCAGGACTCAGGCCTTGAGACTAAGCCTTCCTGATCGCAAAGCGCAGGTGTACTGGAGCCAGAAGTGAGTGTCTGGCTTCTGCTTTGAGTTAAGCCCAGCCGAGTTTCCTTGTCCTGGGAGTCATGGGGTGAATAAAATGGGAGTATTTTTGTGTGGATGTGTACGGAGGGTTCTCTCAAGTCACCTGGGCAGTCTTCGGAGATAATTAGTCTGCAGTTGGTCAGTGTGGACGCCAGCCTGGTTTCCGTGTCACAGAGGGTGTCTGCATCCATTACCTCAGGCTGCTGGAGGCTGGCGTCAGAGGTCAAGGTGCCGCAGGCTGGCCCCCTGAGGCTCTCTCGGTGGTGTGTGATGCCCCCCTCTCCCCGCGTCCTCACGTGGTCTCCCTCTGTGCGTGTCTGTGTCCTGACCTCCTCCTCTTACAAGGACACCAAATCCTGTTGGATTAAGATCCACCCCAATGACCTCAGGCTCCATGGTGGCTCAGTGGTAAAGAATCCGCCTGCCAATGCTGGAGATGCAGGTTTGATCCCTGGATTGGGACAATTCCCTGGAGGAGGAAATGGCAACCTACTCCAGTATTGCCTGGAGAATCTCATGGACTAGAGGAGCCTGGCTGCAGTCCATGGGGTCTCAGACGCAACTGAGCACCAGTGACCTCAGTTTTACTAAATTACCTCTTCAAAGGCCCTAAATCACAGTAGTCAGATTTTGGGGTCCTAGGGATTAGGATTTTGGGGGACACAATTTAGCACTAATATTGTCTTGGTTTCCCTTCCCATGAACTTTTTTTTTTTAAGAGAATATATTATTTATTTGGCTCTGCCAGGTCTTAGTTACAGTTGCAGCACATGGGATCCTTGATCCTCATTGCAGCATGTGGGATCTAGTTCTTAGACCAGGGCTCCCTGCATTGGAGTACAGAGTCTTAGCCACTAGATGACCAGGAAAGTTTCACCTCCCCTCTGCCATGAACTCTTTGTTAGTTTTTTGATTCATCTTGGAATAAAACTAGAGGGGAAGAAATCCTTGTATTTGAGAATTAGGCCGCACATTCAGGCCTAGAGTGTTCCCAATAGGCAGCAAACACTCGGCATTTGATGTAATGTAATTACTGTTGGAGTGTCATTGTGGGGTGGGAGGTGGACCTGGAAGAATTTGCTTGGTTGATGTAGGCAGAGGGGAGAAGGAAAGACATTTCAGGAAGGAGGAGTGTTAGCTAAGATGTTGACGGGGGCAGGAGCACAACGTACCCCGGGGACCACTGTGGTGGATTTAAGGGAGTGGGGGGAGGCCTGATCAGGGACACATGACATTTCTCATCTGACTGTGCTCTTGGCTTTTAGACTAATGTATGAGTTTCCTGTTGCTGCTGTAACAAATTACCACAATTTAGTGGCTGAGATGAATACCTATGTTTTACGTCAAGGTCTGGGAGTCAGGAGTCTAAAATGAATCTGCTAGGCTGGTCCCTCTGGAGGCTCCTTCCTCTTTCAGCTTCTAGAGGCGCCGCATCCCTGGCTCGCGGCCCCTCCCTCCATCCTCACAGGCACCAGCACAACATCTCCCTTCTCTCTCTGCCTCTGACCCTCCTGCCTCTTACGAGGACCCTGTGACGACACTGGGACCACTGGGGAGTCCAGGGTCGTCCGCTTCTCAGGGGCCTTAATTCTGTCTTCAGAGCCCCTCTGCCCCGTGAGGTGGCACGCCCATAGGTCCCGGGGATTCAGACATGGACCATTATTTAGCTCACCTTGATTGGAGATAATTTGCACTTCCCACCTGCCTCCGTTGACCTTGCCTGCCTGAGCGGGCACAGAGCATGTCTGCAGTAGCCGCCGTGGCGCCTTTGTGCCTTGATGCTCATGCGCACAGTGGCTTTAGATGCTTGCCAGCTGCACCTGGTACAGAGCGTCCTAGTAAGGTCCGCTTACTGGGTCCCTTGGCTTTTCTGAAGACCCTGCTGGCTGGGCAAAGATACCCTCACTCATCTGTCTCTTGTTCTGCCGGTCCTATCTGTGCTATCACCAACTGAAGAGATCCCCCCTGTCCCCAGGGCCCATCTCTGTCACTCCTTCCTCTACCCACGGGGTCCCATTTCTGAGAGTTGTCACAGAGTCACCTTGTCCCCTTTCTCTTGGCCCCTGGTGGGACCTGGTTGAGGTCTCTTGTGTGCCTTTTGTCTTAGACTTAGTCTGCTTTTGCGTGGCCCATAGCCAGTGGGCCACATCCAGCCCTCGCCTAGTTCAGTATGGTCCACTCACAAACGTTGGATGGTTTTTTACTTTTTTAAAGGGTTGTAAACACACACACAAATTGTGACAGAGACCATATGGCCTGTAAAGCTTAAAATAATTATCCTCTGGCCTTTTTCACTCAACTCGTGAGTGAAAGCAAGTTAACACAGCTAAGTTCCTAGACAGCAAAAGAATTTGGACATTGGATGGCTCCCTGAAGGACAGTAAATAGTTTCTCTCTTTCTCTTCAAATAACAGCTGTCTTGAGATATAATTCACACACCATACTGTTTACTCTATTAAACTGTACAACTTAACGATCTTCCATATATTCACAGTTTTACAGCCATCACCATTAAATAATCTCAGAACGTTTTCATCATCCCCAAAGGAGCTCCATCCCCCTTGCCAGTCACCCTCATCGCCTCCTCAGCCCCTGACAACCAGAAACCTACTCTCTGGCCTGTTTTAGATGTTTCACGTCAGTGGATTATACCCTGAGTGTCCTTCTGCATCTGTTTCTCTCACTGAGCATCATATTCTCAGGGTCCATCCACATTGTAGCAAGTGTCAGGGCTTCTCCTCTTTTCAGGAGTGAATAGTGCTCCTGTGTGTGGAGGGACCACATTTTGTGTATGCTGTATCCCCTGATTGGCATTTATCTCTACCTTATGATTGCTGTGAATGATGGTGCTGTGAACATTTGTGTACAAGTTTTTGTAGACTGGAATTCCTAGGTCTGAAGGTAACTCCATTTTTAAGGTTTTAAGGAACCTCCAGACAGTTTTCACCACAGCTTCCCCGTCTGGCTTTCCCACTAGCTGTGCACCAGGGTTCCAGTTTCTCCATATCCTCCCTCCTCTCTTGTGAAAACTTGTGTGCTTCTTTCACTCTGAAGCTCTTTTGAACTCTGGCTTTTTATCTTTTCTTAGATTTTAAACTGTGATGAAATGTGCTGTGAAAAGTTGAATCATAGCAAATATTAATAAAAAGAAAAAACCCGCTTCACTGCCTTCAGTCCCACTGTTCAGAGATATCTGCTGCTCACAGCCGGGCATGTGTCCTTCAGACCTCTTACTGATGGCAGCCTCTTACATGTCAACATACCTCTATATATGCTATAACATGTACCTTTCTTTCTTTTGATTAATTAATGACTTTTTGTCTGAGCTGGGTCTTTGTTGCTGCTCAGGCTTTCTTTAGTTGTGAGTTGGGGCTACTTTCTAATAGAGGTGCGTAGGCGTCTCTTTGCAGTGGCTTCTTGTGTTAAGGAGCACTGGCTCCAGGGCGCCTGGGCTCGGTAGTTGTGGCACTTGGGCTTAGTTGCCCCATGGCATGTGGGATCTTCCCGGACCAGTAATTGAACCTGTGACCCCTGTATTGACGGGCGGATTCTCAACCACTGGACCATCAGGGAAATCCTGTACCTTTCTGTTTTACCCAGAATAACCTCATTCCTTGTGTTCCTCTGCTGCTATCTTCACTGAGCAGGTCTTCATGGGGGTCTGTCCTCTCAGTGCCTAAAGAATCATCTTTCAAGACTGCAAAAAATTCCACCTGATTTGCCATGATAGGGTCCAGCTTCATTTAGATAAACATGGAACCATGTTTGTTCTTTCACTGCTGCAGACACTCTGGGCAGCCACTGTGTTCAGTGCCAGTTTGCACTCACGTGGAGCACCGCTGCCAGGGGTGCATTCTTGAGGTGGTTGGGATGCACTGTCCTGGGAAGTGGCCCAGGTCCCCAGAGTCCTGTGTCTCTCTCAGCGCCTGCTTTTTCCTCCCCTCCCCTCTGTCCCTGCAGCGGACAGTTTGCGATTGTGCGGAAGTGCCGGCAGAAGGGTACCGGGAAGGAGTATGCAGCCAAGTTCATCAAGAAGCGCCGCCTGTCGTCCAGCCGCCGGGGAGTGAGCCGAGAGGAGATCGAGCGGGAGGTGAACATCCTGCGGGAGATCCGGCACCCCAACATCATCACACTGCATGACATCTTTGAGAACAGGACGGACGTGGTGCTCATCCTCGAGCTGGTCTCAGGTGGTGAGCTCTTCGACTTCCTGGCCGAGAAGGAGTCACTGACCGAGGACGAGGCCACCCAGTTCCTCAAGCAGATCCTGGACGGTGTCCACTATCTGCACTCCAAGCGCATCGCCCACTTCGACCTCAAGGTAGCCCACTGGGCCTGCAACACAGAGCCGGGGAGGAGCCTGGCCAGTGTGGGTGAGGACAGGGCTGAGAGGGTCCACCTCCTTTCTCCCAGGGTGTCCCTGCTGGGGGCATTGAGGAGATGGATGGCTCTGGACTGGACCTGTGGAGGGGAGTCAGCCCGCGCACACACCCCACACACTGGGCTGGGCCATTGCTGTTCCTTGGGACATTGCTGTTCCTCAGAGGCCCCTGTCCATCTCTCTCTCTTTCTCCACCCCCACCAGCCAGAAAACATCATGCTTCTGGACAAGAATGTGCCCAACCCACGGATCAAGCTCATTGATTTCGGCATCGCCCACAAGATCGAGGCAGGGAATGAGTTCAAGAACATCTTTGGGACCCCGGAGTTTGTGGGTGAGGAACGGGTGGGCCTGGGGCACTGGAGCATTTCCAGCTGGCTTAGGGGGAGGCAGGCCCCCCCAGACCTCAGGTTTCTCATCGTGTCCCAGCGCTGGGCACCAAGGACTCAAGGCCTGGGGTGATCACCACCTTGGCTTTCCCTGCCAAGAGCCAGCCATGTCTGTGGGCTCTGCTACTCCCCTGGGCCGTGTCTAGGGTGCCCCTGACCCTGTCTCCCTGTCCCTGCAGCTCCTGAAATCGTCAACTACGAGCCCCTGGGTCTGGAGGCAGACATGTGGTGAGTGAGGGTGGTGGGCCCAGGGCCGCCCTTGTTGCTTCTCCTCAGGGGGCCCTCTTCTTGTGCTCAGGAGCTGCCGGGTCACAGCTGCAGGCTGGGGTGCTGCCCCTCTTTCTGGTCTTGGAGCCATGGGTCAGGGACAACACAAACTATCGCCGTAGGACAGGGGTTGCTGACTTACCCAGGCCTGTGAGCTAGGAAGGGTTCTCAGGTCTTCGAAGGGTTGTTAAAAACAGATAAATATGTGACGGAGACTGTTTGTAGCCCAAAAAGCCTGGAACACTCACTGTCTCAGCCTTTACATTAATAGAAAGAGTTTGCCAGGTCTGCCCTCAGCCACAGAGGCCTCAAGGGGCTCCACATCTGCATGGCCTGTGGTGCCCTTGTGCTCTGTCCACCCTGCCCGCACCCCGGCCACTTTGAGTCTGGACAGGCAGCCATGGCCAGAGGTGCCTCAGTGTTTGGTCCTGAGACCCTTGGAACAGAAGGTTGGACTTGGTGGGGGCTGTTCAGACCCTGGAGGGAGAGGGTCCCTGGGGCTGACAGGCCTGCCCCCCTCACCTGGCTAGACAGTCTTGGACTCTGGGGGTTGGGGTGTTGAGCCTGCGGCTGAGCTGACTCCATCTCTTATGTGTGTTCTCCAGGAGCATTGGCGTCATCACCTACATCCTGTGAGTACCCGCCCTCCCAGGGCTTTGCTGGGTCAGGAGGAGGGTCGGGAGGCTTCTGTGCAGGTGTCACAAGTGGAATGCAGGACCCGCAGCGCACTGACCTGTTGCAGTGCTCAGGGGCTCTGGATGGATGGACAGCTGCCTGAGTGTGTGCAGGAGAGAGTATGTTCAGGAGAGTTCCAAAGGCAGTGAAGTAACCACACCAGGCTCTAGGCCGGGACTGTTGTCCCCTCGTCCTTGGGCTGGCAACTCCTCTGTGTGGTGGATTCAATCACAGACCTTTGGAGATGGACTCAGCCTCCAGCTCCTCCCCTTACTGGAGGCTGGAGGCAGGACAAAAGATCCATCCCTGTGACCCCACTGCTCTCCCCACTTGGCAGCCCTCTCCTTAGGGCCTTTCCACAGACACCTCATTGGTACCAACTCAGGTGTGGCTGGAAGGGGCTTGTCATGAGCAAGAAAAGACGTTTCTTTTATCTCTATTCTCTGGAGTTGTTTTAGGAAATGAAACAAAGACCAAATTTTATAGCAGTAGATGCTCCTGCCTTGGGTTTTAGGAAGTTACAAGGGTTTTCTGTGCCTGCAGTTGGGAGTGAAAACCAGCTATACATATCTCTCACCTAAAAAGTCACAGCATCACACGTCCAGATCCGTGCAGGGTGGTGGTGTGGCCTCAGCGCAGCACACTGGAAAGACACCTGACGTCTGCGGTGTCGGGCAGGAACCACCAGCACCGCCCCCCCCAACCCCAGTTAACCATTTTGCCTCTAACTACTAAGGGCTTCAGGGAAGGGGCTTTGAGACCAAGCCTCTAAGACTAAGTCTGTGGGGATACTTTGAGGTTCTGCAGAGATTTTGTTGACTCATTTTAGCACCCCTCACTGGCTGGGCAGTGGATTTTCCCTGCCTCTGGTTGGTGGCTGGGCGCATTTATGCGGGGTGACTGGGGGCCTGGCATCAGCCTTGCCCCCTCCATGGGCACAGCGGAGCTGGGTGGTGGCCTGGGCAGCACCCTGGTCGTGGAGTGACTGCACACCTGTCTGGCCCCCCTGAGCCTGGTGTCCATCTCCTAGGCTGAGTGGCGCATCCCCGTTCCTGGGTGAAACCAAGCAGGAGACGTTGACTAACATCTCGGCTGTGAACTACGACTTTGACGAGGAGTACTTCAGCAACACCAGCGAGCTGGCCAAGGACTTCATCCGCCGTCTGCTTGTCAAGGACCCCAAGTAGGAGCACTGGGCCAGGCAGGGTGGGCCAGGCAAGTCCCCCAGAATGGGCGCAGTGGCCGAGGACAAGTAATGTATCCATCTGAGATGCCACTCCCGTACCTGGGAGTTGGCCGTGGCTCCTGTTCTGGGCGGAGATAGCACAGGGAGGCCTAGGCTGGCCCTCTTATGAAGCTGCTTCTTACAAAGCTTTTCATTGTTGCCAGTGTTTAGGATAGGAGGTTTCATATAAAATTCTAAGTTACTATTTGTTTTTTTCCCCTAGAAAAAGCTAAATATGCTGGCAACGCAGAGCTTTCATTCACCTAGAGGTGCTCCCATGGGGTAGTCCTCCCTAGGCTCCTTCTCTGGGTGTCCGAGTTATTAGACCCCAACATTAGGTGTCAATGCTGTTAGTGGAAAACACGGAAGCCCTGGAGTCCACATCATCCCCAAGCCCCTTGATGGGTTCCTTATGGCCGGCCAAGCAGAGTGGGAGACCTAATTGTGCCTGTACTGGCACGGTTGTTTCAGAAACTTGCTACTGGGCTGAACAGTGACTTCAGGGACCAGGTTTCAGGGTGGTGGCCCAGGGGAGGTGCCTTGAGTCAGCTACAGGTGGGGCTGAGAGCTAGAGCTGCAGCGGGGAGAACGTGGACCACCCCTTCCTGCTCTCTGTGGGGAGGACAGTGAAGGCGGCACTCATGCAACTAACCAGTTCTGGGGGCTCTTCCAGGAGGAGAATGACCATCGCCCAGAGCCTGGAGCATTCCTGGATCAAGGTGAGGTGGTGGGGCTGCCCCTACATGGGCATGGTAGTTGGGACCAGCCCCCAGCATGGGTGAGGGTCCCCACGGGAGTGGACCTAGATGCTGTGGGCACAGGGTGTATGTCAGTGTAGTGTTGGAGTTGTCTCATTGAACTTTTGGCTGGAGTCCACGGCCCCTCTGCACATAGCAGGGTGGCATCCCCAGAACTTCTCATAAAGGGATCACCGCCAGGCCAGGGTCAGGCTTGGCAGCCTCAGTCAAGGGTCAGAGAGTGAATACTTCTGGCTCTGTGGTCTCTGGTGTGACCATGTGGTCTGCCCTCAAGTCTCAGCTCAACCATCAGCGGGAAAGTGCCAGGACACATCTTAGATGGGCAGGGCCGTGGGCTATTATAACATGGGCAGAGGGCCAGACATGACCCAGGGGGCTGCCCTGCGGCCCTAGTCCAAGGCGCCCTTTCCTCCCCTCCTCTCCCCCTGCAGGCCATCCGGCGGCGAAATGTGCGTCGGGAAGACAGCAGCCGGAAGCCGGAGCGCCGGCGCCTGAAGACAGCACGCCTCAAGGAGTACACCATCAAGTCACACTCGAGCATGCCCCCCAACAACACCTACATCAACTTCGAGCGCTTCTCCAAAGTGCTGGAGGAGGTGGCGGCAGCCGAGGAGGGCCTGCGTGGGCTGGAGCACAGCCGACGCCTGTTCCATGAGGACCTTGAGGCGCTGACGGCCATCTACGAGGAGAAGGAGGCCTGGTACCGTGAGGAGAATGAGAGCCTAGGCCAGGACCTGCGGCGGCTGCGCCAGGAGCTGCACAAGACGGAGGCGCTGCAGCGGCAGGCACAGGAGGAGGCCAAGGGGGCCCTGCTCGGGGCCAGTGGGCTCAAGCGCCGCTTTAGCCGCCTGGAGAACCGCTATGAGGCACTGGCCAAGCAGGTGGCCTCTGAGATGCGGTTCGTGCAGGATCTGGTGCGCGCCATGGAGCAGGAGAAGCTGCAGGAGGGGGAGTGCAGCCTCCGCTAGGGCCGCCCAGGGTGCGGCATCCTCGGCCTTGGCAGGCCCCATTTCCCCGATGTGGCCCTGCAGCGCCCAGGAGCTGGAGGCAGGATGTGCTCCATGGGGCCCAGGAATCCACGGCCCAGGGAGGGCTTGGCCCGGCTCTGCCCCAGAGGAGGTGGCTGGTCTGGGCCTTCTCTGCACCGCCCTAGTGCCCCCAGCCCAGCCCCTCCCTCCCTCCTGCGGCTCCACTCCAGGAGCATCCAGGGCAGCATCACCTCAGGGCCTCTGCGAGGGGTGGCACATCCACGGAACTGGCCACGGCACACACACATGCCTCACACCCGCCCTGGGTTGGGCTGGCAGCCTTCATGTTCAGAGCCTGGCCGGCAGCCTCAGGCTCTCCATTTGGTCCAAGTGTGTGGAATCTCAGTGCAGGGGTGTGGTGGCTGTCTGAATGTCCTGGGGCTCAGAACTGAGGGAGAGCCTCTGCTCGACACCCTGGCTCCTCCACTCTGGAGAAGAGAAACTGCTCCTCCAGAGTCAGTGGTGGAAGGGCCTCTGATCCAGATCCCCCAGCCCCTCTCGTGCCCCCGGCCCTCGAGGAGGTGTCAGTCTGGGGGCTGTATTGCGGGGGGTGGTGGTGGCAGGGCACAGGGCCCAGGTGTGGTAAAGGAAGTATCTGCAAGGCCAAGTCTCCACTTCTTGCCAAGGCAGGCCTCCCGTGGGGAAGGGGGTGAAGAGCCTTAGAACTTTCCCGTCTCTTCAGCTCCCTGACAGCGCTTAGAGCCTTCAGCAGGGTCCCAACCCCGCCTCATCCCTAGCCCCACCCCATCATACTCCCTTCACCAGTGCTACCCTTGGACCAGCATCTCTCTAGTGGACACCCTGGAGTAACTGCTAGGGGCCCTTGTTACCAGCGTCCCCTACCTGGAGAGCCCTAGGGTCCCTTACAGCCTGCCCCACCTTCCTGCGCTCCGTGCAGCTGCTGGAGAAGGCACCCTAAGTGGTCTCCGTGGCAATGCTGCTTTGTGCCACTAGGTGCTGCCCTGAGGCGTGGTCCAGAGAATGTGCCCTAAGAGCCAGGCTTCAGCAAAACCTGGGTCCC
>SJYV01031739.1:380056-446286 GCA_006410875.1 Neotragus pygmaeus | reverse complement strand
AGGGGGATCCAGCGATGTCCTGTGGTTGCCCGCCCCATCCATGTACCTTCCTGCCTATGTGTTGGGCAGGAAGCTGAGGCAATGTGGACCCTCCAGGGTGGTGGGGTGGGCAGGGTTCAGACCCTGGTGTGGACCAGGCGGGGCGTGGACAGAACTGTGAGTTGTGGCTGGGCTGCTCACCTGGGGGCTCCTGGGTGAGTGACTTCTTTTTCGCCTTTCTTTTTTATGCCATGTGGCTTGTGGGATCTTAGCTCACCAGCCAGGGATTGAACTTGGGGCCACAGCAATGAGAGCACAGAGTCCTAACCACTGGACCGCCAGGGAATTCCCAGTGACTTGTGTTTCAATCCCCTCCTTGTCACTTGGAGAGAGCAAGGGTCCCACTGTGGGGTGGCTAGAAACAGGACGTCTGACATAGGCAGGGGAGTGGATGGTTCCTTATTAGTCATGTGGACTCACAGCTCTGGGAAGAAGGATGCTGCAGGCCCCTGGTGTACTTGGGGCACACTCGGGGAGGGTGAACCCGGGGCTGTGAGGGGCAGGCTTTAGTGATGAGAGGACTAGGTGGGAGGGTGTTGCTGACTTGCTTGAATAATTCTGAGGGCTGGCGGGGCAGTGACAGCAGGAGCCCAGCCAGTCTCTTGGTCCCTTGAGAAAGCGGGCGTTGGGCCAGTGGACCTTATCCGGGGTGGCTGGGGCCCTCCCGGTTTTACTAGCACATGAGATTGGGCCTTTTTTTTGGCCACACAGCATGTGGGGTCTTAGTTTCTTACCAGGGATGGAACCCTCGCTCTCTCTGCATAGAAGCATGGAGTCTTAACCCCTGGACCACCAGGGAAGTCTCAGATTGGGCCTTAACTGAGGCTGCCCACCAGCATCTGCATTAACCACGCGCTATTTGCAAAATGAGTCAGCTGGGCCTAGGTTCACGTGGCCCCTGACCTGGCTCTTGGCAGGCAGGGCACCTCTGTGTGCGCCAGCTTTGTCCTTAGAGACAGTGGTGCCCAGAGTGGGGGCAAGGGATGGAGGAAGGGGTGTGTTGGGGCACCCAGCACCCCCTGGGCACCCCCTCACTAAGTGGGTGGGGTTAGATTGGGAGGCTTGGCCCAGGTGTCACCAGCCCATGCTTGGCCTCTCGGGGGGCAGAGGGCTGTCCATCCGTGCCACCTGCCCTGGCCCAGTGGCCGCACGCCCACAGCTGCCGTGTTCCTGACCATACTCGGGCAAGAGGCAGCAGCCACTATTAATAACCAACGCGCCTGCCCAGGGCACAGGGTGGCCTATAAAGCCAGCCCCGCCAGCATCAGGAGGCTCCTTCAGCCCCCGAGACCTTTAGCCCCCCCGTTGTACAGAGAGAAAAAGAAAAGTAAGTACTGAAACCATCCCCCTGTCCCTCTGCCCAGCCCCATTCGGTGGCCGGAAAAGTGAGACACAGAACCACGGTGAAAGACATACCCCATGCACAGGACGCGAACACANAGTCTTAACCACTGGATCACCAGGGAAGTCCCAAGGTGGTCTTATTTAAGTACCATAGTGACCTCAGATCACCTTCACTGATGTTCTTTGGGTTCGGCAGCGCCTGGCAAGTGTGAGCTCTTGCCCACGGCCACCTGGACACTTACCTGTCTTCTGCCAGCCCCGCCTCTGCCTTCTCTTCAGACCTGGGCAGGACGTACTCCGGCTGCGGCCTCGCACTGGGAACAGAAAGAGGTGAGCAGGGGTGACCAGCTGGCTGAGTGGGCTGAGGGGCTCTTGGCTCCCACTGCCCCTCCATCTGGGCTGCCATGACCCGACAGCAATCTGGAAAGGGTCTGCCTGCCCTGGGAAGCGCCAGGACCCAGAGGGTGGAGCAAGTGATGGGATGGTCAGGAATTCATCAAGATGAAGGCAATGGGGAGAAAGAAAGAAAAAAAAAATGAGAAAAAAATAGAGAGATTGTAAAAAAGCAGAACAATAATGAAGAATAAAAGATAACAACTCCTGAAGGGTAAAACCAGACTCCAACAGCAAAGAGAGAGAAGAAAAAGAAAAAAAAAATATATATATATATATAATAAGAAAACTATAAATAAGACGATCAGAATAACAACAAAGATTAGAAAATAATAGAATAAGAAACCACAATCACAGAAAACTAACCAAACTGATTACATGAACTACAGCCTTGACTAACTCAATGAAACTATGAGCCATGCCGTGCAGGGCCAGGCAAGAGGGACAGGTAATGGTGGAGAGTTCTGACAAAACGTGGTCCACTGCAGAAGAAAAAAGGCAAACCACTTCAGTATTCTTGCCTTGAGAACCCCACGAACAGTATGAAAAGGCAAAAAGATATGGCCCTGAAAGATGAACTCCCCAGATCGGTAGGTGCCCAATATGCTACTGGAGAAGAGTGGAGAAATAACTCCAGAAACAATGAAGAGATGGAACCAAAGCAAAAAAACCCCTCAGCTGTGGATGTGACTGGTGATGGAAATAAAGTCTAATGCTGTAAAGAACAGTATTGCATAGGAATCTGGTACGTTAGGTCCATGAATCAAGGCAAATTGGAAGTGGTCAAACAGGAGATGGCAAGAGTAAACATACACGTTTTAGGAATCAGCCAACTGAAATGGACTGGAATGGGTGAATTTAACTCAGATGACCACTATATCTACTACTGTGGGCAATAATTCCTTAGAAGAAATGGGGTAGCCCTCATAGTCAACAAAAGAGTCCCAAATGCAGTTCTTGGGTGCAGTCTCAAAAATGAAAGAATGACTTCTATTCATTTCCAAGGCAAAACTTTCAATATCACAGTAATCCAAGTCCATGCCCCAACCAGTAATCCTGAAGAAGTTGAAGTTGAACGGGTCTATGAAGACCTACAAGACCTTCTAGAACTAACACCCAAAAGAGATGTCCTTTTCATTACAGGGGACAGGAATGCAAAAGTAGGAAGTTAAGAGATACCTGGAGTAACAGGCAAGTTTGGCCTTGGAGTACAAAATGAAGCAGAGCAAAGGCTAACAGAGTTTTTCTAAGAGAATGCACTGGTCATAGCAAATAGCCTCTTCCAACAACACAAGAGATGATGCTACGCAACACAAGAGATGACATTACCAGATGGTCAATACCGGAATCAGATTGATTATATTATTTGCAGTCAAAGATGGAGAAGCTCTATACAGTCAGCAAAAACAAAACCTGGAGCTGACTGTGGCTCAGATCATGAACTCTTTATTGGCAAATTCAGACTTAAATTGAAGAAAGTAGGGAAAACCACTAGACCATTCAGGCATGACCTAAATCAAATCCCTTACAATTATACAGTGAAAGTGGCAAATAGACTCAAGGGATTAGGTCTGACAGAGTGCCTGAAGAACTACGGATGGAGGTTCATGACATTGTGCAGGAGGCAGTGATCAAGACCACCCTCAAGAAAAAGAAATGCAAACAGGCAAAATGGTTGTCTGAGGAGGCTTTACAAATAGCTGAGAAAAGAGAAGCTAAAGGCAAAGGAGAAAAGGAAAGATATACCCATCTGAATGCAGGGTTCCAAAGAATAGCAAGGAGAGATAAGAAAGCCTTCCTCAGTGATCAATGAAAAGAAATAGAGGAAAATAACAGAATGGAAAAGACTAGAGATCTCTTCAAGAAAATTAGAGATACCAAGGGAATATTTCATGCAAAGATGGGTGCAATAAAGGACAGAAATGATATGGACCTAACAGAAGCAAAAGATATTAAGAAAAGGTGGCAAGAATACATAGAAGAACAATACAAAAAGGATCTCCACAACCCATGGCTTTACTGTGCAGAGGATAAGGCCCAGGCCCCCAGGAGGATCCCCAGGGCCCTGGGCAGGGGAACAGTAGATGGATTCCCCTCTCTTCCACACCCGGAGGGACCCCTGCTCTGTCTCCCCTCTCTCCAGCACCTGCAGGACCTACATGGGCAGAGGGTACCCTTGGAGGTGTCCCTGGAGGACAGAGAGGGTCCCAGAGAGTGGAGGGAGCCCGGAGGGAGGCGGGCCCTGGAGGATGGATGGGGCCCTGGGGAGGAGGAGGGAACTGGAGGATAGGGGGGTTCCCAGATGGTGGAGGGCCCTTGGAAGGGAGAAGGAGGGGGCATGCAGAGTATGGGGACCCTGGAGGGTGGAGGGTTTCCTGGAGGGTGGAGGGCTTGGCCTGGAGGGAGGAGAGACCCCTTGAGGGCAAGAGGGGAACAGAGGGTCCAGTCCAGAGGACAGATTGGGGTCCCCAGAGGGATGAGGGGTCTCCAGAGGTGTAACAGGAGGGAAAGGCAGGGCACAACTTTTGAAAGAATGACATAGCCCAAGGACACAACATAAACCAGTAAGAATCAAATAGGTCCAAGAAGGGAGACAAGTGGACTTTGATTAGACCTTGATCCTCGATCTGCAAGTTAAATGACACACCCAGAGGCACCACGACAGTTCTAAGGCATTATCAAAAGACCAAGGAGTGGGCAGTTGCCCAATTCCTGGAAATCTCCACCCTTTCCCCTAAAATAGTTGGAATAATTACCCACCCTATAAAAACTAACCACACCGCATTTCATGGCCGCGCTTGCCCTCTGCAATGGCCCACTCTCTGTGGAGTGTACTTCTCTCTGCATCTGCATAAATCCATCTCTTCCCTATCACTTTGTCTCTCACTAAATTCTGCGGTGAGACTTCAAGAACCCGAGTTTCATCAGGTCCCGAACCAAGGCACTGTGGGTTTTGGCTGGGTTCGAGTCCCAATCTGACATAAATGGTTTCAGAGGGAGGAGGAAACTGGAAAGCAGGGAGCAGAGGGGGACATGGGGGTGAGCCCCGGGGGGTGGACGAGGCCAGCAGAGCGGCCTCCTGAAGGGTGGAGGGCTCAATCTGGGGGCCTTAGGAGGCTCCCGAGGGCCGAGTCCCCACTGTCATCAGCGTCATTAGAAGCACTCTACCGAGCCCACTATTTTTGCCCAGTGGGTTACACTGGTCCTAATTCCTCATGATAACCCGCAGGATGGCTGTGAATTTTTCACTTGTCTAATGTTATCCTGAGACTGAACAGGGGATCCTGGATTCCAGCCGGAGTCTGACTCCAGTCCCTCTAGAGAAGGCAGGGCTTTGAAACACATGCGTGTGTGACATGGGTCCCAGCTGAGTTGAAGCCGCTGGCTTCCCCCAGCCTTGACCCAGCTCAGCACCAGCCCCAACCCAGCCAGAATACCGGCCGCTCCGCACAGACCTTTCCCTCCTGGCCTTCAGCCGTTCCTCCTCATACCTGGAGNGTGACATGGGTCCCAGCTGAGTTGAAGCCGCTGGCTTCCCCCAGCCTTGACCCAGCTCAGCACCAGCCCCAACCCAGCCAGAATACCGGCCGCTCCGCACAGACCTTTCCCTCCTGGCCTTCAGCCGTTCCTCCTCATACCTGGAGGAGAGAAAAAGGAGAAGGCTTAAGCGGTGGCCTGGGAATCCCCTCCCCTCTGGGAACAGGAAAGCAGTCTCGCTGTCACATCTGAACACATGGCAGGCTTTCGGGCAGACGGGATAGCCTGCAGGATAGCCTTTAAAAAGCCCCACCTCATCCCACCTCAGGGCAAGGATAGCTGTTTTACTGGCGTATTCCAGTGTCTGGTGTTGCTGCAACTCAGCAGACATTTCTNACACATGGCAGGCTTTCGGGCAGACGGGATAGCCTGCAGGATAGCCTTTAAAAAGCCCCACCTCATCCCACCTCAGGGCAAGGATAGCTGTTTTACTGGCGTATTCCAGTGTCTGGTGTTGCTGCAACTCAGCAGACATTTCTGCCCTAAACAAAGCCAGGATAAAGCAATTAATTATTAATGTGGCTTTGTTTACAGACACCCCACCCCCCCACAAAGGGCCAGAGAATCAATATTTTTGGCTTTTCAGACCAGTCTCTGTGGCAACCCCGTGATTCTGTTGTAGCTCGAGAGCAGCCGTGGATGGTTTGTAAATGGACAAATATAGCTGTGTGCCAATACAACTTTATTTATAAAGACAAGCCAGGGGCCAGGACTCACTGGCCCCTCTGCTTGCACTAGAGGGGCCAGGTCCGCTGTGTTCTGTCATTTCACAGGCGCCTGTTTCACTCTATTTCCCTCTGTCTTGCTGTCCCACTCAGGTCTGCTTCTCTGGCAGCCTGACTGGCAGAGCATGGGAGGTTGGGAGATGAGCAGCTCTGGGGATGATGGGGATGGAGGTGGGGCGGCGCTCCCACAGCACAAGACACTTACTGTAGCACGCAGTCTGGGATCTGCACGTGCTCCATGGGGATGAGCTGCTCCAGATCTTCCAAGCTGTGCACATACTGGATCTTGTTGATGAACTTGACGCTGGCAGGAGGAGAAGGAGGGATACGTCTGAAAGCCAGCCCTTGGGGTGGTGACTCAGAGTCAGAGGGAGCGATGGCAGCCAGGGATGCACACGCAGCCCTATTTCAGGATGCCCCAGCACACTCACCCAAACCTCCCTCTCAGCCCATGCCAGACCTGACCCCCTGCCCCTGGTGCAGGTACAGAGCAGAACCTGGGGTCTCCGCCTGCAAGAAGGGAAGGCTCCTGAGCCGTGTGTCTGACACCAGTCCCTGCTGAGCAGAGAGTTGTTGTTCAGTCACTCAGTCGTGTCTGACTCTTTCAGATCCTGTGAACTGCAGCACACCAGGCCTCTCTGTCCTTCACTATCTCCCTGAGTTTGCTCAAACTCACATCCATTGAGTCGGTGACACTACAGAACCATCTCATCCTCTGTTGCTCTCTTCTCCTCCTGCCTTCAATCTTTCCCAGCATCAGGGTCTTTTCTAATGAGTCGGCTTTTTGCATCAGGTGGCCAAATTATTGGAGCTTCAGCTTCAGCATCGGTTCTTCCAATGAACATTCAGGGTTGATTTCCTTTAGGATTGACTGGTTGGATCTCCTTGCAGTCCAAGGGATTCTCCAGAGTCTTTTCCAGCACCACAATTTGAAGGCATCAGTTCTTTGGTGCTCAGCCTTCTTTTTGGTTCAACTCATATCCATACATGACTACTGGAAAAACCATAGCTTTGACGATATGGACTTTTGAGCAGAGAGGGGAGGAAGGAAGAAAGCAGAGAGGGACAAGATGCTATTAACATCAGACTCCAGGCTCCATCTTCCCCAGGAGGTGCTCCTCTGTGTCGATCTTCCCAAGAACACTTTCATGGCACAATCGTCACTGTCTGGTGACACCAGTAGTCACTTGGGCATGAGACAGGTGCACATGGGGACTGCTGATTCATCTTCCATTCTTCCCGGGTGAATGGCTTCTTCCCGTCCAAATCCAGCTCTGGCCACTGGCTACTACTGATGTGACCGGTCACCAGTTTGGGGCTTTGAACTCGTGATTTTTAAAAAAAAAATTACCTTAAATCTAATTTTGGTACAATGTCAAATAAACTTTTCAAGGCCAAATCAGTTTTTCTAACAATGAGTTACGTTCTCTAAGGCTCAGAGAAATTAACTGTACAATAAGTCATAAAATAATCAAATAGGGACTTCTCTAGTGGTCCAGTGGATAGGACTCTGAGCTTCCATTGGAGGGGGCCTGGGTTCGATCCCTGGTTGGGGAACTAAGATCCCGCATGCTGAGAAGCATGGGCAAAAAGTAAAATAATAAAAAATAAAAAGAGGAACTAAAGAGCCTCTTGGTGAAGGTGAAGGAGGAGACTGAAAAAGCTGGCTTGAAGTTCAACATTAAAAGAAACTAAGATCATGGCACCTGGTCCCATCGCTTCATAGCAAATAGAAGGCGAAAAAGTGGAAGCAGTGACGGATTTTATTTTCTTGGGCACCAAAATCACTGCAGATGATAACTGCAGCCATGAAATCAAAATACGCTTGCTCCTTGTAAGGAAAGCTATGACAAAAATCTAGACAGTGTGTTAGAAAACAGAGACGTCACTTTGCTGACAAAGGTCCATATCGTGGCCATATCACACAGTATGAGGGATCTTAGTTCCCCCACCATGGACGGAACCCAAATCCCCCTGCACTGGAAGCACAGAATCTTAACCACTGGACTGCCGGGGAAGTCCAATTTTAAACTGTGTAAAGCAACAATATAGAGTCCCCAGAGAGGAGCTGGAAAATGCTGATTAAAAAAAAAAAAGACACATGACAACCCAGGTGGGTATCTGGACTCAGATCACGCTCTCACCTGATGAAAGGGCGGGAGATGGCCAGAACGGTGCGGATGAACCAGGATGGGTGGACGATGATTAAGGACTTCAGGTTTTTCCGAAGTCTGTGTGGGGAGGCAGAGAGAGCAATATGGGCTCCCTGGGGGCAAAGCCCCAGGGAGGGAGCAGCTAACGGGTGTCACCCACTCTGTGAGCCCAGGCGGTGCTCGGATGATCTCCATTGATGGGGAGGAGACTGAGTTTTGGTTAAGCTAAGCCCACCCCCTCCACCCCTCGAAGAGTCTGCAAGTGGCAGAGCCCATGTCTGGCCCCGGCTCCCTCTTAATTTAGATTCTGAGAATCTGACTGTGTGGCCATGTGCGTGCGTGTGTAAGTCACTTTAGTCGTGTCTAACTCTTTGTGACTCCATGGACTGTAGTCCACTAGGCTCCTCTGTGCATGAAATTCTCCAGGCAAGAATACTGGATGGGGCTGCCACGCCCTCCTCCAGGGGATCTTCCCGACCCAGGGATTGAACCCACATCTTTTACGTCTCCTGCATTGGCAGGTAGGTTCTTTACCACTAGCACCACCTGGGAAGCCCTTGCATGGCCACATCACCTATCCTTCCTGAAAGATTTTCTAGGGCCCTCAGTTCTAAGCGCCTGCTACGGATGAGTTGAACTGCAGCCCTCTTTGTCTGGGAGCGGGATCACTGCAGGGGTCATTAGCTAAGGTGAGATCATATCCCAGCAGGGCCGCCGCCTAACCCACAGTCACTGGGGTGTCCTTATAAAAGGGGGCATCTGCACCCAGGCGCGCACAGGGGCGGTTCTCCCTCACAGTTCTAGAAGGAACCGACCTTGCGGACAACTTAACCAAGGACTTCTAGCTTCCAGAACTAGGAGACGACACACCAGACGTGTTTAAGCCACCCAGTCTGGCCCTTTCAGAGTGGGAGGGACTTCAGTGCGCGGTCCTGCCGCACACCGAGGCAGTCCCTCAGCCCCAGGCACTCACCTCCTGTCGATCATCTGGTAGCACTTTTTCAGCCAGCCAATGCCCGGCATCCTCCGCCGGGGCGTGGCGCCGTTCAGGTACACGATCATGTAATCTTCCGCCACGAGGAGCTCCAGGCTGCTGATGACGTACCTAGTCACGGAGCACAGAGGACCGGGGACCCGGCAGGACTGGCTCAGAGTCAGGAAGCCCGGTTCCCGGGGACTAAGCCCTGTGCCCCCCGTCCTTCCTGTTTCTACCTGCCCTGGCTGTGGCACACCTGTTCAGGTGTCGTTGGCTGTCCTGACATGCTCAGCTGGATAGCGGGGGAGGGGAGCAGAGGACTCCCAACCCCCCCAAAATCTGGGTCAGTGGGCACAATGATAGCAGTAGTTACTGTCTTAATGAGGAGTTTTGTTTGTTTGTTTGTTTGTTTGTTTGTTTTAAACTGAGTCCCTTGGACTGCAAGGAGATGAAACCAGTCGATCCTAAAAGGAAATCAACCGTGAACATTCGTTGGAGGGACTGATGCTGAAGCTGAAGCTCCAGTACTTTGGCCACTTGATGGGAAGAGCCCACTCATTGGAGAAGACCCTGATGCTGGGAAAGACTGAATGCAGGAGAAGGGGACGACAGAGGATGAGATGGTTGGAGGGCATCACCAACCTGATGGACATGAATTTGAGCAAACTCCAGGAGACAGTGGAGAATGGGGAAGCCTGGCGCCCTGCAGTCCATGGGTCGGAAAGAGCTGGACACAACTTAGCAACGAAACAATTTTTTTGAGTGTTTACCGGGTGCCAAGTGATTTATACGCTTGAATTCATCTAATGTCTCCATTAATTCTGGAATGTAAGTTTCAACAGCCCCAGATGCCCTTGGGGGACAGATACCCACAGCCAGTGGTCCACTGCACCTGACTTTAGGGACCTGGGGTCCATCCCAGCCCCGTCTCCCCCTAAGTGACTTCAGAAGAATCCTCTCCTCTTTGAGCCTCCGCTTCCCCATCTGCAAATCAGGGAGACCGGGCTCCCTGGCAAGTCAGGCCGCTTTCTGATCTGACCTTCCATATGTCTGATTTGACTTCCTCTTCCTCTGGCCCACCTGGCACCCTCACCCCCCCACCCCCGGCCCCCAAGGAAGAAGGAAATCATAATAATGAAAATTGGAGTGATAACGATTTGCTGAACTCTTATTGTCATCTGCCAGGTTGTTTTTTTTTTTTTCCCACACCAGGAGGCATATGGGATCTTAGTTCTCTGACCAGGAATCAGACCCACGGCCCTGCATTAAGAACCCAAGGATGGTGTGGTCTTAACCACTGGACACCAATGAAGTCCTACCAGGTGCTTTATGCTTAATTATCTCTCTCCATCCTAGCAAAACTGTACCTGTGTGTCCTTGGGCAAGTGACTTAACTTCTCTGTGCCTCAAGCACTGCAGCCACAGAATGGGAGGCAACTGTAACTGCCCCACAGAGTCTTGTTGGGGAGGAACGTGCTCTCACATACAAAGCCCTTAGCATTGTGGCTACCGCATAGTGTGCATGCATGCTCATTCACTTCAGTCGAGTCTGATTCTGTGTGACCCTAAGGACTGGGGCCTGCCAGGCTGCTCTATCCGTGGGATTCTCCAGGCAAGAATACTGGAGTGGGTTGCTATGTCCTCCTCCAGGAGATCTTGCAACCCAGGGATCGAACCCATGTCTCGTGTCTCCTGCATTGGCGGGTGGATTCTTTACCGCTGAGCCACCGGGGAAGCCCACCCTGGTCTGCCCGTGGTCCAGCCCTTCCCTGGTGCCGGGCAGAACCACCCAGTGTGTTCCTTGCTGCCTGTCCTGCCCACCGGCTGGGAACCTCAGAACTGTGGGCAGCTGGGATGGAGCGGCCAGGTCACTTACAGGAAGAGGTTCTCCATGATGTAGTGGTAGTCGGGGGAGCTGCTGTCTGGGAGGAAGCAGGCAGCAAAGACGATAATGGCGTTGAGGCCTTCGCCGTAGTACCCTGCGGAGAGGCAGCTGGTGAGCAGCGCTGGGCAGGGCTGGGCAGAGCCCTCTCCCCGCTCTGAGTTGCCCTGTGCCCTGCCCCATGCCTGCGTCTCATAGCTGGCTGTCCCCCTCCCACCCACTGCCCATATTCAGAGGACACAGCTCTGAGCCCCAGCAGCCTGGCTAGAGAAGCCAGAAAACACCTTCCATGGGGGATGCCAGCCACCCTCATGGGTACCTCTGGTGTGCCCCCACGTGTCTAAGCCTTGCCCCCATGTGAGTTTCATCCCTGCACACCTAGACACTACAGCTTAACATCCCCCTGGCTCAGAAGAAGAGACCGAGGTTCAGAGAGGACCGCTCCTGGGCCCTCTAGTTGTTGGAGCCAGGAGGGGGCCCTCGGGGTATGGTCTCACCTCCGTGGGTCACCACCCTCATGTAGGGCCGGATCATGTGTAGATCGATCCGGTGTTCCTGTTCCCCAATGATCACCGTCCTCCATAGACGCCCGTTGGCTGCGCTGCCGTCCTCCGCCGAGCCGTCCCCAAACAGATCCGCGCTGTCCCCAGGCATGTTCTTGGCAGCAGCCACGGGGGTGTCATCTGGAGCAGGGCAGCAGGGAGGGTGAGAAGGAGGGATGCCTGAATCTGGACATCTCGTCCCAGCCTCCCTCTCTGGGTTGCCTTGGCCGCCCATAGCCACAGAGCCTCTTCCTCTCCTCCCCAGGCCAGAGGAAGACCACTCACCTCACCCTTTTTCTGGGTAGAGCCCATTTCTTGCTGGGTGACCTTGCACACATTTTTTTCCTTCTCTGGGCTTCTCAGGGGTTCTTAACCACTCTTGAAACTATCTGTCTCTTGCCCATCTGTCATCCTGCAATCTTCCCACCTCAGAAAATAGCCTGGCTGTTTCCCCAGCTGCTCAGGCTCCAAACCCAGTTGACCTCTTTCCCCTTCATATTTCACATCCACCCAACAAATGCTGTGCCTCTGCTTCCGTCCCCATGGACACCACCATTGCAACCTTTTTAAAAAGTACTTATTTGATTGTGCCCTCTTAGTTGCAGCATGCAGGATCTTTAGTTGCAGCATGCAGAATCTAGTTTCCTGACCAGGGATCGAACCTGGGCCCCTGCATTGGGAGCATGGGGTCTTAGCCACTGGACCACCAGGGAAATTCCCTGTTGCTATCTTTCTGACCTGTGTTCTTGCCTTGGAATATCAGCTCCAGTAATACTCACCCAGTGAGGCCAGTCCCGACAACCCTGCAGAAGAACCTTCCTCGCCCTAGGAAGCCTGGTTCAGGGTGTCTTGGGCTGGGCACCGTGGACATTTAGGGCCAGTCCCTGCCTGTGGGGGGCGTCCTGGGCACTACAGGGTGTGGAGCAGCATCCCTGATCCCACCCCCTTGATGCCAGGATCCCCCGAGTTGTGACAACCACAGATGCCCCCAAATGTGGCCCAGTGTCCCTTGGGAGGGTTGACTGCCTGAATGAGGCCCCTGCCCTCCCATCACCTATTTCTCCCACAGCACCAGTGACCAGGTGCAATTACCTTGTATCCATTTGTGCTGTTACCCAGAGCCCTGCTTTCTGACTGCCCTGAGAGCAGGCAGGCACCGTGTTTTCCCACGGGTCCCTGCCCTTTCTACCCTACCCCCCCATGGCAATCAAGACCCACTCCACGTACACCTGTGGAATCAGGGGGCGGCCCCTCCTTCTGGTCTTGATCACCTTTGATCAAGTGAATCGGGTGAAAGACACATCTCCCAGCAAAGTCCACAAGTCCACGAGAGAATGCACATGGAGTCCCAGGGCCTGTTTTGGGAGTCTTGGGTTGGAAGCCCCACCCCAGGACTTCCATGGTGGGCCAGTGGTTAAGACTCCGTGCTTCCAATGCAGGGGGAACAAGTTCCATCCCTGGTCTGGGAACTAAAATGCTACACAGCGTGGCCACCCCCCCGCCCCCCAAACCAACAAAAGAAGCCCTGCCCACCTTGAACCTCTGGGAATGGAGGGGGGGGGACTCTGGCAATATGGCCCCAGAAGCCAAGAGGAGCATTGGGGTCCGATTTGGGGGTCGGGTAGGGACGGTGAGCGACCGACCTCACCTTCCCACTCCAGCTCATTGCCGTTCCCCAGGAACTCCAGTGAGTCGGTCTCATCAGGGGTCTCAATGTCATCCACGTTGATGTCCAGGTCATCGGGGGTGTCTAGGAAGTCATCTGACAGCAGAGAGCCCTCACTCTGGTCCAGGGAAATGTTGATCTCAGGGGCCACCAGCGTCTTTCGCTTACGATGAGCCCCATTGAAGTTCAGCGTGTTGGGAGGGGCTGTGGGGGAAAGGGAAAACAGAAAGTCACAGCAAAACCAAATCAGTCACTTGTTTTTTCTTCCCGTTCTCCTATTCCAGATCCTACAGAGATCTATTCTGCCTTGCCATGGGGAGTGCTTAGAAATCAGACAGCATCCTTTCACAGCAGCAGTTAATGGAACCATCCAGCTCGGAGGTCAAGAGCAGACACTTGGACATTGGACAGTCCTGGGTTCAGAGCCTGACCTTGCTACCCACCAGCTCTGTGATCCTGCAGTGTCACCTTGCTCTGAGCTTGACTCAGTTTTACCATCTGCAAAATGGGACTCACAGGTGAGTCGAAAGGTCAAACAATGACATGGGGATTAGACCCCAGGCAGCCTGATCTTCAGACTGAGCTCCAGACCTGCCAGTATCTGCGCCTTTTGTTCCTTCTGGCTAAGGCTGATGGAGAATGTCCGAGTTCTGCTTTTTCCCTTTCTGAGATGTATGACTCTAACAATTAACTTTTAGTGATCACATAACACAGGCCAGGCCCTAGCCCACATTTTCATGTTCCAACTTCTCTAGACAGATATGTGTGTTCAGTCATGTCTGACTGTTTTCTACCCCATGGACTGTAGCCTGCCAGGCTCCTCTATCCATGGGATTCTTCAGGCAAGAATACTGGAGTGGGTTGCCATGCCCTCCTCCAGGGGATCTTCCCGACCCAGGGATCGAATCCATGTCTCTTGTGTCTCCTGGATCTCCTGCATTAGCAGGTGGATTCTTTACTGCTGAGTCAGTTGCAGCCTTGTTATTGCCCCATTGGACAGATGAGTAAACTGAGGCACAGGAGGCAGGATCTTCCCACATCACTCTGAAGTCTATGGGGGTGGATATTGCCCATGGTTTGGACCACTTCCTCCTAAAGACTCTTAGCCTGGACTCTGGACTCCTTATAAAAGGTGGTTTCGCCTCCTGGGCTGCCCCCAAGGGGTTAAAACCATCTAACAGCCCTTGGAGCAGAGCTAACCCCTCAGGCTTATGGGGTTTACAAGAGGAAGAAAGCCATCCCCTCCCCCAAAGGCAGCTCTGGGAAAAGAGGCTGACCTTCCAGAGACCCCAGAAATTCTCCCTGTTTCATTACACAGTCTTTGAAGACAAAATCAATAAACAAGTTGGAGAGTCCCTCACCAACTCAATGGACATGAGTCTGAGCAAACTCCAGGAGATAGTGAAAGACAGGGAATCCTGGTGTGCTGCAGTCCATGGAGTGACAGAGAGTTGGACACGACTGAGCGACTAAACAACATCAAGGAGAATCTCACTCCTCTCTTATATTGGATGACATTCATAGATCCATAACTAAATGGACCACATTTTTTTTAAAGTATTTATTTTTATTTATGTATTTGATTGTGCTTTGATTGGTGTTACTTGCAGCATGTGGGATCTAGTTCCCTGAGCAGGGATCAAACCCGTGTCCCCTGCATTGGAAGCTTGGAGTCAGCCACTGAACCACCAGGGAAATCCTTGGACTACCTTTTTTTTCATTTTGAACCTCATATATTTATATTTTTTTTCACTTTGAATCTCTCGATCCATAAGCAACAGGTCAGACTGCTTCAAGAGACACTGCGGTATAGAAATATGCATTTTGGCAGAAAATTATAAAGACACAAGTTACAGACCTCCCTTGTGGTCTAGTTGTTAGGAATCTGCCTGCTAATTCAGAAGACACAGGCTCAATCCTTGACCTGGGAAGATCCCACATGCCTCGGATCAACTAAGCCGAAGCACCACAATTACTGAGCCTGCAACAAAAGAAGCCACCGCAATGAAATGCCTGCATACTGCAAATAGAGAATAGCCCTCGCTTGCTGCAACTAGAGAAAGCCCTTGCACAGCAATGAAGGCCCAGCACAGCCAAAAATAAATAAATAAAATGAAAAAAAAAACCCATAAGTCATGTTTACCGAGTGTCTGCTATATGTGAGGCACTGGCATAATTTCCTGCTCTCACCATGATTTTGTGTGATGGGAAATATTACCCATTTTACAGATGGGGACATTGAGGCAGGGACATTCCCAGGGATATGACTCCAGTCCTCTCAACTTACCTGCCTTTTTCATGGGAAGTGTGTTGGGAGAAGTGAATCAGGAGTGCTTGATTTAAAATACTGTTTAACCTGGTGGCCCAGTGCTTAAGAATCTGTCTTTCAATGCAGGGAATTTTGTTTGATTCTGGCTTCCCTGGTGGCTCAGATGGTAAAGAACCCGCCCACAATGCAGGAGACCCGGGTTCAAACCCTGGGTCAGGAAGATCCCCTGGAGAAGGGCATGGCAACCCACCCCAGCATTCTTGCCTGGAGAATTCCATGGACAGGGGAGCCTGGTGGGCTGCAGTCCATGGAGTCGCAGAGTCGGACATGACTGAGTGACTATTTTCATTCATTCATTCTTCCAGGAACTAAGATCCCACATGCCATGGAACAAATAAGCCTGTGCACCACAACTAAGACCCAACCCACCCAAAGAAATAAGTATGTTAAAAAGAATCCTGCTGCTTTTGCTGGTGGGATCAGGTTGTGGATCACAGCATGGTGACTGCAAGATTGAAAGTGCAGGGAACGACAGAGGCAGAATGTCACCATATGGACCCGGAAGAAAGGGCATTGAACCAAAGAGGATGATTCTTCAGCCTTCAAACCTAGTGGAATTTGCCTTTAAAAAAATCTAGTGGAATTTGCCCTGCCAAATTTCAGACTCACTGGGACTCGTGACCCCTTCATCCTTCCAGTTTCTCTCATTTGCAGCGGGAATATCTATTCTGTGCCTGTCTCTCCTTTGTACTTCGGAAGCAGAGAGATTGCTTGATTTCATAGGTTCTCAGTTGGAGAGGAATTTTGCCCCAGGATGAATTACACCTGAGTTCCCTGCCCTGACGCCCCAACACCTTGAACCCTTCAGCCGATTAAATGTGGCCCACCCACACAATGACAGGCAATCTGCTTTATTCAAAGTGCATGAATTTAAATTTAAATCTCATTTAGAAAACACCATCAACAGAAATATCTAGAAACATGTTTGCCCATGTAGCTGGCTTCTATACAATTAACGTTCACATCCCCCAATCTCAAGTTTGTTTAAAAAAATTAATTAAGGATTTGCTTATTTATTTTTGCCTGCACTGGGTCTTGTTGCTGCACACAGGCTTTCTCTAGTTACGGCGAGCAGGGGCTGCCCTAGATGTGGTGTGCAGGCTTCTCGCTGAGGTGGCTTCTCTTGCTGCTGAGCACGGGCTCTAGAGTGTGGGCTAGGTACTTGTGGTGTGTGGATTTAGTTGCTCCACAGCATGTGGGATCTTCCCGGATCAGGGATTGAACCCATGTCTCCTGCACTGGCAGGTGGATTCTTTACCACTGAGCCACCAGGGAGGTCCCTCAACTTCCTTAACTTAATTCTATCTGCAAAATTGCTTTTGCCACCTGAGGGAACATTTGTGGTTTCCTAGAATTAGAATCTGGATACCTTTGGGGGCCATCACTGAGGCAGTCACACCTAGGAAATGAGGTACTGTTACCACACACCCCTCGTTTTACAGAAGTGGGAAGTGGAGGCCCAGAGGGGAGAAGGGACCACCCAAGGTCATCCTGTGGGGATGTGACAACACTGGGCAGAGAATGTATGCTCAGCTGGGAAAAATGGCTGGTACTCTAGGGTGACCAACCATTCAGATCCATAAAGATTGGCCCCAGAGACCTGGAACAGCTTGGTCCCCCTACCTGGCTCATGGGCATAGTATGGTACAGGGGTAGGTAGAGTTGGTACTCGCTGCTGTGTGACCTCAGGGATGTGGCTGTCCTTCTCTGGGCAGTCTTTCCTCTCTAGGGTGGGCTTTGTGATGGGCTGCACGGGGGAGATGCAGGCAGAATGGGAGCTCTCAGCCGGACTCTGCCAGAAGAGGAAATCGAGGAGAACATGTGTTTGAGGTAGCCCATCTGGCTGCCCTAGACCCCCTGTTTTCAAAGTCTAGGCCTTTGGGTCCTCAGACCTACGAGCCCTCTTGAGTGCTCAGGGCAGGAGAGCCCTCCTGATTTTATGCCTGGCGTTCTCCTGGGCACTTCACATAGATCATCTCATTTAATCCTTGTATACTCCTTCTGTGGAAGGCCCACTACCTGCATTTAGTACATAAGGAATTGGAGGCACAGAGAGGCTGAGCCGCCAGTTCAAGGACACACGGAAACACCACACATTGACTCCACACACACCTCTGGGTCACCACCACAGTTGCTTTTCCCTACAGGCCTTGGAGCTGAACAACCCCCTTTTGTGACATTCCACCCAGGAGGCATGGCCTCTGACATTTCTACAGTTACAGTCCTGGGCAGAGCCCAGATCATGTGCCCATTTCTGCACACATGGAAACTTACAGGACGTGTCTTCTGTGGGGCTGCCAAGCAAATCCATCCCCGTCTCTTCTGGGAGTGGCCTGCAGACCCAGCCAGGAGCGAACACCAGCCACCAGGCACCACAAGTCCAGCCGCAGAAGCGTGGAGTCCAGACAGAATGACAGCAACAGAATTTGTTTAGTTTTGGGAAATCATTGGGAGAAAATACATCTGTTCATGAGCACAGAAAATCACAAACCATCAGCTCCAGAGGGCTCTCATCAGATCATCTAACAAATATTAAGCCTTTTTTTAAATACTTTTTTTTCGATGTGGACGATTTGTTGGGCTTTTTTGGTGATTCAAATAGTAAAGAATCAGCCTGCAATGCAAGAGACCTAGGTTTGATCCCTGAGTCAGGAAGATCCCCTGGAGGAGGGCATGGAAACCCACTCCAGTATTCTTGCCTGGAGAATCTCATGGATAGAGGAGCCTGGTAGGCTGCAGTCCATGGTGGGGCAAAGAGTCAGACATGACTGAAGCCTCTAACATACACACACACATATTGAATGTGTTACAATATTGCTCTTTTTTAAAAAATGTTTTTATTTTTTGCCACATGTGGGATCTTAGCTCTCCCACTAGGGACGGAACACTTGCCCCCTGCAATGGAAGGTGAACCAGGGAAGTCCCATAAACCTTTTTTTTTGGATAGTAAAAGCTGGGGCCCAGAGAAAAGGAGGGTCTCATCTATATTATATTTGGAATATAAGCAGCATTCTTCATGGGCTGACCCCACAGGGTTTGGTCTCCGATGAGCCAGAAATTGTCCCATAGACATAGCAGACATCTGAGAGAGCTCTCCATGGCCCACGCTGGACAGGCCTGACCAACAAAATCTATCATGAAGTATTGGATGGTGATTCAAAGTACAAGATAAAATGTCCACGAGTCCACACAGAAGCAAGCAAGTGATTGAATAAGCATGGGGAGAAGAGAGAAATTTTTCTTGCACAGAAGAATTTCAACTAATGTATGTAAATACTCTATCCCCAGGAAGATGGAGAGTAACTTCTTCTCTGTAAGCATGAGTTGGACATGGTGACTTCCTTCCAAAGGGGACAGTGTGGGAAAAGGGAGATGTGACTCTACAGTGGAGACACCTGAGCATCACGACCTCAGCCCGGGATGCAAGTCAACACCAAAGAAGAGTCGTGCTGAGGACAGGCACCCCAAGATGATGAGTGAGACGGCCCCTCACCTGTGCCCTCCTCCCCACACCCAGAGCCCCAGGGTCATCATGAGAAAAACACCAGACAAACTCCCACGGAGGGAAGTTCTATAAAATCTCTGACCCCAGTCCTCCTCAAAGCCATCGAGGGCATTAGCAACAAGGAAAGTCTGTGATGGACTTCCCTAGAAGTCCAATGGCTAAGACTTCGCCTACCAATGCAGGGGGCGAGGGTTCGATCCCTGGTCAGGGGAGCTAAAATCCCACATGCCTCTTGGCCCAGAACTTAAAACAGCAGCAATGTTGTAACAAATTCAATAAAGAATTTTAAAATGGTCTACATCAAAAAATCTTTTTCTTTTTTAAAGTCTGAGAAACTGTCATAGCCCAGAGAAACCTAAGGAGACCTGAAGACTAAATGTTATGTGGGATCTTGGGTGGGATCCTAGGAAAGAAAAAGAATATTAGGAGAAAATTGCTATGGATATCTCAATAAATTGTGGACTTTGGTTAATAATGATGTATCAATACCAGTCTATTAATTGTAACATAGGTGTCAGCCCCATGTAAGATGTTAATTATAGTAGGTGTGTGTTTGGAAGTTTTCTGTAATATTCTTGCAACCTTTCTGTAAATCTAAAGCTACTAAACAGTAAAATTTTAAAAACAGAAAGGCAGCCAGCTATGCATCTGTGCGCTTTTAACTGGTGGAGCACGAATTTGCAAAATAAGACCTGCTTTTCCTGGCAATGCCCAGACTGTTTTTTGGACCACAACTCACTCTGCCTGATTCTGACCCACGTGCTCTAGCTCCTTTGCTCCCCAGGGAAATACTCAGGCAGAAGGGTTTGCAGAGCGCATGGGTCTGTCAGGGGCTCCAGCTGCAGGGCCTGCTGACTCAGGGAGGCACTGCAGCAGCAGTTCATCTCTACAACTCAGCAGTGCCAGCTCAGCTAAATGGGGAACTGTTTTGATGGAGAAGGACAATAGGGCGTTTTTTCTTTTCTTTTCGAATCGTGGTGCTGCAGAAGACTCTTGAGTCCCTTGTCAATCCTAAAGGAAATCAACCCTGAATATTCATTGGAAGTACTGATGCTGAAGCTGAAGCTCCAATACTTCGGCCACCTGACATGAAGAGCCAGCACACTGGAAAAGATCCTGATGCTGAGAAAGATTGAGGGCAAGAGGAGGAGGGGGCAACAGAGGAGGAGATGGTTGGATGGCATCACCAACTCAATGGACATAACCTTGAGCAAACTCTGGGAGATAGTGAAAGACAGCCTGGTGTGCTGCAGTCCATGGGGTTGCAAAGAGTCAGACACGACTTACTGGCTGAACAACAACAAGGACACATTTATTCTATCACCTCTGTTCTTCATAGGGTATGAGCTGGCACCCTCTGCAGGATGGAATGTAATCATGCTTCTTCCTCCACACCTTTCCCCCACTCGGCCCACCTTTCTCGCATTCACCATCCTTTGAATGTTCTTTGAGTAACCACTCTCTTCCAGGAGTATTGGTGGGTCTTGGAGGTAAGGGATGAATTGGGTGACGCCCTGCTCTCGTGGAGGTCAAAAGTCAAAACTAAGCAGAGGTGCAAAGGAAATGAAAACACACATCCATACAAAAACTCATACCCGAATGCTTACAGCAGCGTGACACACTGGAGACAACCCAAATGTCTATCAAGTGATGAATGGATAAACAAAACATGGTCCATCCACAGACTGGAATATTATTCAGCTTTGAAAAGGAGAGAAGCGCTGACACTGGGTACTGTGTGGAGGGAACCTGAGAACAGGATGCTCGATGAGAGAAGCCAGATGCAGAAGGACACACAGGGTGTGATTCCATTTGTATGAGACATTGAAAACAGGCAAATCCACAGGCCCAGAGAGTGGGTTTGTGGTTGCCAGGGAAATAGGGAGTGGCTGCTGATGGGAATGGTTTCATTTTGGGGTGATGGAATGTTTTAGAACTAAATAGAGTTGATGGTTGCACAACAGATGAGTTGTGCATTTAAGATGGCTATTTTTATATTATGGAAATTTCACCTCCATTTAACAAAGCAAAAAACAAGGTTCAGATTAAGTCAGAAGGTTTTAAAGAGGCATCTTTCTTTCAGATTGAGATAAGACAATTCCCATGCCCGTTTCATGTACACATTGCTCTGTATCTCTGGTATGTAGCTGACACCCATGCTCTGAACATGGAGAGGGCAGCTGGTAATTCACGAATACGTCCAGGGTTCCAGAGGACAGGCAGCACACCACTTACTTGCAAGGTTACCCGAAATCGTGCTCCCAAATTGCAGACTGGCAGCTGATGAACCGCCGCTAGCTCTGTCCTGCACACACAGCATTTCACAACATTTTTAACTCGCTGTCAAATCAGAGATGAGACACAAAAAGTCTAGATTTCAGTCTTTTCTTGAATCAGATCTGCCCTCCTTGTATGGTAACCACCACCAGGAGCTGACTGTCCACCACCCCTGCTCACCTGGATGTTGGAATTTCCTTCTAGTTCCTTTTCTCATTGACTCTGCCTTCCTTGCACCCGTCAGTTTGAGGCTGAAGTCCTGTTGTGCTAGAATCAGCTAGAACCGTCATTTACCCCATGGCAGGACACTCCCTGTGTTGAAATGTTGACATCTTGTTGAAATGCATCATCTTATTTGCTCCTCACAGCATCCCTATGAGGCAGGGAGAAGACCGTTTCACAGAGGAGGAAACCAAGGTTAAACCAGGGAGAGCAGGAAGGGCTGAGCCATTCACACCGGCTGAGCGGAGTCCAGTCGCTGCCCACCACTGCCCCCTTGTGCCCAATCTGCCCATGTGCGCCAGCCCCTCAGGTCCACAGTGCTGCCCCTTTCAAGGCCAAGTGTTCCGTTGCTCAGTTGCATCTGGCTCTTTGTGACCCTATGGGCTGCAGCACGCCAGGCTTCCCTATCCTTCACCAACTCCTGGAGCTTGCTCAAACTCATGTCCATTGAGTCGGTGATGCCATCCAACCATCTGGCTTTCTGTCGCCTTCTTCTCTTCCTGTCTTCAATCTTTCCCAGCATCAAGGTCTCTTCCAGTGGGTCGGCTCTTCACATCACAGGGCCAAAGTAGTGGGGTTAATTCCCCAAGCATCAGAAAGATCTCAGCTTCTGCAGACCTGAAACCCCTTCACAAACTCCAAGTGGATCCAGATGGCTCCATGTAGCACCTGCTTTCTGTCTGTGTTGGGAACCCATGTAAAAAGTGGGGTCCCCTGACTCCACCAGGTGTACAGCATAGCTTTATGCTTCTGGCGTGGTTTGCCTTGCATCCCCTCAAAACGTAACTCAGGTCTGAACTCCCAGTGCCTAGGAATGTGACCTATTTGGAATAGTTGCAGACATCGTTAAGATGAAGTCATTCGAGACTCTCTGGTGGGCTCATAAGAAGAGGGAGGTTTGGATGCACACACAGAGGAGAAGGCCATGGGAAGATGGAGAGAGATGCAAAATCAAAACCACAATGAGGTGCCACCTCACACTTGGTCAGAATGGCCGGCATCAAAAAGTCGGCAAACAATACATGCTGGAGAAGGTGTGGGGGAAAGGGAACCCTCCTACACTGTTGGTGGGAATGTAAATTGGTGCAGTCACTATGAGAACACTATGGAAGTTCCTTCAAAAACTAAAAAGAGTCACCCTATGATCCAGCAATCCCACTCCTGGGCATATATCCAGAGAAAACCAAAAATTGAAAATATATATGCACCCTTATGTTCATTGCAGCACTATTTACAATGGCTAAGACATGGAAGCAACCTAAATGCCCACCAATGGATGAATGGATAAAGAAGAGGTGGGACCTATAGACCATGGACTATTACAGCCATAAAAAAGAACAAAATAATGCCATTCGCAGCAACAAGGATACACCTTGAGACTGTCATACTGAGTGAAGTAAGTCAGACAGAGAAAGACAAATATGATATTGCTTATATGTGGAATCTAAAAAAAATGGTACAAATGAACTTATCTACAAAACGGAAAGAGTTACAGATGTAGAAAATAAACTTATGGTTACCAGAGGGTAAGTGGGGGGATAAATAGGAAGATTAAGATGGACGTATACATACTTTGTTGCTGTTATTCGGTCACTAAGGTCATTTACGACTCCATGGACTGCAGCACGCCAGGCCTCCCCGTCCCTCACTATCTCCCAAGTTCATGTCCATTGAACCAGTGATGCTCTCCAACCATACACACTACTATACATAAAACAGATAACTAATAAGGACCTACTGTATAGCATAGGGAACTGTATTCAGTATTCTGTAATGACCTATATGGGAACAGAATCTAAAAAAGAATGGATACATATGTATGCATATAACTGACACACTTTGCTGTACACCTGAAACTAACACAGTATTGGAAACCAACTAAATGCCAAAAAAATTTTTTTTTAATAAAAAGTAAAACACAAGCTTAAAAAAAAAAAAGATAGAGGCAAGGAGTGAAGCATTTACAAGCCAGAGAACATCAAGAATGGCCAACCACCCCCCGAAGCAGGAAGAGGCAGTGAGGATCCTTCCCTAGCCCCTTCAGAGGGAGCATGGCCCTGATGACACCTTGATTTTGGATGTTTAGCCTCCAGAACTGTGAGAGAAAACGTCTCTTATTTTAAGCCAGCTTGTGTACTTTGTTAAAGCACTGTCCAAATTTCCCTCCTGGGCATTCCTTCTGGACATGACGTCTGTGAACCCTCCAACCTGACACCTGTGATCTAACCAGGCTCTCTTACATACTGCAGTCCCTACCATGCAAAGGTCCTCTCTGTCCCACGAAGGTCCTCTCTGTCCCAATGCCTTTGCACATCCTGCCCCCACTGACTAGAGGGGCCACTTCCTGCTTTCTTTGCCCAATGAAATTGCCTAGCCGTTGAGGCTAAATTTGGGGTTAGTGTCCTCCGGAAGACCCTGTCTGAACCTGACCTCCACCTCACCCCTGCATTCTGCCTCTTCCTCTCTTGCTTTGGTGAGTCACAGGCCTGGCCCTGGAAGAAGCAGCCCTCAGCAAAGGTCTGTTGAAATAAAAATTGAATCAGGGCACATTTTGCAAGTGGCGGGGAAAGGCCAAAATCAAGAAATATCTGTCACTTAGAATCAGCTGATATTGCAATAATTCTGGCTTCAGAGGTAGCCCCTAGACCTAGTTCTACCTTTAGGTCCTACTCTGTCTTAATGTTACTCATAGTGTAAAAGAAAGGAATTTGGAATAAACTGTGGGCCCCAGGACCTTTGAATATGCCTCCTGCTTCTCAAGTGGCTTCCCAGGTGGCTCAGTGGTGAAAGAATCTGCCTGCCAATGCAGGAGACACAGGTTTGATCCCTAGGTTGGGAAGATGGCCAGGAAAGGGAATGGCAACCCACTCCAGTATTGTTGCCTGGGAAATCCCATGGACCGAGAAGGCTGGCAGATTACAGTCCATGGGGACACAAAAAGTTGGACACGACTGAGCACTGCTTCCCAACTGCTCCAGGGCTTCGATGGCCTTCAGATTGGCCACGCTGCCTCAGTCTCTCCTCCAGGGCTTCCCAGCCTCTGCTTCTGCCTGATCCACAGCCACCTCTGGTGCAGGGTAACAGCAAAAAACCCTTCTGAGCATTAAGTAGGCTTTTCTGAGGCTCAAAGCTGGACTAGCAGCTCCAGGGCTTATAATAGGACTCTTGCAAACCTAAGTCGAGGGAACGGTGGAGAGGCCTTCAAAAATTATCAGCAACTTTGGTGGTTTCAGACACTCAGATAAATCTACCTTTCTTTGCACTTTCTGACACCTTTTCCCATTCATCTTGTTCTGGTCTCCCCCAGCACCATCACATCTTGGCTGGATCAGAAGGCCTTGTGGGGGAACTTTCCTGGTGGTCCACTGGCTAATACCCCACACTCCCAATGCAGGAGGCCTGTGTTTGATCCTTGGTCAAGGAACTAGATCCCACATGCTGCAACTGTGGATCTAGCCACAACTAAGACCTGGCAAGGTAAAGAAATATTTTTAAAAGAGAAAGCCTGGGTTGTGAGCAGAATCACAGACCTCCCAGCCCTCGCTCCCCATCTCCTACTTCACCCCTGGCAGTCATGCTGGCTCAGCGGATGCAAACAGGATGTTCTGGACCTAACTGTGTTCTCCCAATGCCCAGTATGACTGTGTTTGGAGACAGGGTCTTTAGGAGGCAATTGAGATCGAAGGAGGTCAAAAGTGTGTAGTCCTGGGACCTCTCTGGTGGTCCAGTGGTTGGGACTCCACCCTTCCACTGCAGGAATCAATCCCTGGTTGGAGGGTTCAATTCCTGGTTGGGGAACTAAGATCCCACATGAGCAGTCCAAAAAAAAAAAAAAAAAATGTGTGGGGCCCTGATACCTTAGGACTTCGGCCTTACAAGAGGAGGGAGAACAATGAGAAAGCTCTCTCTCCACCACTGAGAACAGAGGAAACGCCAGGTCACAAGAAGCCAGGAGGAGAGCCCTCACTAGAAGCCAGCCTTGCTGGCACCATGATCTCAGACACCCAGCCTCCAGAGCTGTGCGAGAATAAACACCTGCTGTTGAAGCTGCCCCATGTGCCGTGTTCTGTTGTGACAGGCCAGCATCGCCAGAGTTCAGGAAAGAGAAACGCTGGAGTGGGTGGGGGACAGTGGACACTCAGGGCGCCCCATCACTTCCTGCCCTAAACCCGCGGCTCCTGCCTGACAGTTTTCAGGGCTACTGAGCTGGACAACATGCAATCACTGCTGTGTGTGTGTTGAACTCGGAGAGGGAGCATGCTTGGCCTGCCCTGTGCAGGGATGGGTGCATATAGACAGAGACTGAGCATAGCTAGACAGACGACAGACAGACACCGAGAGAGACAGAGAGAGGAGGGCAAGGGAGGACAGTAAAGGGATATCGACAAAATCTCAAGTCAGCAAATCTGGGTAAAAGTTTAGACATTCCATACACCATTCTTATAATTTTTATTTTCTAAGCTTGGGACTATGTTAGAATAAAAAGTTACAAAGCAGAGGGATAAATCGGGAGACTGGGACTGACATATACGTACTGGGTATGGTCAGTCGCTTCAGTCATGTCAGACTTTTTGCGACCCTATGGACTGTAGGCTACCAGGCTTCTCTGTCCATGGGATTCTTCAGACAAGAATACTGGACTGGGTTGCCATGCCCTCCTCCGAGGGATCTTCCCAACCCAGGGACTGAATCCGTGTCTCCTGCACTGCAGGCAGATTTTTTTTTTTTTTTTTTTGCCACTGAGCCACTGGGAAAGCCCATACACACTACCATATATAAAGTAAATAACTAATAAGGACCTACTGTAGAATATATGAATGAATATAGAATGAATATGAATGAATATATTCTATAGAATATAGAATATATGAATATATATGAATGAGTATATGTATACATACAACTGACACACTTTGCTGCACAGCAGATACTAACACAACATTATTAATCAACTATTTGTTGTTGTTCAGTTGCTAAGTCATGTTTGATTCTTTGTGATCCCATGAACTGCTGCATGCCAGGCTTCCCTGTCCCTCACTATCCTCCCGAGTTTGCTCAAAATCATGGCCACTGAGTCGATGAAGCCATCCAACATCTCATCCTCTGTTGGTTGGTATCACTGACTACACTCCAGTAAAGGAAAGGAAAAAAAAATTACAAACACAATGAAGAGCTTGGATGCTGCAAGACCTAGCACAGCCCCTCGAAAAAGAAAAAAAAATTACAAACAAAACCCACAGGCTGAGACACCTAATCCTGCACCCACCTCCTTAGCTGTGAGATGCTAGCCAAACCCTTCCCCACCTAGGTCCTCAGTTTCCCCATCCAACTTTCCTTCAGTCCCTCAACCTGCTTCCACTGGCCCCAGGGCCTTTGCACATGCTGCTCTCTTTACTTGGAATGCTTGATTGCTACCCTCAGCCTCTCTTCCCTGTTCCCCCCTCATCATCCTTCATAGCTCAAGGTCAGCTTCCCCTCTAACCTCCCCAACCCAGTCAGACCCCATCCAGGCTTGCTCCGGGTGCCAAGAACCCAGCTTCAATTTTCCATTGGCCGGTGAGGTTATAAGGGACTGCCTGTCTCTGCCCTGTTCTTCCAGCACCCCATGAGGGCAGCTCTCCTGTTTGCCAGGTGTCCCCAGCATCTCACCCTCAGCCTGGCACAGTTGGTGCACATTGCTAGAATGAATGGATGGGCAAAAGAGGCAGTGAACGGGTCATCTCCAGGCAGCCCTCAGCTATAGTCCATGGGAATCTGCAGAAGTGCAGAAAGACACCACAGAAAACAGGCACAGTTTGCATGCCCAGACACACACGGGGGAAGCTGGGAGAGGCCCCAAGAAGGGATCGCTGTGCTGGGAGGAATAGAATCAGGGGTTGTCTGACTCAGACAGAGGTGCTTATGTTGGGCTGCATCTGGACGCTGTATAAGGAGCTTTTCTCACTCCTCTTGGAATGAGGAGGACAGCGCCTCAACGAAGGCATGTTCCTGACCTGGGGTTGCACAGCCAGCCACTATCCTGTGAACACTGAACCACTGAATGGGGAAGAGGAGCCCTTTGCAGCTGGGGAAACTCACTTGAAATTCACACGTGCAGCTGCAGTCAGCCCCACTTTGTCTCAAGGAGGCTTGGGAGAGGAGGGTCTCTTTTATGGGGGGGTGGGGGATGGGTAAAAGGAACCAGAGTGAAGGAGATACAAGTTGATAACAATGATGCTGGGACTTCCCTGGGGGTCCAGTGATGAGGGCCTAGTCTCCCAATGCAAGGGCTGAGGGTTCCATCCCTGTGGTTGGGGAGCTAGACTCCTACTGAGCTTATAATAAAAAAAAAAAAACATAAAACAGAAGTAATATTGTAACAAATTCCATAAAGACTTTAAAATGGTCCATACCAAAGAAAACTTAAAAAAAAAAAAAAAGAATGTTGAGACTTCCCTCACGGTCCAGTGGTTATAACTCTGAGCTTCCTCTGCAGGGGGTGCGTGGTTGGGGATCTAAGATCCTGTCTACCTCTGAGGTGCAACCAAAAGATAAATACATAAAAAAGAAGGAAAAGAAAAATGATGCTGCAGGCAGCATCAAATTCTCAAACCACTTTGAGCCAGGAATGACTGTCCCTATTCTACAGGTAGGAAAACTGAGGCACAAAGATGTTCAAAGAGCTGTCCGAGGTGGCCGCACAAGCCCATCAGAGAACTGGAATCTGAACCCACCGGCATCTGGTTCCACAGCTTGTGCCGTCTTGTTTCCGCTGTGTCGCTTGAAACAAAACTAGAGTGAGCAAGGTGACCTTTGTGCTGTCATCAGAGAATTTTTTTTTTTTTTAATGTCTAGGAAGGCTTGGAGTTTGCTGCCTGGGGAGGTAGGGTTGAAACAGAAGGTTTTTGAAGTCTGGACCTGGGAATGCTTTGGTCTCAGTGGAGGTCAGAGTTCATAGGACCACAGGGCGAGCGATGCTGAGACTGGTTGGAGATGTTTCTAAACTCCCAGAGTGCTTGGTGCTACAAGGAACCCACTGAGATCATCCCATCTAATTCCGCCTTTTCCGTGGGACAAAACAGACCTTCCACAGATGAGGGACAGCTCCTCAAGGTAGCCAGCTCTTGCCCACTCTGGGGCATTTCTAGCCATGGGAGGAGCCCCTGCCAAAACTTTTATACACACTGCTATATTTAAAATGGAAAACCAACATGGATTTACTGTATAGCACAGGCAACTCTGCTCAATGTTATGTAGCAGCCTGGATGGGAGGGGAGTTGGGGGGAAAATGGAAACGTGGACATGTACGGCTGAGTCCCTCCACTGTTCACCTGAAACTGTCACCACGCTATTAATCAGCTATACTGCACCACAAAATAAAAAGTTAGAAAAATGATCTTTAATTCACCCAAACTGCCAGGTATCGTGAGATCCCTTTCCTTTTAAAATTTTTGGCCAAACCACCCAGCACGTGGGATCTTAGTTCCCTGACCAGGGATCAAACCTGCATTCCCTTCATTGGGAGTGCAGAGTCTTAACCACTGGACCACCAGGAAGTTCGAGGAAACCCCTTTCTACACATCCAAGCAACAGCGCTCTTTGTATTCAGTTGAAGAGAAAGACTTTCACAGGGGAATGTAGACCAAAGAACATTTTAACGGTGAATGAATAGGAGCTTGACTCCAGTGAAGTTGCCATCTCCTTCTCAAACTAAGTCTTCCTGAAGACAATGGTACTGGGCAGACAAGAGATTCTTGGTTATTCTGATGTGGGGCATCTATAGCTTTAAGAACCGCAAGGGCGACTTCCCTAGTGGTCCAGTGACTAAGACTCTGAGCTCCCAATGCAGGAGGCCTAAGTTCACTTCCTGGTCAGGAAACTGGATCCCACATGATGCAACTAAGAGTTTGAATGCCACAACTAAAGATCCTCATGCCTAAACTAAGACCTGGGGCAGCTAAATAAATAAATATTAAAAAAAAAAAAGGAAGATGAACCACAAGGATTTGGGTGAAAAGGACTAGACTGCCAAGAAGCCCAAGATTCTCAAATGAGGGGGTGATGCCCTCAACATCATGGCTTCTCCTGGGACAGGTTGACAGGAAGCTCTAGACCTCCCCCATCAGCCTGCTCTGCTTTTGAAAGGATGGGCGTGTAAATTATGCACATATGGGGCCAATTTGAGTCCAAAGAGCCGAGATTAGACTCAAACCTTTCATGCCTGTCCCTCAGCCCAGTGCTGCCCTCAGCACCCTCACCCACCGAGACTTTCTGGAACTCCTGCCCAAGCTCTTCTTTCCAGGGTGAATGTGCCAAGTCTCGTTGACCTTCCTTCCCAGATGGTTATGCAACTAACACTTGGGCATCATTTCCCTGGGATAAACTCCTTGCATTAAAGTGGGAGGGAGGGACTTCTCTGGCAATCCAGCGGTTAAGAATCTGTCCTGCAATGCTGGGGACATGGGTTCGATCCTTGGTCAGGGAACTAAGATCCCACATGCCTTGGGGTAACCAAGTCCACGTGCCACAACTAGAAAGTCTGCGTGCCGAAGCTAAGACTCCCTGCGGCCAACTAAATAAATAAATATTTTTTAAAGAGTGGGAGGGAGGGACTTCCCTGGTGGTTCAGTGGTTAAGAATCCACATAGCAGTGCAAGGGACATGGGTTCGATCCATGGTTGGGGAACTAAGATCCTGCAAGCTGTGCATCATGGCCAAGAAAAAAAAAATGGGAAGGAGATGAGCAGTTGAATCAGGGGAAGCCTGTGCTGATGATATTTCCTCTTACTTAACGCCTTGCTGGAGGAGAAAACAGAGGCAAATACCTCAACCACACACGGCTCCCTTCTTAAGATTTTTCATTCCTACTCATGACTGTCATCCATTCACTCATACCTACTGAGCACCAACTGTATGCCTGTGATCACACCAAAGGCCCCTGCTCTCATGGGATCCATCACGGAGAACAGATTGTAAACAAGTGTATGGAATAGTCAGCATATTAGATTGTATGAGTCTCCTGTGGCTGCTGTAACAAATTGTTCCAAATTTAGTGGCTTCAAACAGCACAGATGTATTCTCTTATGGATCTAGACACCAGAAGTAAGTCTGAAATCAGTTTCATGGGGCTGGTTTTTCCTGGAGAAACCAGCACTGCATCCCTGGCCGGGTGGCCTCTTCCTCCCATGACTCCAAGTTGTTACCGTCATCATCACAGCTCCTACACCTGTAGACAAACCTTCGTTTTTGTTTTTTTTTTTGACTGTGCCCTGAGGCATGTAGGATCTTACTTCCCCAACCAGGGATTGAATCTGCGCTCCCTTCGCTGGAAGCTCGGGGTCTTAACCATTGGACAGCTAGGGAAGTCCCCTTTCATCCTATTATACTAGGGGTCCTCAAACTCTGGGATCTAATGCCTAATGATCTGAAGTGGAGCTGATGCAATAATAATAGAAATAAAGTGCACAATAAATGTCATGCACTTGAATCATCCCCAAACCATTCCCTTGCCCCCACCCCAGGTCTGTGGAAAAACTGTCTTCCATGAAACTTGTCCCTGATGCCAAACAGGTTTGGGACCACTGTCTTAGACAGAATCCTGTGATTACATTAAGGACCTCCCCCTCGACAATCCAGGATTGTCATCTCCCCATTTTGAGATCCTTAACTCACTCATATTTGCAAAGTGCCTTTTGCCACATTAACGAACATTCTCCAGGGAGGGATTAGGACATGGATATCTTGGGAGGGCTGTTATATAGGAAGGAAACAATTTAAGAACTGGGGGAGGTGGGTAATGAAAGGGCTAGGAGGTCCTGTCTAAGAAGGTGGCCAGTGGGCGGAGATCTGAAGGGGGCAGGGGAGATCTGAAGGGGGCAGGGGAGGCAGGTGTTGGGGAAGAGCACTTCTGGCAGAGGGAACAGCCAGTGCAAAGTCAGAACATCAGAGCCAGCCCAGCACAGAAGGAGCAGGAAGTGGGCAGCAGGGGCCGGAGGGCAGGGAGGATGGAGAGCGGCTGGAGCGCGTGCAGGCTGATACCCGGAGTTTTCAAGGAATGAGCATCTGACCCAGCGATTTTAAGCGGGGATATGCTGCTGCAGGTTAAAACACACTATTACCTGGACTCTTGGGAACCCAGGTAAGAAGATTGTCACAGCCCATGAAAGTGTCAGTCACTCAGTCATGTCCACCTCATTGCGACCCCACGGACTGTAGCCTACCAGGCTCCTCAGTCCATGGAATTCTCCAGATAAGAATACTGGAGTGGTTAGCCATTTCCTACTCTAGGGGATCTTCCCAATCCAGAAATGAAACCNTTCTGACGGTGTGACCGTATGAGCCCCTGTGTTTGTAGTGGGTGAAGTATATACAAGTCTATGCTGTTCAACAAACTTTTCTGAATACTATTAAAATACCAAAAGCTTAAAATATTGCTAATATTGTTTATTTATTTATATTATATTTTATTTTTTTAATTAATTAATTTATTTTTTTACTTTATTTTACTTTACAATACTCTATTGGCTTTGCCATACATCGACATGAATCCACCACAGGTAAAAATCATGCAGCATCTTCTAATTTTCTTTTTAACTCCACTGGCAATTACAATACATGACTTTCATGAAGAGACTCTGTTCCATTTTATAATTTGGCAAAATAAGTTATTTTTATAACTACCACTAAAGAAAATTAAAAGATAAGGCAACATAATAAGTTTTAAATATTCAGTACATGTCACTTGAATAGTAAATTCTTAAACTGAATGCAAAGACAACTTATGTTACTTAGTGTATGTACATACGACATTAACAATTGGGTTCAAGGCAAACTTGTGTTTGATGCACAATGTCTAGTATGTGGTTTGCGTAAAATTAGAATAGATATGCCGCAGAAACTGATTTCACAACCTTAAAAATTTTTGTTGTCCTTTCTTTTAAAAAACAACTGCAGGAAATGAAAACAAAACCTACAGCTTTTATGTATACCATCAAAAACACGAAAAATACTAACCTTTACAAATATCAAGATGAAGGCTAAATTAACTTTATACTGTGAAAATTATAAGAACATTTATATGAGTAACATGTCCAACATGGATGGCATAGTAACCAAAATTTGAATCTCACTATGGATACAGAGGGATGCATAAAAACATTAAAAAAAAAACAAACCCCAAACTCCCCCAAGCCACAGAAAGGAAAATAAAAACCCCACAAAACAAAGCAAGCAAGCAAACAAGCAAACAAAACAGAACAGACTCTGAGGTCTTCAAATAAATTGGATTCTTCAGCCCAAGAAATGCATACACACAAACATTCTCTCTATGGGTTCTCATACTAAAACCAACATTTATCTGCTATAGCGTAAGAGAGTTTTCATGTGAGCAAATCCTCTGTGAGAAATTGATCCTTATCCATTCTTATGATGATAAATGTGAACCATAAGAAATACATAATAATGTTTATTTAGCATTATCAGAGTTTGAACAGATTCACATAAATGAATTTTCTGTATAAGCAGAGCTTAGCTTTTTAAGAATCCATTTCTTCCATTTAAATCATTTAAACAGAAATCTCCAAAATCCATTACATAATCCCCAATATTTATTTATTCACATAGTAAAGTTTGAATACCAGACATTGTGGTGGGTACTGAGAAAACAAATAATGAACAGACATGGCCTTACCTTTGAGTGATTCATATTCTGGCCTATGGGGCAGATGTATGAACTGGTGGTTACAATACACAATAATAATGAAAGAAGTACAATAACAAGGCACAAGGGAGCAGGAAGGACAGAGCAGGCAACTCTGGGCAAGTCAGAAAAGATTACACTGGAGATCGGACATTGAGTTTGATAAAGATGGGGGAAGGGGCAGGGGGACCAGCAGAGAGTACCGCCAAGGAGTGGCAGGAATTGAGCATGCGTAGAGTATAGGATATTAGGGGACAGATCAAGATAGGGGGATGAGGCATACAGAGTCAGATGATTAAGGAAGTTTTATGTCCACCTAACCTGTTTGGATTTTGTACTGCAATAATTTTAAAGAAGAGCTATTGCCATGTTTATACATCTGTTTTAAGGCAAGACACTAAGAGTCAAAGTAAAGCATAAAGGTGGAGAGGAGGGAGCTCAGGCATATAAAAAGGTATATAAAAAGGATGGCTCACACAGTAAAGAATCTGCCTGCAGTGCAGGAGATCGGGGTTCAATCCCTGGGTCTGGAAGATCCCCTGGAGAAGGAAATGGCTACACTCATTCCAGTATTTTTGCCTAGACAGAGAAGCCTGGTGGCTACAATCCATGAGGTCACAAAGAGTTGGACATGACTGAGTGGCTAACGCTTTCACTGTTTGAGAAAAGATGGGAAATTAGTTCAAGATGTAGAACATTGCTATTTGAACATTACCCGTTTTATATATGATACAGAGTAGAAGGAGGCTCCCAAATGGTCCCAAATGGGGAGAGGAATGAAAGCTCACACAGTTGCTCCATGTAGAGGATGATTTATAAGAGTCTCACATAAGTCAGGAATTTCCCTTCTGTCTTTTGTTGGATGTTTGTGTTCATGTTCTGTGTCCAGAGCTATACTACATAAGCTTTCTTAAGGACCAAGAGGGATATGCTGTACATCCACAAGGATATGGCAACACAATTTATTTTTTTATTTAGACCGCCCAAAGAGTTTCAGTTTATCTTCAGCTGTCTCGGTGCTCTCATGTTTTTCATACATATTATTTCCATTGTTTCCTGTGGAATAGGGTCATATAAAATATATGGTTATCATTAACCTACATGCCTCTGTAATACTATTTAATATTTTACTGAATGTCATTCAATTATATTTGCAAAGGCATAAGAAGCCTAGGATTTTATATTAATAACAATTTGGGCAAAGCAGATTTTGAGCCTAATGTTGTGAGGTTTATATTTTGTTGAATCCCCCACAGCTTGTGGTGCTATACTGTGTACACAGCAGGTGCTCATTAAATATTAAACTATTGAAGATGCTAGACAAAGTTATTTTAATATCACTAGAAATCCTCTGGGGATAGTAAATGGGTGGAAGAATGCTTCAAGATAGGAAAAGAGCCAATGGAGTATTCGATTAAACAAAAGAAAAAAGGATGTACGTAGAAATAAAATTTGCATCTCCTGATAGGAAACTTTTGAAGCTTAAAAAATGTTATCTTGTTTATTTTAGTTATGCTGAAAGGTTCAGAAGTGAAAAAGAGTCCAATTTAAATTTATGAAAAGTTGGTTTTAACAATGCTAGAAAAGTTGTAGCAAATTTGAAGATGTGGAGGACCAGGTCCTTTTCATTTTAATGTGAGTACTCCAGAAAAAATGGGCTGGAAGCTGGCTGCCACCAAAGGGAACAAAGTGAGGCTGAGGAACCTCCACCCTGATGGTTATTTAGGGAGGGTTCAACAGGAACACTCGTGAAGGCTTGAATTGTGGCCACTCTTGAAAAAGTAGGACCATCAGGGCCTTTGGGATGATCCTTAAGTGAGACATTTCCTCCATTCTGGTCCTCATCTGGCTGACCAGACCATGGTCATAAATTAGGGTGTTAACTAAGATGTTGGTGTAAGCTCTTAGTGGCTTGACATTTGACAGGATGAAGAAACTCTCCCTGAATCACTCTGTCAGTTACTTTTGGATTTTTAGGATGCAGATAAAAAAAAAACAAACCAAAAAACAAAACACAGACATATTTTAAAGCAATATGAAAAATTCCTGAGGCACAGCATATTTGCAAAACCTTAAAGCTCCAAAAGACCAAAGTTGCAGAGCTGGGGAATTTTTTTTTTTCCTTTTTTCCCTGAAGGGGAAGAAAGAGAGAGTAAACCACAAAAAGTCTAGGGAGAAGTTGCCAAAGTAGCTGAGTGGGTGCAAGTTTTTATGCCTCGATTTTAGTGTTTTAAAATCTTGTTTCAAACGGCATTTTGATTTTAAATTTAATACATAAATACAAGGCATTCATACATAATTTATGCTCACATTTATATTGCTTAAAACATTTGTTTATTTTTAAAAATATCCTGAATAAGAGAGTTTCATCGCTGAGATTCAAATGTTAGGATCAAGAAGATAATAATCACTATGTCTGGGCTCCAAGACAAGCAAAGAGCTGAAATGTCACATCTGGTCATTCAATCTTGAAACAGCAGGAATTATCATTTGTATCTTACTGTGTCATGCACTGTTCTAAGAACTTCACATCTTGCTCTTCATCTTCACAAAATCTTCCTAAGACAGGTATCCTCATTCTTCCCACTTCGTAGAAATGAACATTGAAGTTAAGTGATTTGCTAATAACTATACTGCAAATAGGTGATAAAGACAGAAGCCAAGCCCAAACACTTTAGATCCAGGTCCCTGTGCTTACATTCTGTTTTTCCTTTTAAAGCAGTAACAACTCTGTATGACTTCATTCTGTTTTAATTTTCTGTGTAGCAAGTCTCCTTTTCTTTCTTTCTTTTTTAAATTTACTTATGCTCCCGAGTCCTACTGTGATGGAAATTCCAGAGACACGGATCTTGTCTCTCTTGCTCACCTGTTCACCACTGACTTGTAAGAATGGTGCCTGACATATAAAAATGGTACTCAATACATATACGCGGAATGAAAATGAATAGATCATTGCGATATATACATTAAATTCTGAATTTTTGCCACGAAGTAGTGGTAAAAAGTTTTGAAAGCTGTGGTTTTCAAACGGTGCTGGTTAAAGCAGTTACCTCAGAGCTACCAGTCAGTTGTAGTGAAAGGGAAGGCTGGCAGCCTGGCAGCTGGGGGACTGTCCCTTCCAGTGGGGAAGTGCAACTTTCTGTGCATTGGGATCAAATCATTCAGAGTTGAGATCCAGACTTCTTGCCAGTCTGGGCAAATTTCTTAAGCTTTAAGAAAAGAACAGTTCTTGATATACAAAATTGTGATGGTGACAGCAACTAAATCACAGTTTGGATGTGAGGATTAAATGGGGGCAGCATGTGTGCAACAACACATTCCATAGCTTTATGTAGAACACATTTTTGAAGCTATTCACTCAGTTGATAAGAGTTTATCCAGTATCAAAGTATATCCTGTAATCATGGTTTTTTTTTTTTTTTTAAAGCTCTGTCACTTTGGANCTTGAGTGAGCATGTTAGCCTTACCCTAACCCCTGAATGTTCCTCAGCCATGTGAGGAGTCACAGACACACCTGGGGAGCTGACCTGGGTCAGAATGCCAAAGCCAGGGTTTTTTCCCCATAGCCCTGCAGAGTTTGTGATCATCTAGGCTGAGATGTCGAACTGTCCCGCACTCAGGTTTAACCCCTCAGTCTGGTTTAGTTTAAGCCACGGGATGGGCAGGGGGAGTGTTAGGAGCAGGGCTAATAAATGAGTGAGTGAAGATCTCTGCCCTGGAGGGAAGAGTCCGTGTTTCAATGTGTACCATTTTGTAAAGTCTTTATTGAATTTGATACAGTATTGTAACAAATACTGTTACAATAGTAAATTGTTAACTTCTGTATTATGTCTTGATTTTTTGGCCATGAGGTGTGCAGGATCTGAGCTCCCTGACCAGGGATCAAACCTGCAGCCCCTGCCTTAGAAGGTGGACTTTTAGCCATGGGACCACCAGGGAAGCCTGTGATTTTCTTTCTTTCTTTATTTTAACACCTAAAACATTATGTATTGGAATATAGCTGATTAACAACGTGGTGGTGGTTTAAGGTGAATAGCGAAGGGGTTCAGCCATACATATACATGTATATCCTTTTCTCCCCCCAGCTCCCCTTCCATCTAGGCTGGCACATAACATTGAGCAGAAGTTTGATGTGCTATACAATAGGTGGGAAGTCCATGATTTTAAAAGAAATTATTGTGTAAGGTTTCTCACCACTGTATTTCTAGGAAAATCTTTTTTTCCACTTGACTTTTTTCTGCCCCAAACTCTGCATATTTTTGATCCTGTGTGTGTGCTCACTGTGAACGATTCTTTGAAAGCAGGCTCCAGCAGAGAGAGTTGTTATGGCAAACCTAGAATGACCTGTCGTTCCTCCTGACGGTCCCTGGGACATTTCACCACCTGCCTGTAGCTCCCTCAGGTGTGTGCCCTTCTGAAGTGAGGTCTGTGCTCAAGACCCGACCATGTCCTTCATGGTTGGCCTTATAGGAGCAACCAGAGTGTGTCCCATAGGAGAGACCCCCGGGTTGGGAAACCTAGCTTCCCCAGATGTATCCCCTCCATGTCCCCATCAGCTCGGTGACTCACTGAACAAAATGACATTTAGGACCATTCTAAAATCTTATGACTCTGCGCTTCCAGTGCAGGGGGCTCCAGTTTGATCCTTGGTCCAGGAATTAAGATCCCACATGCCGTGTGACACAGACAAAAATTACAAATAAATACAATAAGAATAATAAAACAAATTTAAAAAATTTTATCTAGATGTTTAGTCACCCAAAAAAGCCTTGCTTCCTGAGACAGAATTCAGACCAGAAAGCCATCAGAGGATACTTACCTGGGGCCCATAGATGAGGACGCCAGCTAGGACTTTGAGTCTGTGTCACCCAGACGTGCTTCATTCAGCCTTGCTCTTCCTGAGCCCACAGGTGCCGGTGCGTTCCCGCAGCTTCCTGCCTCAGCTTCCCCCTCCCAGGCAGGGCAGGGCAGGTGGCAGCTGCTGGGTCCTCATCACAAGGACCGTGTCCTGAGTGCTGTGTTGCAGTGGCACTCCCTGTAAGCAGCAGATGAGCACACAGCAGCAGCCGCAGTCGGGGCCCCTGGCTTAGGGGAGGCTTCACGTGGGGTCAGTTCATGACTCTCCATTCCTCAACACTCCCTCCGAGCGCCCTGCTCTTGCTTAGGAATCTCCTGCAGACCATGCAGGATTCTCACACCTGCTCTCTGCAATGGGGATTTTTTTGCTTGCTATATTTGAATTGGAGTAGGAAATGGCAACCCACTCCAGTATCATTCTTGCCTGGAAAATTCTGTGGACAGAGGAGCCTGGCAGGCTACAATCTATGGAGTCGCAAAGAGTCAGACATGAGCACAAAAAAAATATTTAAATTTGGAGCCAATACTGTAAAGTTGCGAGACTTTTCAGAAATTTCTAGGGGATTGCTTAAAATGGGAAGAGCTAGCCACCTTGGGAGGCCTTGTGAGCTCCGGTGCGAGGCACTGTAGCACATGAGTTTTTGTTTGTCACACCCTCCCAAAAGGTAGGTGTTCTATTCTCAGGTGAATAAACTGAGGTCAGGAAAGACTAAGTGACTCGCTCAAGGCCCCACAGTGAGCAGAGACAGGGTTGGAAACCAGATGGTGTGGCTCCTGTCCCAGCCCCTAGGTTGCAGGGCTCCCAATTCCTAAGCTTGAAACCCTGTCAGCTTTTCCCTAGTCCCTGGCCCTCAGTCCTCATGCAGAGCCCTTGGATCCTCAGCCACTTCCTTCCACCTTGCTCTCAGGGCACATCTCATTTGTTCCTGTGCAATTTTCATCTTGAGGTGACTGACGACAGGGGGCGGTCTTGCCCTTGAAAGAACATTGATTACATTCCTCTCCCAGCCCCACTCCGAGAGAAGGGAATATGCCGTGTCACGCAGGGCCAAATAAGCTTTGCCTTTTACCCTGGACACATGCTTTGCCTTTTACCCTCTCCCCCATGGGGGAGCAGTGTCCTTCCAAATTACCTGGGCCTGTGAAACCCCAGGTAATTACAGGCAAAACTGTGCCATGTCCAGGGCATCTGAGAGGGCAGGAAGTTACAGCTTTCATCTCATTCTTAAAAGGATCCTGAAAAAGGCTATTAGAAACTGACCTCTCGGGACTTCCCTTGTCTGGTCAAGCAGTTAAGACTCCACACTTCCACTGCAGGGGGTGTGGGTTTGATCCCTGGTTGGGGAACTCTGATCCTGCATGCCACGTATCACAGCCAAAAAAATTAGAAATTGACCTCTCACCAAGGGGAGCTAGAGAAGAGGTGTGGGGACTACCCCTTCAGACTTGGGGCAGGGAGCTTGGGCGGGAGTGACAGCCTCCGCTGCTGACTTACCTGCCGCTCCCCCCGCCCAGACGTTAGGCTCTAATCCCCCACCCCTGGGCACCACGACCTTGCAGACCTGAATCTCTTCAGCAGCAGCCCTGCTGATGTCCAGGCCAGATTGTTCCCTGTGGGGCCATCCTGGGCACTGTGGGCTGGTGAGCAGCATCCCTGGCTCCCACTTATCAATGCCAGGAGCCCCCCAAAGTAACCAAAAATGTCCCCACTGTCACCCTGTGTCGCCTGGGGTCAGGATCACCCCAGATGAGAACCCCGATAGATTACCTAGGTTTTGACAACCATACGGGCCAAGCCTGTGGAGGATTTCCCATGGCACTCCCAGCTTCTAAAACCTCCATGTGGTAGATCCGTGGCCAAAACACCCCTGTCATTTATTTCTTTCCTTCTTACAGTACTGGTTTAGTTGCTAAGTCGTGTCTGCCTCTGTGACCCCATGAACGGTAGTCTGCCAGTCTCCTCTGTCCATGGATTTCCCAGGCAAGAATATTGGAGTAGATTGCCATTTCCTTCTCCAGGGGATCTTCCTGACTCAGGGATCAAACTTGAGTCTCCTGCATTGGCAGTTAGATTCTTTACCACTGAGCCACCAGGAAGGAATTCCTCCTTATATTCTTTCCACTGGGACCTTGCACTCTTCCCATTGGGAAAATACATCTATTTCCCTAGCCCTGGAGCCAGGCTTCCTCATGCCTCTCCTTGGCCCATAGATTGCAGTGGAAGTGATATCACCATATGTGCATATATGGAAGGTTTATGTCCCTCTCAAATTTATATATTGAAACCTAACCCCTAAGTTGATGGTGTTAGGAAGTGGTGCCTTTTGAGGGGTGATAAGGTCATGAGGACAGTGCCTCTTGAATGGGATTAGTGCCCTTCTAAAGGGACCTCAGAGAGCCCTTTCATCCCTCATGAAGTGCCGTGTGAAGACACTGCAAGAAGGTAGCCATCTCTGAACCAGGACTCAGGCTTTCAGCAGACACTGGATCTGCTGGTGCCTTGGTCTCAGACTCCGCAGTCTCCAGAACTGAGCAGTTTCTAAGTTCCCACTCTGTGGTGTCATGTTGAAGCATCTGTTTGAGCTGCTAATCTGATTCAAAACCTAGACCGCCAGAGCCTTTGCCCACATCCTGTCCATTCTCGGCGGTACCCTGCTACAACATGGGGGACCCCAGACTAGCCCACTGGAGGAGGAGATGCCACAGGGAGGAGGGCCTTGGTGCAGGCCCTGCTCTCCAGGAGCAGAGCTGCCTGCCACCGACCTCAGTTGCAGCCCAGCCCAGCGCAGCCCACAGGGTGAAGAACAAAGTAATGGATAGCTATTTTGTTTGTCTTTGCCTGAGCCACATGGCACGTGAGATCTTAGTTCCCCAACCAGGGATTGAACCCACACCCCATTCGTTGAAAGCTTGAAGTCTTAACNCGGTACCCTGCTACAACATGGGGGACCCCAGACTAGCCCACTGGAGGAGGAGATGCCACAGGGAGGAGGGCCTTGGTGCAGGCCCTGCTCTCCAGGAGCAGAGCTGCCTGCCACCGACCTCAGTTGCAGCCCAGCCCAGCGCAGCCCACAGGGTGAAGAACAAAGTAATGGATAGCTGTTTTGTTTGTCTTTGCCTGAGCTACATGGCACGTGAGATCTTAGTTCCCCAACCAGGGATTGAACCCACACCCCATTCGTTGAAAGCTTGAAGTCTTAACAACTGGACCACCAGGGAAGTCCCAGCGATGGCTATTTTAAGCCAGGGATCAGCAAACCTTGTCTGTAAAGGGTCAGAGGGTAAATATTTTCCACTCTGTGGGTGTCTTAGTTCAGCCTGCTGTGACCAAACACCACAGACTGGATGACTTGTAAGTAACCGTTTATTCCTCTCAGTTCCCATGGCTGGAGGTCTGCCATCAGGGCATAGACAGGGCTGGGCTCTGCTGAGAACCCTCTCCAGGTTGCAGACACTTCTGTTTGTCCTCACATAGAGGAGCACAGAGGATGGAGGAAGCCCTCCTGTGACTTTTTAACTTTTTATTTTGTATTGGGGTGTAGCTGATTCACATTGTTGTAATAGTTGCAGTTGAACAGATAAGGGACTCAGCCATACATATACATATATTCATTCTCCCCCAAACTCCCCTCCCATCCAGGCTGCCACATAACATGGAGCAGAGTTCCCTGTGCTATACATAGGTCCTTGTTGGTTATACATTTAAAACATAGCAATGTGTATGTGCCTATCCCAAATTCCCTATCTTTTTCCCCCATCCTTCCCCCCACCAACCATAAGTTCCCATAAATTCATTCTCTCAGTCTGTGAGTCTTTTTCTATTTTGTAAGTGAGCTCATTTGTATTATTTCTTTTGAGATTCCTCATATAAGGGATGTCATTCGATATTTCTCCTCTGTCTGATTCACTTTCATCCTATGACTTTTATAAGAGCACTGATCCCATCTCAGGGGCCCCACCCTCATGACCTCATCTAATGCTAAATTACCTCCCAAAGGCCCCACCTCCTAACATCATATTCAGGGGAAGGGGGTTCAGCATAACAATTTTGCAGAGACACGGACATTCAGCCCACAGCAGCAGACTGTACCATACATGTCGCCACTGCAGAGCTCTGCCACCCTAGGGTGGAAGCAGCTGAAGACGAGATGTAAACAAGTGGATGAGGCTGTGGGCCATCAAAACTTTTATATTTTGACACTTATGTGAATTTCGTATACTTTTCACGTGTCATGAAATCGTACTCTCTTAACCCTCTCCAACCACTTAAAAGTGCAAAATCCATTCTCTGCTTATGGGCTGTGCAAAAACAGGCAGTGGGCAGGTGTGGCCACATTATCCAAACATTGCTGTAAATCCCTTCCATTTCTTTAACCGTCTAGTTGGGGCTCCACCATGCCACTCCTGAGAAGGGTGTGAGACCATAGGACCTGCACATCCCCCACCACCCCCACCCCACAGCTTCAGGACATCTGTGCTCTGCTTCCTCACAGAGCTTGCTCTGCTAAATAAATGCCAGGTCATGCATGATCCTCCAAGACCATGCTGTTGTGAGCAGTGACTTAGCATATGGTGGGCCTAGTGTTCCCTTTGGGGTCACAGTTACTGCTCTGATCATTGTCACCAAACCTTATTTACTTGACTGCTTGGCAAGCCCCCATTTGGGTGTTTGCAAAGCTCTCAACTACCAGCCACCAGCACAGCTGGACTTTGTGCAGGAGGCCTGTAGTCTCGTGCGTCTTCTCCCCACTTCCACCAGGCTAGTTGAGGCCCATGTGTGTCATGTCCTCTAAGGACCCTCAGCTTCTCCCATCCACAGCCCTCACTGCCTGTCTAGTCCACTTGGGCCATCATAACAGAGCACCACAGACTGGGCAGCCTAAACAACACCTATTTCTCACAATCTGGAAGCTGCATGTTCAAAACCAAGGTGCCAGCAGGGTTGGTTTCTCCCGAGGCCTCTCTCCTTGGCCCACAGATGGCTGCCTTCTTCCCACGTCCTCGTGTGGTCTTCCCTCTGTGCAGTGTTCTTCTTGTAAGAACCCCAGCCTCTCAGGATGAGGACCCCACCCTTCATTTAATTCTGTAAGGACTGTATCAAGTCCTTGGGGTAAACAAGTCACATTGGGTTTTGGGCTTCCTGTGAACTTAGGGGAGGGCACGATTCAGAGCATAGCACCCCATTGGTGCCCTGAAACAGGACAGATCTCGTCCTAAGAAACCTCGGTGACTCCCATATTCTGCCTGGCATCCCTGAGCCCACTGCCCAGCCTCCCGTCTCCCACAGCTCCTCCATGCCTCCACATACAGGGCTGTTCTGCCAACCTCCGTGCCCATCTCCCATCCCCACATGTGTGCCAGGCCCTGCTCTCAGCCTGGGGGCTGCATCTGAACCCCTCTCTGGAACCCCAGAAACCTCCATAATCAGTCCTTTCAGGTCCAAGGTTGGAGGGGGAGGCTCCTGCCGCTGGCCCCGGCTGTCAGCACACCCATCCTTCTCCCAGACAGCATGTTTCCATCTCCCCTGCCCCTCCCCCAGGTGCTTCCTCCTGTCATCTGAGCAGATGGGAGAGTGATCTCTGGTAAAGTCAAGGGTGTTTCACCATCCCAGTTAAAACTCAGAGCTGGGACTCCCCTGGTGGTCCAGTGGCTAAGACTCTTGACTCCCAATGCAAGGGGCCCGGGTTTGATCCCTGGTTAGGGAACTAGATCCCACATGCTGCAACTGAAGATTCCGAGTGCTGCAGCTAAGCCCCAGCACAGCCAAAAAACAAACCTCAAAGCTGATGTATTCTCAGCCCTGTGCATCTCAACAGCCAACCAGCCTTCTCACAGCTGTGACCTTTTCCTGCCTTCATAATAAACCTGATGGGAGCGCCCTGCAGGGCACAGGAACACCTGAGGTCTCCCAGCACTGAGTTACATCAAGGCCATCTGTGGGCAGAAGCTCCTCTTGTCCTTAACTTTGGTTTAGCCTGTGCTAAGTTGTTTCAATCATGTCCAACTCTTTTGCGAACCCATGGACTGTAGCCCACCAGTCTTCTCTGTCCATGGGATTCTCCAGGCAACAATACTGCAGTGGGTTGCCATTTCCTTCTCTAAGGGATCTTCCCAATCCAAGGATCAAACCCATGTCTTCTGCATTGGCATGCAAGTTCTTTGCCATTAGCACCACCAGGGAAGCAGTCTTCAAACCTCAGGGTGTGTAAGCATCACTACTTGGGTTTGTACACAACCAAAACGTGTCTTGAGTTCTCAGTTTGCGCCCGCAGATGTGCTGTCTTGAGCCTGATACCCAGTCAGACAGCAGCCTGCAGCGATCCAGGGATCCTTCCGGAACTGGGTCTGGACCAGGCATAATTGAGCACGTGATGCCGCCCATCGCGGCCTGGGTCTCAAAGCTGGTACCCTGGGATTGGGCATGTCTTAGACCAGAAGCTCTCAATCGGTGTCTGGGAGTATCTCTGGTTGTCACGACTGTGGGCGCTCCTGGCACTGAGTTGGTGGAGGCCAGGGATGCTGTTCCAAAGCCTGAAGTGCCCAGGACAGTCCCCTATGGAGAGAGATGGGGGTCACAGTGTCAACAGGACCAGGAGCAATAAACCCTGCCCTAAATGGAGCAGACCATTGAATCTCCTGGCATGGACAAGGTCAACAGCCGCCCACCTCAGTGGTTCCCTGCATGGGGCCGCACTGGATGGAGACACAGCTTTTAACCTGAGCTGGGTCACTGCAGCAGCTAGTGAAGAGCACCCCAAAATTGTCTCGGCTTCCTCGTTGGGGCCCTCAGCTAAAGGATGACGAGAATCACCCTTCCACCCAGGAGACACTTGGCTCTGCCTCCTCAGCTGGCACCACTAGAGTGCACTGGGCTTCAGGGATGGGAGGGGAGACCGCACTGGATGGAGGTGGGGGCCCTTGGCATGCTGGGAAGCTTGGGACTCCCCTGGCAGTCCAGGGATTGAGAATCCGCCTTCACATGCAGGGGACATGGACTCCATCCCTGGTCGGGGAACAAAGATCCCATCTGCCTCAGGGCAACTAAGCCCACATTGCTGTAACTACTGAGCCTGTGTGCTGCAACAAGAGAAAGCCCTTGAGCTGCCACTAAGACCTAGGGCAGCTAAAAAAAAAAATCTTTTAAAAAGAAGAAGAAGGAAGCGTCAGTGTGCAGTGCTGATGGCCTCTTCCCCAGCAGAGGCAGTAGAGCTCAGTCCAGAGAGCTCCAGTTCTGTCCTTGCAGCTTGGACAACTCAGACCACCTTGGTGAGCCTTCTGGGTGGCTTCAACAGCATAGCCTTTTATCATCCTCCCAAAGTCCATCCCTTCCCGTTTTCCTTGCCGGTTTGGGCTGGGACCACCCCTGTCCCATGTACTGTCCCATGTGACTGAGTCAGGAGAAGGTGGCCCCAGCTCCCCAACAAATCCTGGTGGAGCTGAAGCAGGCGCCTTTGCCCCCTTGCCCTCAACCGTGCCCTGGTTGGAGCTGGTGGTATGGGACCCAGGCAGCACAACAAGCCCTGAGGGGAAGCTGGCACAAGAAGACATGTATAGAACATGCACAGAATGCAGGTGACGGTAGAAAATTGCAAATAGCATGTGGGGCTTTAAAAACACAGCCATAGGGACTTCCTGGGGGTCCAGTGGTTAAACACTCCACTGCAGGGGTGCAGGGGGAGCAGGATCAATCCCTGGTCGGATAACAGATCTGGCATGTCTCACAATGTGGCCAAAAATTAAAAAATATAATAGGAATCTTTAAAAAGATAAAATTTTTCCATAAGTTCTCATATTCAACATAGAAATAAGCTCACTCCTTCCTTCAGAAGTTGGGGCCTAATCCTCTCCCCTTGAGGGTGGGGTGGATTCAGTGGTTCACTTCTTTATCTTTTTTTTTAATTTCTGGGCCATGCCACCTGGCATATGGGATATAGTTCATTGTGCACATGCATGCTAAGTTGCTTCAGTCATGTCCAACTCTTTGTGTCCCTATGAACTGTGGCCTTCCGGGCTCATCTGTTCTCCAGGCAAGAATACTGGAGTGGGTTGCCATGCCCTCCTCCAGGGGATCTTCCCAGCTCCGGGATGAAACCCACGTCTCATGTCTCCTGCATTGGCAGGTAGGTTCTTTACCATGAGCGCCACCTGGGAAGCCTCTCTAATTCTCTAACCAGGGATCAAACCCGCGTCTCCTGCATTGGAAGCCCAGAGTCTTAACCTCTGGACCACCAGGGAAGTCCCTCAGTGGTTCACTTCTAACACAGAATGTGGCAGAAGTCATGCCATGCGATGTCTAAAGCTGGGTCATAACAAGGATAGCTTCCATCTGGTCCTTCCCCTGTCTCTCTCTCATTCTGGGGGAAGCAGGTAGCCATGTTGTAAGGACACCCAAGCAGCACTGGGAAATCACCAGCTTGCCCACCACGTAAAGGAGCCGTCCTGGAAGCAGGTCCCGCTGCCCCAGCCGAGCCTTCAGACGACGCTGGCCCAGCCGAGCCTTCAGACGACGCTGCCCCAGCCGAGCCTTCAGACGACGCTGCCCTAGCCGAGCCTTCAGACGACGCTGCCCCAGCCGAGCCTTCAGACGATGCTGCCCCAGCCGGCTTCTTATTGGAAACTTCATGAAGACCCTGAGGCAGAGCCCAGCCACGCAACCCCCAAATTCTGACCCACAGAAACTATGAAGATGGATGATGACTATTGTTTGGAGCCACATCACTGGGGGTAGTTCTCTAAATTGAAGTATAATCTGTTAGTTTCAGGTATGTAACACAGAAATTTGATATATTTTTATGCATTACAGAATGGTCACCAGGATAAAGTCGAGTTATCGTCTGCCACCATGCAAATTTATCAACTGTATTTATTTATAAATATATATTAATAAATACTGTTAAATGTAGTATTAAATATTTATTATAATAATATTAAGTGTGTCTTTATTGCAGTATTATTGACTGTATTCCCCACGCTGCATATTACATTCCTGTGGCTTATTTAAGGGCTGGTAGTGTCCTCCTCTTCATCTCCCTTGCCTGTTTCACTCATCTTCCTGTCCCGCCTCCCTCTGGCTACCACCAGGTTGTTCTCTGTATCTATGGGTCTGCTTCTGCCTTGTCATGTTCCTTCATCTGTTTTATAGATTCTTCATGTAAGTGGGATCACGTAGTGTTTGTCCTTCTCTGACTTACTTCACTCAGCATATCACTCTGTTGTCACAAATAGCAAGATTTCATTCTTTTTTATAGCTGAGTAATATTCTGTTGTGCACACACATGCATGTGTGTGTACTTAAGTGTTGTTAGATGAGTGGATAAAGATACATACATCTTCTTTATCTATCTTCTTTATCTATTCATCTACCCATGGACACTTAGGTCAATTCCATATCTTGGTTATTGTAAAATAATGCTGCAGTGAACACTGAGGTGTATAATCTTTTCACTTCAGAAGATTACCCAGAAATGAAATTGTTGGATCATGTGTTAGTTCTATTTTTAGCTTTTTGAGGCGCCTTCAAACTGTTTTCCATAGTGGCTGCACCAATTGACATTTATCGGGGGTAATTTTTAACTCTTCAATAGCTAACTGATACATAGTATAGATACCATCCAATAGTAAAATATGCAATTGAATTGTGATAGAGTCAAACAAATGAATAGCCTTTATGGTTTGAGAGGCCCAGGGCAAAAGCACAAATGGAAGCTGGCACGCCATGTCCTAACATTGCAACATTATAGACCAAGCTGGCAAAAATTAAATACCATATGTCCTGTCCCACCTACCTCAACAAATATGCCTTTCTAATGAGCAAGGAAAAAAAAAGTGACATTGGTTTATAGTTGTCAAATCATCATAGGTTACTACTGAGTGTGTCTGGTGCTGGGTTGTTGATGTTTGAGTGTCTGAAATAAAAACATACTAATTCATAAATGATTATATATTCTGTAAACTTTATGTTAGGTGCTTTCTTTTCAGTATGAAGGATATTTGTGTAACCAGGATTTTCATATCATTTGAGTTTTGTTACAATAATGACCTGAAGCAGCTGGTGTGGGCTGACTTGTGTCGCATAAAATTCATATTTGGCCGTTAGGTTTGGGGCATCAGGACTTCAGTCCTAACTAAAGAATGTGACTAGAAGATAGGATTTTTGAAGAGATAATTACAGTAAAATGAGGTATTGTGTGTGTGTGTTTGGTCGCATCCAACTCTGTGACTTTATGGACTGTAGCCCTCCAGGCTCCTCTGTCCATGGGATTTCCCAGGCAAGAATACTGGAGCGGGTTGCCATTTCCTTCTCCAGGGGATCTTCCCTGGATCTTTCGACCCAGGGATTGAACATGTGTCTCCTGCATCAGTAGGCACGTTCTTTACCACTGAACCACCAGGGGAAGCTATAAACGAGCTATTAGGATGGCCCTGATCCAATATGCCTGGTGTCCTATTTATAAGAGGAGGAGATTAGGGGACCTCCTTGCTGGTCCAATGGCTAAGACTCCATGCTTCCAACGCAGGGGGCCCGGGTTTGATCCCTGGTCAGGGAACTAGATCCCACATGCTGAGACTAAAAGATAACCTGCATGCCACAGTGAAGGTCGAAGATCCCATGTGCTGCAACTAAGACCTAGCACAGCCAAATAAGTCAAGAGAGAGAGAGATTAGGATACAAACACAGACGCATAAAGGGAAACCATATCAGGACGGGGGGAGAAGGACCCCAGCAGCCTGGGGGCCAGGACACTGCCTGTCGGGCCGCTTCCATGCACCATTTCCCATGCTAATATTTCCTGAGTGCCTGCCACGTGCCAGGTGCTCCTGTGGTGCCGGGAAATGGCCTGAGGCCCACTGCAGTCCCTGGGGCTTCGCAGTGATAGAAGTGGTGGTGGAAGGATTGCGTCAGGCAATGCTGGGAGGAAAAATGAAGCAGATGACGGGGGCAGGGTGGTGAGTTCCAGGATACCGCTGCTCTCCTCCAAGGGCTCAGGAAGGGCCAGAGGAGGAGGCGGCGAGTGAGTGGGTGTGGGCAGGGATGGGACCGAGGGCCTTGGGAAGCTCTAAGCAGGACGGTGACCCGGTCAGGTCTGTGCTTGAAGAGGACCCCTTTGGCTGCCGGGAGGAATGAGGAGCTGCTGGCCAGGAGCTGGGCAGGGTCCTGGCAGGGCAATGCAGTGGGCTCTGCTTGGCCGTCAGCGCCCCCAGCACGGCCGGGATAACACACCCCCAGTGTGGCCCCCTCTTCTCCACGGGTCTCCCACTGGGCAGCAGTGGCACTGTGGGCGCCATGTGTGAGCCTAGTGTCGGCCCAGAATGTGTGAAGGCACAGTGGGCCAGCTCTGCCGGCCGTCGTCCCTCCATGCCCTGGGTCTGCCTGGCCCCGGGCTGGGCACACACCTCGCCTCATCCCCTACGGGGTTTGTGGGAACTTTCTTCTTTCAAAAGGTGAAGCATAGTTGATCTACAATATTGTGTTAGTTTCAGGTGTACAGCAAAGTGATTCAGTATTTTCAGATTCTTTATCATTATAGATTATGATATAATAAGATGTTGAACATAGTCCCCCATGCTATCTACTTTAATACATAATAGTATATATCTGTTAATCCCGTACTCCCAGTTTATCCCTCACTCCCCTCCCCTTTGGTAAATGTAAAGTTTTCTGTGTCTATGTGTCTGGTTCTGTTTTGTGAATAAATTCATTTATTATTTTTAGATTCCACATATAAATGATATCATATATTTGTCTTTGTCTGACTCACTTCACTTAGTATGATAATCTCTAGGTCCATCCATGTTGTTGGAAATGGCAATATTTCATTCTTTTTTATGACTGGGTAATATTCCACTGTGTGTGTGTGTGTGTGTGTGTGTGTGTGTGTGTGTGTGTGTGTGTGTACATATATATACATACCACATCATTATGTATTAATCTGTGAATGGACACTTAGGTTGCTTCCTTGTCTCAGCAGCTGTAACAGTGCTGCTGAGAACATTGAGGTGCATGTATCTTTTTGAATTAGAGTGTTTTGTCTTTTCTGGATATATATCCAGGAGTGGGATTCTGGATCTATTTTTTAAAATTTATTTGTTTTTATGTTTGTATTTTGGGGCTGTATTGCACAGATTGTGGGATTTTAGTTCCCAACCAAGGATTGAACCCAGGGCTCCCCTGGTGGCTCAGATGGTACAGAATCTGCCTGCAATGTGAGAGACCAGGGTTCAATCCCTGGGTCAGGAGGATCCCCTGGAGAAGGGAATGGCAGCACACTCCGGTATTCTTACCTGGAGAATCCCATGGACAGAGGAGCCTGATGGGCTATACTCCAGTGTGTTGCAAAGAGTTGGACACGCTTGAGTGACTAACACACACACACACACACACACACACACACACACGGATTGAACCCAGGCCCTTGGCAGTGAGACTGTGGAGTTCTAGCCACTGAGCTGCCAGGAGATTCCTTTTGTTTTTATTTTTTAGAGAATGTCCACGCTGTTTTCCATAATGACTGCACCAGTGTACATTCCCACCAACCATACAGGAGGGTCACGGGAACTTTCTTATATGATTCTTATTGGAATTGGGCTAAAATCTTTCCTGATACCCTTCCCCGATAACGTGGGCTTTTAAATTCAAGCAATCTCTACGGTTGGCTGATATTTAGCAGAGTAAGGGGTGCGGGGATCAGACCGATCTGGGTCCGAATAGAGTACCTCACTTATCACCTGTCCTCAGAGTTCCTCATCTAGACAGTGGCAACAGACCAACAGGTGGACTGACAGCCAGCCAGCCAGTGCCTTCTTAAGGGCCAAAAGGTGGGATGAGGTGAGGTAGACAAGAGGCCTAGGCTCTGGGCCTCCTACGGGCTTCCCTGGTGGCTCAGATGGTATAGAATCTGCCTGCAATGCAGGAGACGTGGGTTCGATCCCTGGGTCGGGAAGATCCCCTGGAGAAGGGAATGGCTATCCACTCCAGTATTCTTGCCTGGGAAATCCCATGGAGAGAAGAACCTGGCCAGGTTTTAGTCCGTGGGGTCACAAAGAGTCAGACACAACTAGACAGACAGACGGGCCTGGCAGGTTACAGTCCATGGGGTCACAAAGAGTCAGACACAACTAAACAGACAGACAGACACACAGACACACACACACACACACACACACACACACGGCTTCCTGCAGAGCAAACTGTGAACAAGAGCTGGTTCTTGTAGGTAAAGAATTCTTAGTTTAGTGTTCATTGACCTTCCATGATTTTCCNCACACACACACACACACACACACACACACACACACGGATTGAACCCAGGCCCTTGGCAGTGAGACTGTGGAGTTCTAGCCACTGAGCTGCCAGGAGATTCCTTTTGTTTTTATTTTTTAGAGAATGTCCACGCTGTTTTCCATAATGACTGCACCAGTGTACATTCCCACCAACCATACAGGAGGGTCACGGGAACTTTCTTATATGATTCTTATTGGAATTGGGCTAAAATCTTTCCTGATACCCTTCCCCGATAACGTGGGCTTTTAAATTCAAGCAATCTCTACGGTTGGCTGATATTTAGCAGAGTAAGGGGTGCGGGGATCAGACCGATCTGGGTCCGAATAGAGTACCTCACTTATCACCTGTCCTCAGAGTTCCTCATCTAGACAGTGGCAACAGACCAACAGGTGGACTGACAGCCAGCCAGCCAGTGCCTTCTTAAGGGCCAAAAGGTGGGATGAGGTGAGGTAGACAAGAGGCCTAGGCTCTGGGCCTCCTACGGGCTTCCCTGGTGGCTCAGATGGTATAGAATCTGCCTGCAATGCAGGAGACGTGGGTTCGATCCCTGGGTCGGGAAGATCCCCTGGAGAAGGGAATGGCTATCCACTCCAGTATTCTTGCCTGGGAAATCCCATGGAGAGAAGAACCTGGCCAGGTTTTAGTCCGTGGGGTCACAAAGAGTCAGACACAACTAGACAGACAGACGGGCCTGGCAGGTTACAGTCCATGGGGTCACAAAGAGTCAGACACAACTAAACAGACAGACAGACACACAGACACACACACACACACACACACACACACACGGCTTCCTGCAGAGCAAACTGTGAACAAGAGCTGGTTCTTGTAGGTAAAGAATTCTTAGTTTAGTGTTCATTGACCTTCCATGATTTTCCTGGAAATGGGGACCAGGCTGGCTCCAACTTAGCAGGCTTGCTGTGAGATTGTGTTTACTCGTAAAGAGCACTTCCAATGGTGCCCGCGCTCCCAGGAAGGTCTTGGACGGGGAGCACCCAGAGAGCTTATGTCTGGTGTCACCAGCATTTTTTTGCTCAGTGCAGGTCCTTATGGACTGGGCCGGGATCTAACGCTGTGTTCATCTGTGGTTCCAGTGTCCCGCCTCCGTCAGCTTTCCCCCTCCCTGCTGCTGGAGCCAGCTTGTCCACACAGCCTGCTCCTGAACTGGGCCCAGCCCTGATCCCATTTCCGGAGGCCGCCCAGCCCCCTGGGCCAGGATACAGTGGGTACCAGCCCCACTCTGGTCAGGACGTCGGTTATAGCACCCAGCCCCAGGAGCCTATGCCAGCTGCCACCACAGCACCCTCCTACCAGGTATCAGCCACTTGTCCCTGCCCAGCATGGCCCTTCCTTGAGAACACAGTCGGGGACAGGTTCCCACTCCTAATGCCCCCGCCCCTGCCCATAGAGGGCATGGAGAATGGGCTCCTCCTGGCTGGGCCCTCCCAGTGCTGACCCTGAGCCCCAGGCCTGCAGATTGGGCAGTTGTATTCCCACGTTCCATGTGGCCCACCCCCCACCCCTCACCCACCAGCCTCTGTCACCCACAGCTGGTTCCTGACTTGCTCAGCCAAGCTAGTACCCACCTGGCTCCATCTCCTTCCTCCTTATCTCCCCTTTGCTTCCCCCAGAGCCCTGGGACTTCTCCAAACCCACCATCCTGAGCTCCTGCCCTGTTCCTAGGGCCTCCTCCAGCCTCTCACCTCCATATCATCCCTGGTCCACCCCGCGGCTGGACCAAAATCCATCCCTGTGAACCAAAATCCAGCCCTGCTCCCTGCCGCCCCAGATCCTTCCCACAGCCCCTGCCCACAGCACCTGCCCACTTGCCCACCCAGCCCCTCTCCTGGCCCTCTTGGACCTCTGCTCTGACCACCTTCTGGGTCTCCTGCAAGCCTACACACTGACCCCCACCAAGGCCTCTGGATTCTACTGACCTGACCAGGAGCTCTGTCCTGGAGTCTGCATACTAGCCTCCTTGTCACTGCCCCTCCGAGGAGCCGTCCCCAGCAGCCCATGTCCAGTGGGACTTTTGCTCTCAGATATGAGGTTCTGAGGGAGCAGGCCACGGCCCTCTCCCTGGTACCTCCTCCCCAGGTCCCAGAACAGAGCTTTGGTACAGGACTGGAGTTCAGGAATCCTATGGATGCGGGCCTGGGATGGGGGCTGAGGGAGGGTGCCTCATCCCGCCATGAGCACCATTCTCAGGGCCCTGAGCATGGCCTGTGTTCCCTGTGGAAACCCGCTCAGGACAGTTACAGCTACGGACTGTTGACAGCCACCAGTGGCTACGAGACCAAACAGTACCCTCCGCCTGCTGCCGGCCATCAGCTCCCAGCCACAGCCACGCTCTGCCCGCCAGGTGGGTCGGGTGGGGGCCAGTGTCTTTGCTTATATAGGAGGGACCCTGGGAAAATCAAACTCCGGATTCATAGTGTGGGAGTAGGGTGGGTATGCCCCCAGGTCTCTGCAGGTCAGTGGGCCAGAGGGTGCAAAGGGAGGGTGGGGAGTGGAGGCAGAGAGACCAGGAGAGACTGAAGTAGAGCTGGGAGTGGTTTCCCAGGATGGAAGGAGGTGGGTTTCATGGAGGATTTAGCGATGGAAGAACCGGGGGCTCTGGCCTCCAGCACCTCTCAGACACCTGNGTGCAAAGGGAGGGTGGGGAGTGGAGGCAGAGAGACCAGGAGAGACTGAAGTAGAGCTGGGAGTGGTTTCCCAGGATGGAAGGAGGTGGGTTTCATGGAGGATTTAGCGATGGAAGAACCGGGGGCTCTGGCCTCCAGCACCTCTCAGACACCTGGGCTTCACGGCCAGCTAGCCACACCATCGCCTGTGTGGCTCTCGCTGTCCACTCCCGGGACCCAGGGCCACAGGGCTGACTCTGCAGAGGTTATGCTTGCTCTCCAGGGACCCAAGGAGCCTACGGGGGCAGTGGGTACGGCCAGGCACAGCCCCTGCCACAGATGCCCACCGCCGAGGCAGGGCCACCAGCCAGCGTTGCCTGCTCCAGCTACACCTACGCCCCAGCCAGCAGCGCCCAGCCCATGGCCTCCTCTGTCCCCACCCTGCCGGCCTCGTCGTCCTTCAGTGCAGCCTCCGCCCCATACACGGGTGAGCCGGCACATGGGCACAGGCCACTCCACTGCTTGCTGCTGAAATGCATGTGGTCCTTCTCTCAAAACCAACCATCTTACCCTCTCACTCTTCTCTTCCTTCTTAGGACCAAGCTACCCGAGCTATGATGCGTCCTCCTACTCCGTGGCCAGTCCTTACTACCCACCGCTACTCACCCCACAGATGCAGCCGCCACCGCCGCCACCCCCACCCCCAAAGCCTGTGGACTCATCCCAGTGGGGTGGCCCAGGAGGCAGTCCCAGTGCCACCTGTGCCAACAGCGTGGCCAAGAAGCTTCCAGTTCCCAGCAAGCTGCCAAGACCACGGACCAGCCCCCAGCCGGTCCCACTTCACTACTGTGACATCTGCAAGATCAGCTGTGCCGGCCCTCAGGTCAGGCCCCCATTCTGCCCCTGTGGGGAGGCCCAGGGGAGCCCCCTGCCCCCATAGTGGGGGAGCCCTTCCTCATCCTTGCAGCCGGCCAGAGGGCAGGGTTATTACCTGCCCAGAAGAGGCTTGTTAATAATTTGCATCATCAAGTGGGCATCAGCATGGCCTTAAAACTGCCTGATGTTCTTGTGGAAGACATGAGAGCCAGCCCAGCTCTGGGTGTGGGCAGCACCAGTGTAGTCTCCCACTCTGAAGCTGTCTGCAGAGGGAAGGCACTCGTGCCCTCTNTGGGCATCAGCATGGCCTTAAAACTGCCTGATGTTCTTGTGGAAGACATGAGAGCCAGCCCAGCTCTGGGTGTGGGCAGCACCAGTGTAGTCTCCCACTCTGAAGCTGTCTGCAGAGGGAAGGCACTCGTGCCCTCTCCTGGACGTGAGGGCCAGTGGATGTGGCTGATCACAGTGGAACTTTGCTGCAGGGCCGGACAGGCAGGGTTGTGTAGGAAGGGCCATGTAGACAGGCCTGCAGCCAGGTAGAAGCAGCACGTGTGTGTGCATGTGAGTGGGCCTGTACTGCTCTGTAAGCAAAGGCCCTCCCAAGCCACGATCGCAGGTAACCCAGCTTGCTCCCTGCAGAGGTCATCAGACACTAGGGCTCGTCAAGCTGTCCCTGGAGGCCTGTACAGACTCCCCATTGTGGACTGCAGAGACTTGGGAGCCACCCACGCCTGTCTCCTCCAGCCCGACTTCCTGGCTGAGGGTCAAGGGCCAGGTCCCCCACACTCAGGGCCTCGACGCCAGGACCCCCAGCTGTCCGTGGTCCTTCCCTCCTCAGAGTGCAGGGCACCCCCACTCCTTGTGCTTCTTTCCACTGCATGACACTCCTTTAGTGAGACGTTGCCTTTCCCTGTTCCCTTCTTTATTTCTCTGCGTGACTTTAAATTTGCATCGTGAGGATTCTGGGGTATTGTCACCAGTCAAACACAAGGTCTGCACTGTGATTCTAGACCCTTCACAGCATCACACTGAGCAAATGTGGGACGATCCCCAAGGATGTGGGAATGGGACGGGGTGTGGGCATGTGAGCATCACCCGAGCAGTGTCAAGGTCTCTCTCAGCCTTGTCTCCCATGGGACTGGGTTTGCCCGAGCACATCACCACTCGGCATAGCATCTGGCACATAGAAATGTCAGCTCCTGTTATTCCCGGCTTTTTGCTAATGTTAGCAGCGCTTTTTCATTGGCATTTTTATTGAGATAGTGGTGGGTTCACATGTGGTTGTAAGAAAAACTGCAGAAAGGCCCACCAGCCCTTCTCCAGAGTCTCTAGTGCTGATGTTTGTTGGCCTTGAACCCATCTGCTTAGTCAGATGCCCCGGTTTTACTAGTCTCAGTTGCACCCGTGTATGCCTTTGCACGCAAGTGTGTGCGTGCACGTGGTTTGCTCTGTGCAAGCTCATCACTTGGGCAGGCTTACGCATCTGCCGCCATCACCGCCACCACCACCAAGTCGGGCATCGGGATGGCATAAGCTGTGAACACATGCTCTTTCTACGAGGTGTGTTCTGAAGTAGTTTACCATTGGCACCTTGGTGTATCTCTTTCTGGGTTGGTCTCTGTCCATGGGCTGTTCTGTCATGTATGTGTTTGTGTGCATGCGTGCACATGTGTATGTATGCATGCGTATATATGTATGTGTGTGCATGTGTATGTATGCATGCATGTGTGTGCATGCGCATGCACGCACGTGTGTGTGTGTGTGTGTCCTGTGGCTTAGGTAAAGACAGATGCCTACGTTCCGAGAGCACCGCCCCCACTGCTGTCACTGCCTCCTTACCTGCCCCCAGAACCAGCCAAAATCACCAGTGCCTTTGGTATTTCCCAGAGGCCTTTCTGCTCTGAGGGTTATTGGCTCTTGGTGTGAGTAGAGGACATGGGGTTAGCAGGCCCCCTTCCAAGAGACAAGTCAGGGCTGCCCTGTGGACACTCAGTCACATGTCTGGTATCTCAGGTGCCCTGGGGCAGGAGCGTGGGTCTGTGACTCACGAAGTCCCCTCTGGCGTGGACTCACGGTTTAGAAGCAGCGCCCTAATAAGAAGTGTGTCTCGTGTCTTTCTGGTAGCATGCGTCCTTGCTTGGCTTCTGAGGTCAGATTCTGAAAAGCTAGAATATTTTTTCAAGCAGCCTCTGAAACTAAATGTGTCGTCCTTTGAGGATGCTTGCTTCAGAAACTCACTGATTTTTAGAAAAAGAAGGAAACTTATGTTTTTCAGTCTGAGCTTCTAGGTCTGTTGCCTGGACTTTATTATTTTTTTTTAAGATTTTACTTATTTTGTCTGTGTGGGGCCTTCGTTGCTACGCAGGCCTTTCTCTAGTTGTGGCAAGCAGGGGCTACTCTCTAGTTGTGGTGAGAGGGCTACTCGTTACAGTGGCTTCGCTTTTTGCAGACCACAGGCTCTAGGACACATGGGCTTCAGCAGTTGTGGCGCACGGGCTTAGTTGCTCTGCCACATGTGGGATCTTCTCGGATCAGCGACTGAACCTGCGACCCCTGCATTGGCAGGTGCATTCTTAACCGCTGGGCCACCAGGGAAGTCCTGACTGGGCTTTAAAAGGTGGTACACAAACCTCTGGGAGGCCTGTGAACAGAGGGGTGGGGACATCAGACCCCTGGGAACTGTGGGGACATGATGCTGGGTGGGCACACCCCCATCAGGCCGCCCTCGCTCTCTGCCAGCAGACGTACCGCGAGCACCTGGAAGGGCAGAAGCACAAGAAGAAAGAGGCAGCCCAGAAGATGGGCGTCCAGCCCAATGGCAGCCCGCGGGGGGTGCAGGCGCAGCTGCGCTGCGACCTCTGTGCCGTGTCCTGCACCGGGGCAGAGGCCTACGCTGCCCACATCCGGGGGGCCAAGCACCAGAAGGTAGGACCCTGCGTGGAGCCAGGCCCACTCGGGACCCAGAGGGGAGTCTGCTGATGCAGGGGGCACGGAGGCGGAAATCCACGAAAGGCAGCTATCCCCTTGGGCCCACGTGTCCTCCTTCCTCAGAAACCAGTCCCTCCTCCCAGTTACAAGAGTCACACCTGCTCCTGGACAGAGGCACTGAGCCAGACCTCATGCCTGGCCCAAGAGGAGACTGCTCCAGGCCCTCGGGGTGCCTTGTGTGTTTATGCAGTCCAGAGTCTGTATGTTGATGAGATCCGATGGTATAGTCCATGTGGGGGTCCTTATTTATTTAAAAATCAAATTAAAGTAGTAAGTTTTCATAGTTGAACATCCGAGATTTAATTGATGCTATCTAGTATCCCAGGGATGGGGGAGCCTCGTGGGCTGCCGTCTATGGGGTCGCACAGAGTCAGACACGACTGAAGTGANGCCAGCCGGCCTCCATCCCTGTCACCGTCACTGCAGAGAGCGCCCCCGCAGCCTCAGCCAAGCCCGCGGCCCCCGCCAGCCCCAGCGTGTGTGCCCCGAGCAGGCCACCACCGCCCAGGAGACCGGCCACCTCGAAGGCCTCGCGTGTGGGTACGGCTCTGCGCCTCACAGCCACCCCAGGTGAGCCTGAACTTCCAAGACTGGCCATCCGGTTCACTGTGTGCAGTAGCTTCTGAGGAGGCGGGACCTCTGATGGTTCTCTGCTGGATTCCTACCAGGCGGTGCCTTCTGGAGCCTTTGATCTACCTGGGGAAGTGTGGGCAGTGAGATGGCAGCTTCCATTTCCTCTCCTGGAGCTTGGGACCCAGCGGGTGCTGGTCACGCTCCCGAGCCCTACCCTGGGCCTGGAGCAGCCCCTCGATGGCCCTGGTCTACGTGCTGGGTGCAGCCCCCTGCCCCCCAGGTGTTCTGATCACTTAGGTGGGCACCGGGAGGTTAAGGTGGGCTCCTAGCAACCCCGCCTCCCCACAGGTGTGCACCCTCCGCACCTGTCGCTGTGACCGAGGCCCTGCGTGGCACGGGTGCATGGGCTTCTGTGTCAGAAGCTCCACTGACTGCGTCTTGTGCAGGGCCTGACTCTCCCCCCATGATGCTTTAGATTTGTCATCAGTCCCACTTTACAGATGGAAGAACTGAGGTGTGGCAAAGCACTTGGCCCTGGGCCTCCTGGCAGTGGAGGTGGGGTTCTACCCCAGTGTGGGACAGTCTCTGCTCTCCACCACATTTGAGGGATGGGGGGCTATTTTATTTTGAGCCTCAGCAGAACTTAGGTTTGAATAGTCATGTGATAGTGAAGATATAAAGCAGTTTTAGTGACAAAGAAATGTCTCTCTAGTAGCTCAGTGGTAAATAACCTGCCACTTTACAATGCTGGAGACATGGGTTCAATCCCTGGTCCAGGAAGATCCCACATGCCACAGGACAACTAAGCCTGTGAGCCACAACTACTGAGCCAGTGCTCCAGAGCCTGTACTCTGCAACAAGAGGACACCCCAGTGAAAAACCCACGCCCCACAGCAGAGTAGCCCCAACTCTCCGCAACTAAAGGAAAGCACTGGCAGCAACAGAGACCCAGTGCAGCCATAGATAAACTAATTATTTTAAAAACACATTATTAAAAAACAGTCTCTCTTCCGGGGGTCAGTGAACCAAGGTCAGTGAACATGACCCTGGTCCACCTGGTGTCCACTGCTGACTAAGGGCTGCAGGCTGTGCCGTTGAGAGGGGGTGTCCTCGGTGAGAGGCCTACAACCCGGGCCTCCCTGTGGACCTGTCGGCCTGGGCATGAAACGCCGTGAGGGCCCTGCTCTCCAGTGTGACCCGAGCTGGTGGGTGAGGTTCTCAGGACCACGGACCTCACAGGCTGACATCACGAGGGGATGAGAGGGATGGTGGGGGACCCGGTGGCCTTCTGTTGTACCCTTCCAGCTGGTGGGCCAGGAGCTGGCCATGGCTTCTGGCTGGAGCAGGCTCCAAGTCATGAAATTCTTCCCTCCAGGGCCTCCTGCGCTGCCAGCAACTGACTGCAGAGCCCCCCACGGGAAACCGGCAACCCCCAGATCAGAGAGGCCTGGGGAGCCGTCCACCCGAGGAGGCTCTACAGAAGCTTCTGGAAGCAGCTGTGAGGGGCAGCCAGTGGGCCCAGGGTACGTGGAGGAGGTAAGAGCTGGACGACCATCACGCGCCTGGCCATGCCTGGTGGGGCCATGCCTTGAGACTCGCACACCTGCCTGGGCAAATAACCCTGCAAGCCAGCGTCACTGGGATCTCACTGGGAGCCCTGGGTGTGGGGCTTCAGTTCCTGGAAGGAGTTCTGAGACAGGCGGAGGCGTCTCCTGCTCCCAGGCAGCCCCAGTTCCTACAGGAAGGAAGGTGGCAGGAGGGATCTGTGCCCTGGAAACCCACAGGCATGTGACTATTGGGCACTGGAGCCCACGTGCCCCCCAGGCACCTGCCCGGACACCCGGTCCTTGTGGAGCTCAGATTCTGAGCCCTCTGCCCCCATGCCCACAGTCCCTGCCTCCAGGCACGTGCATGTTGGCACTTTTTCTGTGCTGGAGTTCAGGCCCTTGTTCAATCCAGTCAGCACTTCAGTTTTATGCCCTGAAAAACAGCCACACCAGGCAGGCTTCCTGGTGGCAGCCCCAGGAAGGGGGTTGGTGGGGGCAGGGAAGGAGGATGGGATGACAGTGGCAGAGGTGGTGGCAAGAAGGGCCAGGCTGGCAGGGTGTGCTGGTGAAGGTCACTCCTCTGAGAGCATTAACCACAGGGCAGACAGGAAGCCAGTGCCTGGCCTGGAAGGCGCTGGGGGAGGAGGCTGCCGTTAGAGCCCAGGCCCGCAGCGCGGGGGCCGTGGGGGCCGTAGGTGGCGCTCAGCCCAGCCTTCTGTCTCAGGTGTGCAACGAGGAGGGCCGGGTGATCCGCTTCCACTGCAAGCTGTGCGAGTGCAGCTTCAATGACCCCAACGCCAGGGACATGCACGTGCGGGGACGGCGGCACCGGCTGCAGTACAAGGTGTGCCCCGACAGGCGGGCAAGGCCCTGGAGGCCCTGGCCCACGTCTCGGAACGCACCCTGTGCCTCTGTGAGTCTGAGTCCCTGGGCCCTTCAGCACCAGGGGCTCAACCAGAGAGGCCCTCAGTTGCCATCACGAGGCCTCAGGTTTGCCAGGGCACGTGTGCACACAAGTGTGTTTAGACACACGTGAACCTGAGTGCTTGTGTGCACAGCACAGGCTATTACCCTCATCAGAGACAGTGGCTTCTGGGCATTTTTCTCTTTTAAGCAGCCTGTTGAGATATCACTCACACACCAAGCAGCTGGCGCATGTGAAGTGGCTTTAACTGCATTCACAAATGTGTACATTCAGCCAGCAGCTCCATCTGATTCCGGAACAGTCCATCAGGAGCCCCGGTCCCTATTGTCAGTCATACCCCCACCCCCTCCCCAGCCCTTGACAACAGGAACCCACTCTCTGCGGATCTGCCTGCTCTGCCCGTTTCCTGTCAGTGGAGTCACACCCTGTGTGTCCTCCTGTGTCTGCCTGAGGGTCGTGTTCTCAAGGTCCGTCCACGTGGTAGCGAGTGTCAGGGCTTCTCTCCTTTTTGTGGCTGAGTGCAGCTCCGTGTGTGGAGGGGACCACATTGTGTGTGTTTCACCACTTAAGCACACTTGTGTTGTTTCCACCGGTGATTAATCCTTAGACAACACCACGCTCTCTGAGTGAGGAAATTAAGTGCTAAAAGTGAAGCCCAGCAAGGGGGTTAACAATTCTATTTACAATACACATTGGATCTCACACAAACGGTATTTTCTGAATCACTCTGTTTGGGACGAGCATCTCTGGTCAGTCCTCTGAGAAGAGCGTGACCACTGGTGGCACTTTGCTTCAAGGTGTCTCAGCACCTTCTTCCTCTGGCTCCTCTGTGAGGCATCCAGATGGTTCACTCAGTGTCATGTCTGCGGCTCTTTGAGTCAGCCGTGGTTTTTCCTCATGGTTTTCTGCCATGGCCTTTGGGGGACAAGGAGTGTTGAGACTTCGGGACTGAAACTCACTGTTGTCTAAATCCGGTGGAAGGGTGTTGTCAGACGGGTGTCCCCCAGGGCCCGAGTTTCCCCCCTCCCAGCATTCTCATCTGAATGAAGGTCCCCGAACTTTGCAGAAAAAAGTGAACCCTGACTTCCCGATCGCGGACAAGCCCAGCACACGGGTGCGCAAGCTCGTGGAGGAGACACTGCGGAGGCAGCGGCAGCTGACCAAGAGGCGGCTGGGGGAGCTGCGGCGCTGGCGCAGCGAGACGAGGTGCAGCCCCGGGGCCCCGCGCTGTGGGAGGGCTCCCCACGGGCTCCCCAGGGCCCCAGTGGGACCACCTCACCGTCCTGCCGCCCCTCAGGGCCCCGAGTCCCTCTCGTCCCACAGGCGCTACGACTTGTGCAGGAGGCGGCTGGAAGAGGGGCTGCCCGTCCCGGATGCACACTCAGGATGCCCGCTGCCTGACCAGTACCTGCCTGGCCTCAGGAGTCGGCCAGGGGCGCCCACAGCCAAGCCTCTGGTGGGTGGTGGTCGAATGCCTCGGAGTGGCGGAAGCCGAAGGGACCTGAGGGCCTCACCAGCAGCCACGGGTCCCTCAGAGCTTCCTGAGACCCCAGTGGTCACATCCCTCGGAAGCACTGAGGCATCTGACTGTCCATCCGTGGGGACTGGGCGGGCTGGAGGGAAACCGTGGAGGGCGCCCTGCCCAGCGAGGGGTCCCAGCTGCCTCCGGAGCATCTGGCTCTGAAACTCAAGAGCGTTCTCCAGGGAGCCCAGTGGCCTCCCACTCGGCCCAAGCTCCCCACAGCTGTCGGGCTGACGTCCCTGTTCCACCTCCCCTGGGCCCTGTCACTCCTCTGCCTGGCTCTCCAGCCACCGCTCGCCTGTCGCACCAGCCAGGCTCCAAGGGCCCCCCCAGCTCCCGAGTGCCCGGGACCTCTCAGCCTGCCTGTGACAAGACACACGCACCTCTCCCTGCAGCCCACAAGGCGGCCGGAGTCCAGCGACGACCGGCACGTCATGTGTAAGCACGCAGCCATCTACCCAACGGAGGAGGAGCTCCTGGCCGTCCAGAAGGCCGTCTCCCATGCGGAGCGTGCCCTCAAGCTGGTGTCTGACACGCTGGCTGAGGAGGACTCTGCCGGCCCAGAGCCCGAGGGCGGGGACCACAGGTGATGGACGGCGCCCTCCTGTCCAGGGGCCCAGAGGCTGCTGACCCCCGGCTGGGTGGGCAGGGGTCAGGGTCTGTACAGGAAGTGGCAGCTCCAGTGCCAGGAAGCTTGGAGTCTTCGGGGCCTGGGCTTTCCAGCCCCCTTCAGATATCGCCCCAGGAGGCTAGGAGCTCGCCAGGAGGCTGGGAGATCAAAGGGGGTTATAGTAGTCCCAGCCAAGGAGAGCAATTGTTCTCACACCGGAAGTCACTTTCCTGTAGAAGGCGTGTCTAGAAATGTGGTTTGCAGAGGATTAGCCGCCTCTGTGTCCTCACCTGTGACACAGAGACCAGTGCGAGGCTCAAGGAGCAGGGGTGTCGCCAAGCACTGAGCATGTGTGTGAATCATCTTTCCAGCTGCCCGACCGTCAGAAGACAGAAAGTCCCGGCACCTCGTAGTGAATCATTGCACAGTTTAGAGAATCCCAAAGGGCTTAGCTTTTCCAGGTCCCCCATCTCTGGGTGGCTTCCTTTTCATTTACCGTTGTTTTTTTTTTTCTGGTTGTGCCACATGGCTTGCAAAATCTTAGTTCCCCAACCAGGGATTGAACCTGGACCTTCAGCAGTGAGCACACACAGTTCCAACCACTGGACCTCCAGGAAAGTCCCTCATTTACTATTTTAAGGTGTGTTTTTTTGGTGGTAAAATACTCATAACAGGAAATTGGCCATTGTGGGTACATTCACAAGGTTGTACAGCCATACCGTGTCCATTTCCAGAATTTTTTAATCATCTGAAATAGAAATCCATCCTGTAGAATTCCCCAGCCCCCGGCACCCACCTTTCCTCCCACCATATCCACGGTGTGGCCTGTTCTGGGCGTTTCCTGTCAATGGAACCGTGCAGCCTTTGTGTCAGGCTGATTCCAGTCAGCAGCTTCTTTGTGCCGGAGCGTTTGCTCTCTGAGGAGAGCATGAGAGCCATGCGTGGGTCACCAGGTGTCATGACTGAACGCACTCGTCCCTGTGTGAACACGGGCACCGCCCCGCCCCCAGCTCCGGTGAGGAAGCTCGCTGCCTGGAGGTGGAAGCAGGCTGGCCCCGGACAGGGCAGCCTCCCCTTAACCTCCGCCCCCGTGTCTCCTGAAGGAGAAGGGCCCTCACTCAGTGCTTCGTGGCTTCCCTCCCTGTCTTCTCCCCATTCTCAGGTTTTGTTTTTGTTAGTTTAACTTTTCATTTTGAAATGATTATGGACTCAACACAAACATAGTAAGGAGAGGACCCTCCACCCTCCCGCAGCTCCCACAGCGTGGACCCACAGGTGTCAAGGCCAGGCGTCCACACAGGCACCTCAGGGAGGCCCAGGCCGCGCCCAGGCCTTCCCGGTGCTGGACAGCTCACCCCCGAGTAGACGCCCCACCACAGTGAGGACACGGGGCCTCCACCAGCACAGAAGCCCTGCTGCCCCCACACCCCCACTGCCCCCAAACCCAGCTTTAAAGCAAATACGATTGCACTTTTTCAAAGCCTTCACACAACATTGATGTCATGTTACATGTTCTGTCCTTATATTATTTTTCTTGCTTTGTTGTTGTTTGTTTATTTTTAATTTTTGTCTTTTTCATTTTTTTTACATTATTTTCCAAAACCATAGAAGTGTTGGTGGCTTTTTTCCCCACAACTTTTTTTTTCCTTCGTCACACTGAGCTTTGTGGGATGTTAGTTCCCTGACCAGGGGTTGAACCCAGAGCCCTTGGTAGTAAGAGCGTGAAGTCCTAACCACTGGACTGCCAGGGAATTCCCTTTCTCACTCGTGTTTGTGGCCTTTTTCTCTGTGGAAATATGTGTGTGTGTGTGTGTGTGTGTGTGTGTGTGTGTGTGTNCCATGTTGTCAACTGGCCCACCTAGGGGCTGGCTACTGGGGTCCAGTCGGGCCTCCTGCACATGCTGAGTGAGTGACGGCTCTCTCACCACCAGTGCCCAAAGATGGGTCCCGATTATAGAGATGCTAAAATGGGAAGAAGTGGAAGTCTTAGATGCTATCTATGAAAGGTGCGATATTAGAAAGTCAGTTGGCCTGTATGAATGGACACATGCCCAGAGCTAGCATCTGTAGATGCGCCCCAGGGAAGCTGCCTCAGAGACGTGCCTGGGATGCCTGCTCAGGCCGGTGTGTGTAGATGTGCCTGTGTTGCAGGGCTGGCAGATTCAGCAAATAAAAATATATAGGACACTAGGTTAAATCTGAATTTCAGATCAAAAGCAAATAATATTCAGTGTAAGTCCCAAATATTTCATGGGAACATTCCTATACTAAAAAAACGGGGGTGGGGAGTTATCTGAGATGTATCCTATATTTTATCTCAAGCCCTACTGTGGTGCTTCATGCAAAGCTGAAATACAGGGCTTGGGGTCCTGCAGGACGCTGGCTGTCCCACTGGCTCTCTCTTCGGGCATATGAGCTCAGGGCGTGGGTGATGCAAGGAGCAGATGGTTTCGCCTAAACCCTCTTGGCACATTTATAACAGCCTAGAATCAGCCTCAGGTTGGCCCATTTGTTGCTCTTACTGCACTCGGTCACTGATGAGGTTGGGATAACAGGGAGGAGACGGGTCGGGCCCAGGGACCTGGGGGTCACAGTCCAGTGCAAAGACAGACCTTGACAACCTGAGATCTGGCTCCAACAGAGATAGCCGGCACAAGGTGACAACTGACCAGCAGGGCCTGGGGAGGTTTCTCAGACCGGAATGTAATTTGGACCAGCAGAGAAGTGGAAAGAGGTTTCCAGGCAAGAGCATGATGTGTGCAAAGCAGTATAAACATGACGATGCCCATGATCTCTAGGAAAAGAGGGAAATCTGGTGTGCCTGGACTAGGAGGTAACTTGGGAGGAAATGTGGAGGGAACTGGGTTGGCCTCCTGGCTTTGTAATTTCATATCTAAGTGACCTTGGACAGTTGGGTACTGCTCTGGGCCTCAGGTTTCCTAAACATCTAACAGACAAGTACTCAGCCTCAGAATTCCTTGGGCACCAAACAGTGCACTTGAAAACCACTTCTGAGGGCATGAGGATTCATGAGGCGTTTCAGACATGAGATGCTCATGATTGGATCTGTTTTAATAATCATCATAATACTAGAACCCACTCCAGTATTCTTGCCTGGAGAATTCCATGGACAGAGGAGCCTGGTGGACTGCAGTCTAT
>SJYV01031739.1:364730-378667 GCA_006410875.1 Neotragus pygmaeus | reverse complement strand
TGTGTGTGTGTGTGTGTGTGTGTGTGTGTGTGTGTTTAATAGGAGCATGATAAACTGTCCTATGGATGTTTCATTATTTACTTAACTGTCGCAAAGAGAGCATTAGTGCTGGGTGTTTTTTTTTCACTTTTATTATGGAAATTCTCTAACACACACAAAAGATGACCATACCTAAACTGAGGGTGACTCACTTGCTCTCTCCCCATCTCCTGCCTTGCCCGCAGTGGTTAAAGGAAACCCTGTCCGACGCCCTATTGGGCGCCAGCCCACAGCTGGGGTATGTCAGTGCATCAGTGCACATCTCTAAACAAGACTATTCTCATTTAACAAAACCAGAATACCTTGGTCATCCTCAAAGAAAAATGAACAATAATTCTTCAGCAACACCAAATATCCAGTCAGTGCTGCAGCGTCCAGTTGTCCCATAGATAACAGTTCAGTCTTTTGTTTAGGAGGTTTTTTTGTTTTGCAGTTTGTGTTGAATCAGAGTCCCAATTAATTGACAAGCTGTAAGTCTCTTGATCCGTGGGGTTCCCACCTTTCTGCTCTGCCTTCCCCCAAAGGGTCTTCTCCTTGTCCTGTAGACATTCCAGGCGTGGCTGGTCTCCCTGGACTATCCCAGGCTCCAGCACTAGTGGTCTGGAGACAGACCACGAAGACACCCACATGCGTCACAGAACAAGATTATCTCATGTCCTGAGACATGACATGAAGCAAAGTGGTGGTCGGGAAGTGGTGGGAGTGGGTGGCAGCTTCTGAGGAGGTGACCGTGTGTGTGTGTGTGTGTGTGAAAGAGACAGCGTGGAGAGGTCCGCCGCGGCGTGGGGGCACCCCAGGCAACGGTCCGGGTGGGCAAGCCTCGTGGGGAGGGAGTGGAAGGAGAGGGGATGGTGGTGTAGCAGCCATGGGTCAGGGTGGGCACCCCAGGAAGAAGCTGGGGTGTCCCCGGCCTGCAGCAGGGCATCAGTAGGAGGGTGACTGCCGGGCAATGCGCCCGTGGGGGTCGCCTGTAGAAAGTGGCCAGGACAGTGGTGGGCGGGCGAGGGCAGACTTGGGGGCAGGGGAGGTGGGACTAGATGCACAGGCTGGAGGAGGGGACAGGCAGAGAGCTGCCGGCCAGGCCTCCTCAAAGGAGTCCAGGTGGGGGTGACGTGGCCACAGAGACAGCTCAGAAGCCAGGGGCCGACGAGGCTGGCTGGAGTCAGGCAAATTTTTTCCCCCAGCATGCAGTTTATCAGCAGAGGGTGCCAGCTGCCAGCCCCGCCGAGCAGCATAGCTTCCCATCCTCAGGTCCGAGAACTCTCCCTGTTCTCCCAGTTATCCCGGTGTCTCTCGGATCAGGCGCTCTCTGGGAAGGGCCATACTCCCACCTCACAGATGAAGACATGGAGGCGTAGGCCCCTGGCAAGGAAACCCATGCCCCGGGTCAGGAGTAGGGTCCTCCTCCCCGCCCCCTGCTCACTGGTCCATGGGTTTTTCTCAGCAGCCGCCCCAGCCCCTCAGCCCGGATCCTGAAAGGCGTGATGCGGGTCGGCCTCCTGGCGAAGGGGCTACTCCTGCGGGGAGATCGGGCGGTACAGCTGATCCTGCTCTGCTCCCAGAAGCCCACCCACGCCCTGCAGCGCAGAGTCGCCGAGCAGCTGCCCCTCCAGCTCCCGGTGAGGTGCCCGCCGCGCTGTGTGGGTTCTGCCTGAGTGAGACACGGTCCGGTCTGCTTTTAGAAACAGGTGCAGGGGTCCACTGGTGGAACTTGAGGGTTCCCTTATCAGGAGGTTCACAGTGGAACTTGAAACAGTGTAACCTCTGGCTCATGAGGACATCGCTTCTGTCACACCCACACAGAGCCCAGCCAGCTGGCAGGAGGGCGATCCGCAGGGGAAGCACTGGGGAGGTGCAGGACTGGAGGCTTGGCCGGGCTCTCTCTTCCAGCAGTTCCCGTTGTTGTCAGAGCCTTTCTCACCCGAGATGATAACTGGGAGAAGAGGGAGAGCATGTCATGATGCTAATTAATCGTCTACAGTTAAAATGATCGCTTCCCAGGGTGCTCTCTCCTTCCTGTCTGCCACCCTTCCCGAGGGGACTCAGCTTCGTCCCTCCTAGTCCTCTGGGGCTCCCAGTCTGGTCGGGACACAACAAACACAGAGAAGGCTGACTTCTGATGTATCTTCTGTAGAGCAGTTCAAGCCTGGTGCCAGGTAGGGAGCACTCAGGGAGAGCGGGGTCCACTGCAGACAGGACCATGGGAAGTGTGTGTCTCAATAGATGATGGAGTAGGTGAGCTGAGAGATGAGGAGAAACCTTGACAGATGGGGGCGGGCAGAGTTCCCCAAAGAGGAACGGGAACCTGCAGAGGCCAAGAGGCAGGGGGCCCACGGAGGGGTGAGCCTGCGTGGATGAGGGCCTAGATCAAGCCAGGCTGAAGGCCACGTGAGTGCTAAGTCACTGTAGTTGTTTCCGACTCTGTGCAACCCTATTGACTATATAGCCCACCAGGCTCCTCTGTCCATGGGAGTCTCCAAGCAAGAATACTGGAGCGGGTTGCCATGCCCTCCTCCAGGAGATCTTCCTGACCCAGGGATCAAATCCGTGTCTCTTATGTCTCCTGCACTGGCAGGTAGATTCTTTACCACTAGTGCCACCTGGGAAGGCTGTGTGGGGAGGTGTGACTTCCTCCTCAGGGAAATGGGGAGACTGGAGGGCTTTAAGCAGGGGAGTGACATATTCCAACTTCACCAGTAATCACTCATTTTTCCTGAACACCCCACAACACAGCAGTTTTCTGCTAAATACTGCAAGGGATGCAAAGATGGCTCAGATGCAGGCCCTGCCCTCCAGAATCTGGCAACCCAGGGCCATGAAGATGGACGAGGCCGCAGGGAAGATAGCAGAGGCCGTGGTAGAGCTGGCGGTGCCTGGCCCCCAGAGAGGTGGACAGCCCCTCTCGGCTGTCACCTGGCCAAGTGACTCGGGAACTCCAGAGCAACACGAGAGACACTAAACTGTCTCCAGGCGCTGGGTCACTGCACCAAGCCCACCTTCGTTGTGCTGTCTCCCAGGGGGCAGCAGTCGGAGTTCTAACAGCCATGAGCGAGGGCCCCTGCTCCCGAGAGACTGATTGGAACGAGGTCTGGAGAGGAGGGGGCCCGCTGAGAGGGCGGGGCTGCCCGGAGCCTCTGCTTGCAGAGGACTGACCCTCTGGGCAGCCCCGGGTGAGGGGGCCGGGGCTGGCGGGGCCATAAGGGTGCCCGTGTTGGGGCGAGACTGAACCCTGGGCCCCGCAAAAGGGATAGGGTGGGGACCAGAGCCGAGGGGCCTCAGACCTTGCCTGGAGGCACCCCGTGTCCTGCATTCTGAGAGACCGTGGTCTGCCCTCTTCCTCCCAAGGGCGGCCTGGTAGGCCAGCTGAAGGACTGTGTGGTATTCACACAGTGAATGTGGTATTGTGGATCTGTCAGGCCGCGTCCCACACTCATGTATAGGGAGCCTCGCTCTTTCTTGCGGCCAGAGGGTGTCCTGTTGCCACGAGTCCATAGCTGTCTGGGTCCTCCCGTGTAATTGGACATTTAGGTTGTGTGGTGTTCTGGGTCACCGGCGAAGCTGCGGAGAATGAATAGCTTGTACACACACTGCTCCGCACGCGTGGGAGCACTTCCTGGGGCAGAGTCTCTGGGTTCAAGGCGCGAGCCTGGATGCTCCTGGTGAGTGGCGCCAGGTCAGCCTCCACCAGCAGTTTAGAGATGCATGGATCTGCTGGCCGAGGGCTTCCCTGGTGGCTCAGATGGTACAGAATCTGCCTGCAGGAGACTCGGGTTCAGTCCCTGGGTCCAGAAGATCCCCTGGAGAAGGACTTGGCAACCCACTCCAGTATTCTTGCCTGGGGAATCCCATGGACGGTGGAGCCTGGTGAGCTACAGTCCATGGGGTTACAAAGAGTCAGACGTGACTGAAGTGACTAAGCATGCACATGCCAGCCCAGCTGCTCCTCAGATTCCTCAAATTTTGCCCTTACAGGTGGCCGTGGCATGTCATTCTAGTTTTAACGTGAGTCTTCCTTACCGTGGGGAAGGAAGACTGCCTTCCTTTATATTGTCATTGTGTGAAAAGGGTCACTTTGGTTTCTTTCTCTGCAAACTATCACCTGCCAGTTTTGTTGCTGGGTTGCTGATCTGTTGTTATTGAGCTCCAGGTGATTTTTACATATGAAGGCACCTTGGTATTTCTACATGTGCACTTCTGGAGGGCAAGGCTGTGTCTTGGTCCCTAGGAGGTCCCAGAAGCCGTGGGGCTGGGCACCCAGCTGTGTCCCACCTCTCAGGCGGAGTCCTGAGGCCTCATGCTGTATGTGCGCCTTGCAGGTGGTAACAGACGACAAGTACGAGGTCTCTTCTGACCCGGACGCCAGCATTGTCATCTCCTCCTGCGAGGAGCCCCGGATACAGGTCGCTGTGTCCATCACCTCGCCCCTAATGCGGGAGGACCCCTCCACAGACCGAGGTGCGGCTGGGCCCTTCTGTTCAGCCCCCTCTTCCCACATACCTGGAGGCCTAAGGCAGCACCCACTTCTGCTCTGGTTTAGGGGGAGGGGTGCCACCACCACCTTCCCGTGCTTCTGTCAAGCCTGATGCCCTGGTCAGATAAGGGCCAGGCCTTGGGGTAGCAGAGGAAGGCAGGAGGGGAGCTGGGACAAGTGTCAAGTGGCTCAGAACTGGCTGTGGCAGGCGTGCTTGGGGCCCTTCCCCCTGAGGCTTCAGGCTATGCGGGCACCTGCTTCCTACCCCAAGGAGACCCAGTGTGCCGGGTCCCCCAGCCAAGCAGGGGCCCTGAGACACATGGTACTGCTGCCTGGGCAAGTGGGAGGAGTGCAGGCCGAGGCCAGGGGGCAGCCAACACGGAGGGCGTGGGCCAGGCCGGAGAGCACCCCGAGTCTCATGCCCAGGAGTGGGGAACCCCTGGGACAGTCCCTGGGACTCTTTCCCAAACTCCAGCCTTTCTCAGACCCCCTTCCAGATCGTTGCCTTGACTAAGGGCCATGAACCACTGCTGCTTTCTCTGACTCCAGTCCTTTTTGGCTCTCCCACTTTTAAAGAAGAGAGCCTTTGCACTGTGAGTGGAAAGCCATTGTCAGGGGAGTGCCACGTGTCATCTGAAAATAGATGCAGTGGGAAGAAACCGTGACGCCCGCCCTTCGACCCCAGCTGCAGGCCTGCTCCAGCTCGCTCCCCTGCCAACAAGTGGGAACTGGGAATGTCAGGGAGGGGCGGGCTGGAGGGGTCCGGAGAGCGGGAAGCCCCTCTGCAGGCACCCTGGGCCCCTAGAGCTGCTCCTCACTTGGGTCCGCTCCCTGCCGGCCGCTGCTGGGTGGGAGGGGGCGGCGTTCAGCTGTTTCTGTGCTGGCTCTCAGCCCCCAGGAACTGACCCAGGCCTGGGGGGCTGGGGGGAGAATGGTGCTCCCTCCTGTGACCTGGACACCAGGGCCTCAGGATGAGGGGAGAAGAATCTTCCTAAAGCAAGCAGAAGGAAGAAAAAATGGACATTTCCCCCAACATGGGGCCCTGGTCATCTGTGATGGCATGTGCTCAAACCTGACCCTAATCACACACGCACATGGAAGTTTCTGGAAATCCAGCTTCATTCCTAGTTTTCCACCTGAATGTGGACCTCTTGGGGGAAAGGGACCACAGAGTCTTGGAGAGGGATGGGGTTTCAAGAGGAGAGCTCTGTGTCTCCGTGCAGTGTCTGGAGGCAGGGCCAGCGAGCTGAGCTGCATGTCTTCCTGGTGAACGGATGAACACAGCGAGGCTCAGAGACCTGAGGGCCCAGGAGGTGGGAGCAGGGGGAGGGGTGGCCGGCCTACCTGCCCTTTTCCTCCAGAAGGAACTGAGGTGCCTCCGCCGGACCCAGGAGACGTCCTGAGCCCAGAGAAGTGCCTGCAGGCCCTGGCTGCTCTCCGCCACGCCAAGTGGTTCCAGGTTAGCGGCAGGCGGGCTCCCAGGGGAGGCCAGGGGCCAACATGGGCAGGGTGGCTCTGTGTCCTCGCCCCACGCTCACCATCATGATGGAGGTCACTTCTTGGCCGATTGGGTTGGGAGCTTGAAAGGGGTGACCACCGCTCTGGCCCTGTTGGCTGGCACTAGGGCTTAGACTGGGCCATTGGGAGTGGAATCTGCTTCCGGTTGCCTCCCACAGCCCAGGAGGCTGGCCTGATCCCACTGGAGTCCCTCAATGCCTCCACTGCCAGCATGGGACCGCCAGCCAGGCTCACTGCCCTGGCTCAGTCTTGCTCCCTTGGCCCCATGCATAGCTCCCTGTCCCACCCCAGCCATGTGCTCAGAGCTTCCTGGGGCTTCCCATGTGCTTCTTCCCCCAAAGGCAAGAGCCAGCGGCCTGCAGCCCTGTGTGATTGTCATTAGGGTCTTCCGGGACCTCTGCCAGCGCGTGCCCACCTGGGGGGCCCTGCCGGACTGGGTAAGACAGCGCCAAGGGGCCAGCCTTGCTTTAGGAAGCCCCCAAACCCTGCCAGGCCACAGCCCCGTTAGGCTGAGCCTCGTATCCTTGTCCTGTGTCCAGCTTTCTGAGAAAAGGCTGGTGTCGGTCTGAGTCCCGGGGGGGAGGCTTGCCACAGGACATGGCCTCATTTGACTGTATTGTCTTAAACCCACAACCTTGCAGGCAGCACCAGGAAGCATGTAAATACAAGGGCACCCCAGCAAAAGCTGGGGTGTTGCCTAGACCTGCAGGCATTGGTGCAGAGGCCCTGGCGAGGGCAAGAAGCTGGTGCCTGTCCTGGCTCCACTTTGACCTCTAGGCCTGGGGCAGACCCACCTCCTCTGAAGGAGAGAATCCAGTGGCCCTGACACGCCCCTTCAGCTGGCCCTGGAGCCCTTACAGGGGGAGGGGAGAGGAGAGAGGATGCAAGGGACCCTGGGTACCTCAAACCCCCAAAGTTGCCTCGTGAGACCCCCCCAGCCCCGCCCACTGGGGCCCCATGCCTCAACTTTCAGAGTCTCATCTCTGAGTATCCCTCTCCCGTCACACACCCACTGACCTCCCCAGTGACCAAGTCAACTTGTAGGTTTTTAAGGTTTTCACCTTTGACCTTATCCCTGGGAATTTGGCCCTGAACTTGGAGGAATGCGTGCCTCTTCTCTGCAGCCATCTGTAGCCAGTCCATCGGCTCCCATGCCCATAGGCAGGCTTCTGGACGTTCCCCACACCCCAACCCAGGCTGCCCTTGGCTGTACTCAGGGGAGCCATCTCCAAAACCAGGGGCTCTGGTGCCCCCGGACCTTGGCTTCCTGCCTGTGGTCTGAGGAGACGTCCACTCTCAGCTCCACCCCAGGTGGGTGGCACAGTGGCTGTCCCGTGCTGAGTGACCAGAGAGGTTTGCTCAGATGTTTGCGGCGGTGGGGGCGGGGGTTCATCCATTCTTGGAGCCCGTTTCCCTTTAAGTGTAGACACGCCCCCACGACAGCTCACACCCCCAACCATGTCCCCTGGCCTTCCAGGTAGGTGGCTCCTGGAGGAAGAAACGTGCCTTAACCAGGTCCCAGGATCCTGTGACCCTCAGGGGCCCTCAGATCACAGAGAACGAATCTCTGAGCCCACCTGACACTAGTTTGCCACGTTACCATTGATGGGATTTTGCTAATGAGGAAACTAAAAAGGGAGGGTGATGAAACCCGCCCATGGCCATGCCAGGGCAGTGAGGTCTGGTGACCCCCTGGGTGGGTGGCCGGGTGGGTGTGAGGGGGCACTGGGCGGGAGCCTCCAGTCCCGTGTCCTCTGGCGACCTGGCTGCCCGCAAAACCACCGTCCCCTCAGAGGCCCGAGTCTCCTTTTCTGTCCCGGCCCAGGCCATGGAGCTGCTGGTGGAGAAGGCCCTGAGCAGCACCAAGGGACCCCTGAGCCCCGGGGATGCTGTGCGCCGAGTCCTGGAGTGCGTGGCCTCAGGGACGCTCCTCACAGGTCAGTCCCCGTTGGCCAGCAGCTCAGACCCTGGAGCACTTGGCAGATACCAGGGACCATGGGGGAGTGGGGCAGGTGGACAGAGGAGCCCCTTAGGAACACTCGAGCACCCCATCCAGCCTAGGAGGGACAGCGGACACAGACACGCACATGCGTGTCATTCACCCAAGGGAGCTGTGAGGAGGCGTGGACGGGTGGAAGGAGAGACAGGTGCAAGCTGGAGGGGGTTCCACCGGGTCCTCTGATGCCACATCCGTCCTTCCTGGGGAGCCATGGATAGCCCGGGGGCTGCTTCCGAAGAAAATGACAGGAGGCCCATGGTGGGCTGGGCACGGAGATGTTCACGGCTTCCTGAGAGGTAGTGGCAGGAAGAGACCAGGCAGGCAGCCCACGTGACGTGTTAGATGCACTCGGTGTTTTCCAGTTGTTTTGGTGACTTGGATGATAGTGTGTTTCATGGAAGAAAAGCGTGATACATGGGCCTGTAGTGTGAGCCTTTTATGTAACTGCACACTCAACCATGCGTGTGCACACGTGCACACACAGAGGCTGCGAGGAGCTCTGCTGAATGCGTGTGGGGCCGGAGGGGGACTGGCGGGGAGAGGCCCAGTTGGGGTCCGTGGGCCCGTGGGGTCCAGGCGCAGACCTCCAACATCGCAGAGCCATGGAGGCAGCCTTCACAAGGGTGCATGTACTTCTCTGCCACTCCCACCGACCCCCCCGCCCTCGTCCAGATGGGCCCGGGCTCCAGGATCCCTGTGAGAGAGACCAGATGGATGCCCTCAGCTCCATGACCCTCCAGGAACGAGAAGATATCACAGCCAGTGCCCAGGTAGGAGGCCAGCCCAACTTGGGCCCATGTGAGCCGGCTGCAGGCAGCCCGGCTCCCAGCCCCTGTGCACATCTCTGCTGCATCCCAGGAAACGGTCTGGGCCCGCTTCCCATCCTCTTCCCTGCAGAATCAGGTGGCCTGTGGGTGACAGGACTGCTTCCAGGGGCAGGGCCAGCCCAGCCCAGAGCCGAGGCTGTGATGAGGTGCAGACTTGGGGCCTCATTGTCCTGGGGGTACCCCATGCCCCAGGTCTGCACACACCTAGCCAGGCCTCCTACTGCACCTCAACAGCTTCAAGAACCAAAGCATTATCCACCCCCACCCCCACCGCCCCATCTCTGGCTTCCCTTTCATTTGCAAATTTCTATTAATGAGCAAGTCTCTTCAGCAGACTTCACATTGGGCATGACATCATGAAGGATCTTAAGTGGAAAAAGTCAAATTGCTGTTAATCAGAGCCCAACGGGGAGAAGCAGGATCCAGGGTCCCCTTAGCAGACGAGGAAGAGCTGAGGTTCCGGGGCTTCCGGCCAGCGTCCTTGGCACCAGCGGGTGTAAACAGCTCCCAGCACAGTTCCTCGTGCCCAGAGGTGCTTCGAGCTTGGCCATTGCTGGGAGGGTGCGAGGATGCCTGAGTCTGCGCAGGCTGTGTGAGGCTGGCCAGCGGGCGTGGGCAGGCAGGTCCTGACAGCTGGTCTGCCCCCAGCACGCCCTGCGCATGTTGGCGTTCCGGCAGATCCACAAGATCCTGGGCATCGACCCCCTGCCGCCCCCCAGAATCAGGCTGGGGGCACGCTTCCGGAAGAGGCCACGGGAGGCAGGCGACCTGGAGGCCAAGGGGGGCAGCGACCAGAGGAAGCGGCCTCGCCTCCCCAACGAGACCTGACCCGCTGCTGCTGAGCGGCCGCTTCACCCCTGACACCGACAGCCCACGTCTCCCTTTGCAGTAATGTTCTGTAGTTTCCTTTAAACACGCCTGTGCTTAAACCATCAATGAGCTCTCTTCATCTGGCAACTTGAGCTGTGGGATTTGGGCGCAGCACCCAAGGCCTCCCTTCACCCTGGGGCGAGAAGGGGCAGCACAACCGTAAACCCTGGCATTTCTTGCTAGCTTTAAAGTCACCCTGTGGCCTGCGAAGGGTGTGGGTTTTTAATGACCTCGTGTGGATGCGCCCAGCACATGTGGATTCAACATAACATGGGCAAGCCCACTGAGGGCCCCACATCAGGAAGCCTGCCTTGGAAGCAGGTTGGAAGGGGGTGTTGGCCAAGCCTGGGAGTGTGCCCAGGCTGGGGTCCCCCGTCCCCAAGCCCAGCTGGTTCCAAACACACCACCTGTGACAGCTCCCCAGCCAGGAGGCTTGGCCAGAGTTTTGCAGGGTCTGAGCTGGGCTCACCCCCGCCCGCCATGGAGGGGGCTGCAGAGCCCCTGGGTGGTGAGGGTGCAGGCCCGGAACATGAGTGACCCCCCTGGTCCGCATGCTGTGCCGCTGCGTGCCTTCTGCACTGTGGGGAGCCGCTCTCTGCGCCTCACTTGGGGCTGGCTTGCCTCCTTTCTCCTGTCCTCCTCGTGTAGGTGCAGCCAACATGGGTCCGGGGCCTGCCCCTTGCAGGCAGGGTCTGGGGGCTCTGCCCAGGGTGGGGCATAAGATCAGGCACCCCCCACCCCGGTAGGTGGGCCTGGAAGCACCCTCACCCAGTCCCTGCCCCCATCTGTCCCCACTTCCCTCTTTGCTACTTCTCCTCTCGCCTGGCTGCCCAGTGGTGCTGAAGGGGACATGTCCATCTTTGGGCGGACACCATCTCTCCTGGTCACCTGACTGTTTTCAGTTCACCTCTGCATTTGAGGGACAGCCTGTGTGCAGCTTCACTTCTAGTGTCTTTGTAGAACCACCTGGAAGCTTGGGGGGTGGGGAGTAAACCAGGCGTGCTTGTGTCTTGGTGTGGCCCACGCAGTCCTTCCTCGGGACGCAGTGACCCTGCTGGGCTCCAGGCAGGACCCTGAGCAGCCAGGACATCTCCCCAAGGCTCTGCAGACCCCCACCCCAACACCAGGGATCCAACACCCACAACACTCATCTCACACACACCCACAGCCACTCCAGGAAGCCAGCCTGGCCTGGTCCAGGAGATACTCTTATCGGCAGGCTGTCAGCGGGAGGTGGGACCCAGAAGGCTTCCTGAAAGAGGGGGCAACCAAGCTGAGTTGGGAGGGGTGGCTCTGCCTCTGCAGACCCCCTACCAAGAGCTCCCCAGCTGTTTCCCCAAGTCCTCATTGCGAACCTCAGGAGGGGGTCCAGATAAGGAGACCTGTCACAGCTGAGCCCCTGACAGCTTCAAGTGCCCAGGGCCATGCCCAGGGTCATCCCCAGGCAGTGGTTGGGAGGCCAGAGGGGTAGGAGGCGGGCAAGGTCGCGTGGCCCCTAGTGGCAGTAGCACATGCCCGTGAGCACACACCCGGGCAGGGTCCTGCTCAGAGCTGGGCCAAGGGAGCATCAGCCCTCTGATGCGAACAGAGCTGAGTCTGGTTCTAGCTAGAGCAATATCTACCAGAAACAGGAAGTGGCCAGCTGGTGCCTGACCACTCGACCTCTCCAGGAGGGTAGGCTGCTTTCCTCTGCTTCCAGGCCCTTCCTGGGGGAGTGGCATCCCAACAACGCCAGGAGACAGAGCAGCCCCCGAGCAGGTCTTGGCCGTGGTCACAGATCAGCACAGAGGACACCGTCCCCTCACGCAGGGCAGCCTTGCCCACACACCCCTCCCCCTCTGCATCTCCATCCACAGCCCTGCTGTTCACCCAGCTGCCCAGGCTACCACCGCCACCACTACTGGGGAGACCTCCTGGGTTCCTCTGGGCCAAGCCAATAAGAAGTCCTGTTGGTCCCCTGCCTGCTGCTCCACTCACAGCTTTAGTCCTCCAGCAGCTGGGTCTCTGGGTAAAACTCAGGANTGCTGGGTCATAAGGCAGTTCTATTTGCAATTTTTTAAGGAATCTCCACACTGTTTTCCACAGTGGCTATACTAGTTTACATTCCCACCAACAGTGTAAGAGGGTTCCCTTCTGCACACCCCCTCCACTGGTTCCAAACACACCACCTGTGACAGCTCCCCAGCCAGGAGGCTTGGCCAGAGTTTTGCAGGGTCTGAGCTGGGCTCACCCCCGCCCGCCATGGAGGGGGCTGCAGAGCCCCTGGGTGGTGAGGGTGCAGGCCCGGAACATGAGTGACCCCCCTGGTCCGCATGCTGTGCCGCTGCGTGCCTTCCGCACTGTGGGGAGCCGCTCTCTGCGCCTCACTTGGGGCTGGCTTGCCTCCTTTCTCCTGTCCTCCTCGTGTAGGTGCAGCCAACATGGGTCCGGGGCCTGCCCCTTGCAGGCAGGGTCTGGGGGCTCTGCCCAGGGTGGGGCATAAGATCAGGCACCCCCCACCCCGGTAGGTGGGCCTGGAAGCACCCTCACCCAGTCCCTGCCCCCATCTGTCCCCACTTCCCTCTTTGCTACTTCTCCTCTCGCCTGGCTGCCCAGTGGTGCTGAAGGGGACATGTCCATCTTTGGGCGGACACCATCTCTCCTGGTCACCTGACTGTTTTCAGTTCACCTCTGCATTTGAGGGACAGCCTGTGTGCAGCTTCACTTCTAGTGTCTTTGTAGAACCACCTGGAAGCTTGGGGGGTGGGGAGTAAACCAGGCGTGCTTGTGTCTTGGTGTGGCCCACGCAGTCCTTCCTCGGGACGCAGTGACCCTGCTGGGCTCCAGGCAGGACCCTGAGCAGCCAGGACATCTCCCCAAGGCTCTGCAGACCCCCACCCCAACACCAGGGATCCAACACCCACAACACTCATCTCACACACACCCACAGCCACTCCAGGAAGCCAGCCTGGCCTGGTCCAGGAGATACTCTTATCGGCAGGCTGTCAGCGGGAGGTGGGACCCAGAAGGCTTCCTGAAAGAGGGGGCAACCAAGCTGAGTTGGGAGGGGTGGCTCTGCCTCTGCAGACCCCCTACCAAGAGCTCCCCAGCTGTTTCCCCAAGTCCTCATTGCGAACCTCAGGAGGGGGTCCAGATAAGGAGACCTGTCACAGCTGAGCCCCTGACAGCTTCAAGTGCCCAGGGCCATGCCCAGGGTCATCCCCAGGCAGTGGTTGGGAGGCCAGAGGGGTAGGAGGCGGGCAAGGTCGCGTGGCCCCTAGTGGCAGTAGCACATGCCCGTGAGCACACACCCGGGCAGGGTCCTGCTCAGAGCTGGGCCAAGGGAGCATCAGCCCTCTGATGCGAACAGAGCTGAGTCTGGTTCTAGCTAGAGCAATATCTACCAGAAACAGGAAGTGGCCAGCTGGTGCCTGACCACTCGACCTCTCCAGGAGGGTAGGCTGCTTTCCTCTGCTTCCAGGCCCTTCCTGGGGGAGTGGCATCCCAACAACGCCAGGAGACAGAGCAGCCCCCGAGCAGGTCTTGGCCGTGGTCACAGATCAGCACAGAGGACACCGTCCCCTCACGCAGGGCAGCCTTGCCCACACACCCCTCCCCCTCTGCATCTCCATCCACAGCCCTGCTGTTCACCCAGCTGCCCAGGCTACCACCGCCACCACTACTGGGGAGACCTCCTGGGTTCCTCTGGGCCAAGCCAATAAGAAGTCCTGTTGGTCCCCTGCCTGCTGCTCCACTCACAGCTTTAGTCCTCCAGCAGCTGGGTCTCTGGGTAAAACTCAGGACTGCACCCAAGATAAAACCCCCGATTCTGACAATGCCCCCAGAGGAGCCCCAGGGGCCACCCTCCACCTCAGTGTCTCCACTCCAGACCGCCTACTCCCTGCTGGTCCTCAGTGAACCAGCCCCATGTCCTGCTGCCCCAGGGCCTTTGCACATGCTATTCCCACTGCCTGGTAAGCCCCTCCCCAACCTGTATGTACAGCCACTGCTCTTCTCCTCTGGGTCTCAGAGAGGCCTCCTAGACCTCCTCTGTGAAAGTGTTAGTCACTCAGTCATATCTGACTCTTTGAGACTCCAAGACTGTATCCCACCAGGCCCCTCTGTCCATGGAATTCTCCAGGTAGGAATACTGGAGTGGGTTGCCATTCCCTTCTCCAGGGAATCTTCCCAAACCAGGGATCAAACCCACGTCTCCTGCATTGCAGGCAGATTA
>SJYV01031739.1:343678-361237 GCA_006410875.1 Neotragus pygmaeus | reverse complement strand
TGCTGGGTCATAAGGCAGTTCTATTTGCAATTTTTTAAGGAATCTCCACACTGTTTTCCACAGTGGCTATACTAGTTTACATTCCCACCAACAGTGTAAGAGGGTTCCCTTCTGCACACCCCCTCCACTGGTTCCAAACACACCACCTGTGACAGCTCCCCAGCCAGGAGGCTTGGCCAGAGTTTTGCAGGGTCTGAGCTGGGCTCACCCCCGCCCGCCATGGAGGGGGCCGCAGAGCCCCTGGGTGGTGAGGGTGCAGGCCCGGAACATGAGTGACCCCCCTGGTCCGCATGCTGTGCCGCTGCGTGCCTTCTGCACTGTGGGGAGCCGCTCTCTGCGCCTCACTTGGGGCTGGCTTGCCTCCTTTCTCCTGTCCTCCTCGTGTAGGTGCAGCCAACATGGGTCCGGGGCCTGCCCCTTGCAGGCAGGGTCTGGGGGCTCTGCCCAGGGTGGGGCATAAGATCAGGCACCCCCCACCCCGGTAGGTGGGCCTGGAAGCACCCTCACCCAGTCCCTGCCCCCATCTGTCCCCACTTCCCTCTTTGCTACTTCTCCTCTCGCCTGGCTGCCCAGTGGTGCTGAAGGGGACATGTCCATCTTTGGGCGGACACCATCTCTCCTGGTCACCTGACTGTTTTCAGTTCACCTCTGCATTTGAGGGACAGCCTGTGTGCAGCTTCACTTCTAGTGTCTTTGTAGAACCACCTGGAAGCTTGGGGGGTGGGGAGTAAACCAGGCGTGCTTGTGTCTTGGTGTGGCCCACGCAGTCCTTCCTCGGGACGCAGTGACCCTGCTGGGCTCCAGGCAGGACCCTGAGCAGCCAGGACATCTCCCCAAGGCTCTGCAGACCCCCACCCCAACACCAGGGATCCAACACCCACAACACTCATCTCACACACACCCACAGCCACTCCAGGAAGCCAGCCTGGCCTGGTCCAGGAGATACTCTTATCGGCAGGCTGTCAGCGGGAGGTGGGACCCAGAAGGCTTCCTGAAAGAGGGGGCAACCAAGCTGAGTTGGGAGGGGTGGCTCTGCCTCTGCAGACCCCCTACCAAGAGCTCCCCAGCTGTTTCCCCAAGTCCTCATTGCGAACCTCAGGAGGGGGTCCAGATAAGGAGACCTGTCACAGCTGAGCCCCTGACAGCTTCAAGTGCCCAGGGCCATGCCCAGGGTCATCCCCAGGCAGTGGTTGGGAGGCCAGAGGGGTAGGAGGCGGGCAAGGTCGCGTGGCCCCTAGTGGCAGTAGCACATGCCCGTGAGCACACACCCGGGCAGGGTCCTGCTCAGAGCTGGGCCAAGGGAGCATCAGCCCTCTGATGCGAACAGAGCTGAGTCTGGTTCTAGCTAGAGCAATATCTACCAGAAACAGGAAGTGGCCAGCTGGTGCCTGACCACTCGACCTCTCCAGGAGGGTAGGCTGCTTTCCTCTGCTTCCAGGCCCTTCCTGGGGGAGTGGCATCCCAACAACGCCAGGAGACAGAGCAGCCCCCGAGCAGGTCTTGGCCGTGGTCACAGATCAGCACAGAGGACACCGTCCCCTCACGCAGGGCAGCCTTGCCCACACACCCCTCCCCCTCTGCATCTCCATCCACAGCCCTGCTGTTCACCCAGCTGCCCAGGCTACCACCGCCACCACTACTGGGGAGACCTCCTGGGTTCCTCTGGGCCAAGCCAATAAGAAGTCATGTTGGTCCCCTGCCTGCTGCTCCACTCACAGCTTTAGTCCTCCAGCAGCTGGGTCTCTGGGTAAAACTCAGGACTGCACCCAAGATAAAACCCCCGATTCTGACAATGCCCCCAGAGGAGCCCCAGGGGCCACCCTCCACCTCAGTGTCTCCACTCCAGACCGCCTACTCCCTGCTGGTCCTCAGTGAACCAGCCCCATGTCCTGCTGCCCCAGGGCCTTTGCACATGCTATTCCCACTGCCTGGTAAGCCCCTCCCCAACCTGTATGTACAGCCACTGCTCTTCTCCTCTGGGTCTCAGAGAGGCCTCCTAGACCTCCTCTGTGAAAGTGTTAGTCACTCAGTCATATCTGACTCTTTGAGACTCCAAGACTGTATCCCACCAGGCCCCTCTGTCCATGGAATTCTCCAGGTAGGAATACTGGAGTGGGTTGCCATTCCCTTCTCCAGGGAATCTTCCCAAACCAGGGATCAAACCCACGTCTCCTGCATTGCAGGCAGATTATATACTGTCTGAGCCACCAGGGAAGCCCTTGACCCCTTCGGCCTGCCACATAACTCTGTCTACTTCCTCAGACCCATACAGAACCGATTAAAATAGTTTGTTATCTGCCTTCCCCCCTGCCCGCCACCACCCCCAGGACTATGAATTGTCTGTGGACAGAAACTGCATCTGTCTTACTCACCACAGTACCCCGCGTCTAGAAGACACCAAGTGTAGCAAGTTTGTTAATACTTGAAGCCATGCCCCTGCCCACAAAGATGGGTCTCTGTGTTGGAGGAATTCCTTTCCAGCAGATGAAATGACACCGCCTGTTCTGGTCTCACCCCAGATTACCCTACCAGTCGGGGTGAGGGCCTTTGGCTAAGGCAGTGAGAGGATGGAGGGAAGGGAGAATGGGTTGGCATTTTGGGGGGCTAGTGGACAGTCACAGCTGCAACCCTGTCCCACTATCATGAGCCTCTCTCTCATCCTGGCCACGGCAGCTCCCAGAATCTCACAAGCCATGGCTCACCGTCCCATCCCTGCCTCCTGTGGAAGATGGGTGTGACCATCAGGTGTTTTAAAACCAGCCCAGCTGATAGANGTCCCACTATCATGAGCCTCTCTCTCATCCTGGCCACGGCAGCTCCCAGAATCTCACAAGCCATGGCTCACCGTCCCATCCCTGCCTCCTGTGGAAGATGGGTGTGACCATCAGGTGTTTTAAAACCAGCCCAGCTGATAGAGAGTTAAATCTGCCCCCCTAGCAACTGCGAGACACCGAGTTTAGGCAACACAGCCACAGACTCAGACAGCTGGTGAACGATGTACTCGGTCCAGATGGACAGAACGCCCAGGCGGTGGTGCCTGCTGCAGGCCTGAAGAGCAGTGGCTTCTCAGCTTTGCTTCCCAGCCCTCTTCCTGCAGGGTAGAGGACCCCAGAGCAGGCAGGCGGCTGGCAAGGAGACTCAGGACCAGGCACTTGAGAACTGAGACCGCTGTGGGGGGACAGTGGGGAGAGAAGCAGCCAGAGACAGCAGCGAAGCGGGACCTCAGCCTGTGGGATGCTGGAGGCCAGCCCGGTTGCTAGGAGATGGTGTTGAGTGTGGGAGGGATGACGCGGGTGGTGTGGGCAGGGCCAGAGCCAGACCCGGCAGGCAGTCCAGGAGAGACAAAAAGAGAGGGTAGACCTGCCTGCAACCCCACCTGCTAAGTCACCAATAACACTGAATGAAAACCATGAAAACGCGCTGCAGCCGCTGGTCTAGATAAGTCATGCTCAGTGGTATAGGAAGCATCTCTGGGCTCGGCCGGTCTGAACTTGTTTGGAGAGATGTTGGCTCCATCCTCTCCCTGGTCACCTGTTAGTTCAGCTCCCAGGGCTGAGAAGATGTTTCAGGTAAGCAGATCAAGGCACTTTGGAGTGAACAGGCCAGAGGACTCATGGAGAAGGCAGCCCAGAGTAGGCAGCTGGGCATGGGGAGTGTCACCCTCTGGATATCTGCCCAAGCTCTGAAAAATAAAGATACCAGAAAACAGATATTTGCTGTTCATGGAACACCCATTTTCACAGCAGCCAAATGGCGAGAAAAAGCCAAAAGCCAAGTGTCCATTACAGATGATGAATAACAAATATGGTCACTTACGTAGTGGAATGTTACTCAACCTTAAAAAGGAAGGAGTCTGACACCTGCCACAACATGGATGAACCTTGGGGACATGATGCCCAGTGAGATAACCCAGACACAGAAGGACACACACTGTCTTGTTCCACTCACAGGAGGTCTTAGAAGAGTCAGATCTGTAGGGACAGGAAGGAGTTGGCAGGAGCTGGGGGAGGGGAGGGGAGGGGAGGGGAAAGTCACTGTTTCTTGGGGGCAGAGTTTCAGTTTGGGAAGATGAGAAAGTTCCGGAGATGATGGTAGGGAATCATGAATGACTGCATCATATGATGGTGGGGATTGTGCAACCATATGAATATGCTTAATGCCACTGAGCTGTGCCTCTAAAAATGGTTACAATAGTATTTTGTCTATTTTATTTGTCTATGGTACCACGTCTATTTTAGCACAATAAAATTTTCTTTTCATGCATTGGCTTTTTCCAGTTACAAAAATCTTGGAAATCTCAGAAAAAAATGGGAGAAGGGAAGTAAAGTCAACCATCGTTAATACTGGTTCCTCCAGTTTTCTCATTTTTGACACTCCTGGTTACAGGTGCGCTGCTCATACTACTTTCATTCCCCCTCTTCTTCACTTGACATTATAACTTTGATTTCTCAGCTGTGTGTTTTCAAGGTGCTCAGATATAGTTTTTCTAATTTAATTCTTCTGGAGACCTTTGGAGACAAATCTTTTTCATTATTAAGGTGCTGAAATATGGTCCAACTCTCACATCCATAAATGACTACAGGAAAAAACCATAGCTTTGACTACATGTGTGTGGATGGACCACATTTGATCCATTCACCAGTTGATGGACATCTGGGTCACTTCCACTTTGGGGCTACTATGAAGAGATGTAGTTTTTTGGTATGTTTTTTCTCTTTAACTTATTATGTACTTGGGTAGAGCCAATTAACAATGTTGTGACAGTTTCAGGTGGAGAGTGAAGGGACTCGGCCATACATGTGGGACTCAGCCATACATGTGGGACTCAGCCATACATGTGCATGTATCCATTCCCACCACAACCCCCCTCCCATTCCGGCTGCCACGTAACATTGAGCAGAGTTCCACGTGCTATACCGCAGGCCCTTGTTGATTATCTGTTTTAAATATAGCAGTGTATACATGTCCATACCACGCTCCCTAACTATCCCCTTCCTTTCGGCAACCATGAATTCCTTCTCTAAGTCTGTGAGTCTCTGTTTTGTAAGTTCGTTTCTATCATTTCTTTTTAGATTCCACATACAAGGGATGTCATACAATGATTCTCCTTTGAAGAGATGTAGTTTTTAATAGCTGTGTAGCGTTCCACTGCATGAACGTACCCTAATTTACTTAATTGTACTCTTACTGTTGGATGTTTAGACTGCAGATTACAAATTACACCTCGGTAAACACCTTCCTCGATGTTTAAAGGAATGAACATTTTAAGGCATTTGAAACTTCCATGCTCAAGACCACATTCCATCAGAGCTGTGTGAATTCCACCCCCACCCCACTCCGACTTTAAACTAAAGAGACCGACTCCAGTCCCCAAGTCAGGACCACGCCCTCTCATTTTCCAAGATACTTTCCTGCATGTACGTTTAACAGTTAGGTCTCCCTCTGCCATGTCTTGGATATCAGCTGCTGTTCTATCATCATTCATGCAACATGTGTTGATTGAACACCTTACTATGTGCCATGGGTCATTGCTCGTGGGACCTCTCTCTGTCCCTGACTGAGAATGCTGAGGTTGATTCAGTGTTCACTCAGCAAATCAACTCAATGGACATGAGTTTGAGCAAACTACAGGAGACAGTGAAAGACAGGGAAGCCTGGCGTGCTGCAGTCCACGGGGTCGCAGAGAGTCAGACACGACCTAGTAGCTGAACAACAACAGTCTGCAAACATCGCCTTCCTTGGGAGAATCCAAAGCGGAGCCAGAGTCACTTCACTCAGAAAGGGTGACTCCATGGCCCTTTAGCCATGCGGTGTCAGAGCTCATTTCACTTCCCAGAGCCTCTTATGAAATTGGATTAAAACTCATTAGCACCAACCTTGCAGGGCGGTGGAGAGAGCTCAGCAATAAAATACACTGGGTTTCTGTTGCTTTGTGCATGCTTCTCGTTGCAGTGGCTTCTCTTGTCTCAGAGCACGGGCTCTAGGGCACACTGGCTCAGCAGTTGCAGCTCATGGGCCCTGGAGCACAGGCTCAGCAGTGGCGGTGCACCACGCTTAGTTGCAGCACGGTTTTTAAAAAATTTTATTTATGTTTAATTGAAGGATAATTGCTTTCATTTCTGCCATACATCAACATGAATTAGCCATAGGTGTACATATGTCTCCTCCCTCTTGAACCTCCCTATTATAGGAGTGAAGTTAGAGAAAAACAAATATCGTATATTAACACATATATCTGGAATCTAGAAAGATGGTACTGATGAACCTATTTTCAGGGCAGCAAAAATGTCCCTGATGCTAAGAAAGATCAAGGGCAGGAGAAGAGGGTGTCAGAGGATAAGATGGCTGGATGGCATCACCGATGCAATGAACATGAACTTGGGCAAACTCCGGGAGATGGTGAGGGATAGAGAGGCCTGGTGTGCTACAGTCCATGGGGTGGCAAAGAGTCAGACATGACTGAGCAACTGAAGAACAGCAACAATGGAGACACAGACATAAAATGCATTTTTTAAAAAATGCTTGCTGCCCAGAAATGTTTAGCCCCATGGATATGGGCACAGTGGAGGGCAGGGGTGAGGGTGAACACTGGTGATTAAAATGGAAGTCATATACAGAACATGCATGTGAGTGAGAAAAACCCTACAGGTACTGCTGCTGTTCGAGGACTCCCCAGTAGTGGCCAGTCCCCCCATAATCACCCCAGAGTGAAGCCACTCCCACAGCGAGGAGCTTCCTGTCAGCTCTGTAGCCCTATCCTCTTGAATGTAACCATCGAAGAAGCCAGAAAAAACTGGGAGGAGGGCTTCGCAGGTGGCTCAGTGGTAAAGAACCTGTCTGCCAATGCAGGAGACATAAGAGGCATGGGTATGATCCCTGGGTCAAGAAGATCACCTGGAGGAAGCAAGGGCAACCCACTCCAGTATTCTTGCCTGGAGAATCGCCATGAACTGGGGAGCCTGGCAAGCTACACCACATAGAGTGCAAAGAGTTGGACATGACTGAAGCAACTGAGAATGTGTGAGCACACAACTTAGAGGAAAGAAGAAGAACAAAAGAAAAACAGTCTGGGGAAAAAAAAAAACCACCTTATGTATATATATTATCCTCAGAGAGCAAGTAGAAAGCACACGAGCCAGGAAACCAGCTTAAATTTGCCCTTTGAAGAGGAATGTTCAAAGAACCAGAAAAAAAGCCTTGGAAATAAAAAACCTGATGATCGAAATTCACATGGCAACAGAAGGGTTGGACGAGAAAAAAAAAACAGAAGACAAAAAGAAAAAATAATGTAGACAAGAAAATTAGATCAATTCAGGAAGCCCAATATGTGACTAAGAAGAGTTCCACAGAGACAGACCAGGGACAAAAGTGGAAAAAGTCACCAGTGATGTCATCCAAAAAGTTTGCCAGGAATGGAAAACATGACTGAGCCCACCGAATGTACAGCATCACAGGTGAAAATAGGTCCGCAGCAAACCCACACGGTGAAAGGGCAGGATGTGGAGAGTAAAGAGAAGATAGAGGGACTTCCCTGATGGTCCAGTGGCTAAGACTCTGCACTCCCAATGCAGGAGGCCCGGGTTTGATCCCTGGTCAGGGAACTAGATTCCACATGTGCTGCAGCTAAAACCTGATGCAGCCACGTAAATAAGAATTTGGGTGGGGAGGGCAGAGACATCCCTTTGCCAACAAAGGTCTGTATCGTCAAGGCTATGGTTTTTCCAATAGTCATGTATGGATGTGAGGATTGAACCATAAAAAAGGCTGAGGGCCAAAGAACTGATATTTTTGAACCATCATGCTGGAGAAGACTCTTGAGTCCCCTGGACAGCAAGGAGATCAAACCAGTCAATCCTAAAGGAAATCAACCCTGAATATTCATTGGAAGGACTGATGCTGAAGCTGAAACTCCAATCCTTTGGCCACATGATGTGAAGAGCCAACTCACTGGAAAAGACCCTGATGCTGGGAAAGACTGAGGGCAGGAGAAGGGGCGATAGAGGACGAGATGGTTGGATGGCTCAGTGGACATGAGTCTGAGCAAATGCCAGAAATTGGTGAAGGACAGGGAAGCCTGGCATGCTGTAGTCCATGGGATCACAAAGAGTCAGACACAACTGAGCGACTGAAGAACAAAATCGAAAGGAGACAGAGAAGATTCTACAAGCTTCCAAAGAGAAATGAGGAGGGGGGAAAAAAGTGACAAGCAGAAAATGAGGAAGCAGAACAGTTCAGATTATTTAGCTGTCCAAGACTGGAAGCTGGAAGCCCTGAGGCAAGGGTCTGTGTACCCAGGGCACTCTGCTACCCAAAGCACTTGTCCTCAGTCAGACCACCAATCACACAGGAGAGTGAAGGGAAACACTTTCTCTGGGAATGCCCGGGGAGTATGAATTCCTAAAACAAAGGCACAAACCAATAAACAGGAGACTTGGACCCAAGAAACCGGAGCTACATCTCAGGAATCCTGGGTGCTAAAGAAAGAGGGGTCAGAAGCGCAACCAGGCAACAGCTGCTCCTGTTTGGGGTAGTTCCACTCAAGGAGCTCGGGGAGAGAGAGAGTCATAGACAGACAAAACAAAGGCAATCGCTAACTCCAGGAAGAGCAAAGAGCAAGTCTTGGAAAATAAAAGTGTTCCTCAGTGGACACTGTTGCACTGTGAACAAAAGTTTCATATAATATAAGCACTGAATATTCATTTACACAAAAGTCATGATACCTTTGTTTGAGAACTTTGGAGAAAGAAATATATTTCATTGAGTTAAGTCTATTCCTGAAATCAATGGACAACAAACATTCCAATGATAAATCCAGAGATGTGTAAACCACTGAGGAGTGAGACACATGGTGCTTTGTTTAAAACAGCTTTTCTTAAGCTTTGTACAGTCTTCAGCACAGAGCCAAAGGTTCCACCAATATTGCTACTATTAATTTTGACAAGAAGAAAACACACATACCCTCGAGGGGCCCATTGCTGAGTCGAGGAGCTTTATGTGGTTTGGAAAGCACTTGAGAACTTCCTGTGTGCCATGAACAGCAACATATTTCATTTTTTTCTTTTAAATATTTATTTACTTGAGTGCACTGGAGTATTATTTTACTGGCATATGGGGTCTAGTTCCCCAACCAGGGATGGAACCTGGGCCCCCTGCATTGTGAGCCCCAAGTCTTAGCCACTGGACCACCCGGAAAGTCTCCACATTCAATTTAGTTGATGAGGAGTGCACTTACAGGATCACATAGATTAGAAAATGTGCCCACAGTATAAGAAAATAAAGACGGAGAGAGACCACAGGTCAGCAAACCACAGCCCACTTACTCACCATCTAGCATGTATCGTCTGATTTTGTGCATCCCAGGAGCTAAAAATGGTTCTTTACATTTTTAAATGGCTGGGGAGAAAGCCATATTGCATGACGCGTGAATAGTACATGAAGCTGAAATTTCAGCATACATAAGTAACATTTCATTGGAAGGCAGCCATACCTGTTCTCTTTCCCTTGTGTTCTCTCTCTCTACGGCGGCTTCCGTGCCACCGCGGCAGAAATGAGTAGTTGAGACTTGCGGCTCTTGGGGTTTCCCTGGTGGTCCAGTAGCTAAGACTCAGGGCTCCCAATGCAGGGGGCCCAGGTTCGCACCCTGGTCAGGGAACTAGATCCCACAAGCTGCAACTAAGACCCAGTGCAACCAAAAAATATACATAGCAAAAAAGAAGAAAAGACACGTGGCCCTTGATGGAGAGTTTGCTGACTCCTGCGTTAGGGCACGAGGGTGTGGGACAGGAGGGGGAGGATCAAGGTGGGATCCTGGAGCAGGGGCAAGTCTCTGGGTACCTTGTGGGTCACCTGCTCTTCCTCTAAGTTTACCCTCTCGCATGATTCTGTGTTCTTTTGTGCTGAGAGAGCCTACCCCATGCCAGGCTCCAGAGATAAATGATTGCCCAGGCCACACCCAGCCTCTGCCCTTGCTTGTGGAGCCTACGCTCCATCAGGGAGAGCAAGGCAGATCCCAGGTAACTGACAAGAGCGAGTGAGACAAGGTAACAAGCAGTAATCAGGCTTGGCTGGTGGGCGGCCCCTCTGGGTGGTCGGGAAGGGTTTCAGAGGTGTTGTTGGAAGTGCTAAGAAGGAGCCTGCCTTGCAAAGAGCTTGGGGGAGCATGTTCTAGGAGAAAGTGGCATGTGCAAAGGCCCTGGGGCTGGACAGTGCCGGCTCATCTGAGGAACAGGAGAGAGATGCGAGCAGAGGTGAGAGTGGCCCCACCAAGCCGCAGCCAGGAGCTGGGTTTTGTGAGCACAGCTGGCACCCGGGGAGGTTTTTGGTTTGTTTGGTTGCATTGGGTCTTAGCTGTGACACGTGGGATCTTCACTGTGTCATGCAGATATCTTTGTTGCGGTGCATGGACTCGCTAGTTGTGACGAGCAAGCTCAGTAGTTGCAGTACAAGGGAAGGCTTAGTTGTTCCATGGCATGCGGGCTCTTAGTTCCCCAATCAGGGATCAAACCTGTGTCCCCTCCACTGCAAGGCAGGTTCTTAACCACTGGGCACCAGGGACATCCCCAGGGGAGATGTTAAGCCAGGAAGTGATTTGGACCCAGGCTACACATATTGAACCCATAAGCATGGCTGGGAAATGAGGCACCTGGCTCCACTTCTGGTACCAGGAAGACAGGACACGGGACTGGGGAAGAGCAGGGGGTCTCTCCCATTAAAGGCAGATCCGCCTAAAGCTCACCCTGGCACCCGGAGTACACTGCCTGAGAGGCCCTTCCTTGGACCAGGCAGGAGTGGCCCAGTGGCCCGCACTCCAGTTGCAAAGCATTTTTCCTCGAAAGAAGAGAGTGTTCCCGTGCTGAATCCCCATGTCCCCTGGCAGGGAGAGAAAGCTAAATTTAAAGGTGTGCTAACTGGGGCAGTTAGCTGGAGCCGGTGTGTGCTCCAGCTGCGATCAGCTGGGGACCCAGCAACTCAGCCATCCCCACATCTGGCAGCAGCTGGCCCTCCACATCCAGGGAGCCCTTACAGATTCATTCTATTTGGGGGGCCTACCATGTGCCCCACACCTTGCTGGGCAGTCAGTGTGTGGGTCCTGGAGCTGGACTGGCCTGGTTCAAAGCTCCTGAGTCCAAGGGTGGGCTTCCCAGGTGGCTCAGTGGGTAAAGACTCCACCTGCAATGCAGAATACATAGGAGATGTGGGTGGGGAAGATCTTGGAGAAGAGCATGGCAACCCACTCCAGTAGTCTTGCCTAGAGAATCCCATGGACAGGGGAGCCTAGCAGGCTACAGTCCATGGTGTCGCAAAGAGTCTGACATGACTGAGCACCCTCTGAGCCTCAGTTTTCCTGTCTGCAAAATGGGTCCGATAAGAGCAGTCACCTCACAAGTAACAGGCAGTGCTCACTAGCTCGTCTCTCCCCAGTATTCACTGGCTTTAAAAGTGCATTTTGGGACTTCCCTGGTGGTCTAGTCATTATGAATCTGCCTGCCAATGCAGAGACACAGGTCCAATCCCTGATCTGGGAAGTTCCCACATGGTGTGGGGCAACCAAACCTGTGCGCCACAACTGCTGAAGCCCGGGCACCTTAGAGCCTGTGCTCCACAACAAGAGAAGGCCCCTCAGTGAGAAGGCCTCGCACCACAACAAAGAGCAGCCCCACTGGCTGCAACCAGAGCAAGCCCACACGCAGCATCAAAGACCCAGCACAGCCAAAAGTAATTCAATATTTTTTTAAGTGTGTTCTGAGCACCTCATCTGAATCAGGTACTGAGGCCACAGCAGTGAAGGATATCATCTAAAAGCTCTGCCCTCAGGGGGCTGATGTTCTAGAGAAGACGCAGCCAGTAAAGATGCAGTAGGGTCTATGTTCCTTCTGCCCGCGGTGGTTCCACAGGGCTTCAGGGGAAGGGGGCGTGTCAGTGGGCTGAAATTTTCTGTGGGGTTCTGGAAGGTGGGGTACACCTGGGGAAGTGTCCCAGGCAGGAGGCCCAGGAATGCAAAGGCCCTGAGGTGGGAGCAAGCCTGGGAGCTTTGAGGAAGAGGAGACCAGTGCCTCACCTTGGTGGAGCTGATCGCAATCCCAGCTGGTGTGTAACATGAAGTGCCTGTCAAATGACACACAGTGTTCATTACTGTTGTTCAGTTGCTCAGTCATGTCTGACTCTTTGCAACCCCATGGACTGCCTCACGCCAGGCTTCCCTGTCCTTCACCATCTCCTGGAGTGTTTTCAAAGTCATGTCCATTCAATCTGTGATATCCAACCATCTCATCCTCTGTCTCCCCTTCTCCTGCCCTCAAGCTTTCCCAGCATCAGGGTCTTTTCCAATGAGTCAGCTCTTATCAGGTGGCCAAAGTATTGGAGCTCCAGCATCAGTCCTTCCAATGAATATTCAGGATTGATTTCCTTTAGGATTGACTGGTTTGCTCTCCTTGCAGTCCAAGGGCCTCTCAAGAGTCTTCTTCAACACCATAATTTGAAAGCATCAACTTTTCAGCACTCAGCCTTCTTTATTGTTCAACTCTCACATCTGTACAAGACCACTGGAACAACCATAGTTTGACTAGACAGACACTTGTTAGCAAAGTGATGTCTCTGCTTTTTAATACAGGTCTAGGTTTGTCATAGTTTTTCTTCCAAGGAGCAAGCGTCTTTTAATTTTATGGCTGCATTCACCATCTGCAGTGATTTTGGAGCCCAAGAAAATAGTCTATCGCTGTTTCCATTGTTCCCCCATCTATTTGCCATGAAGTGATGGGACCAGATGCCATCATCTTAGTTTTTTTAATGTTGTGTTTTAAGCTAGCTTCTTCACTCTCCTCTTTCACCCTCATCAAGAGGCTCTTTAGTTCCTCTCCACTTTCTGCCATTAGAGTGGTATAATCTGCATATCTGAGGTTGTTGATGGGAGGGGTAGCCAAACTACAACAGTGAAAACAGAAAGAAGAGAAAGGTGAAGAAGGCCAACAGTGAGATTTGGACGAGGAAAAGAAAAGCCTTCGGAGGGGGACAGGGTGGGTCTATCAGGGCTTCTCTGTGGCGAGCAAGGAAAGTCAGCGCCACCTGACCCGGTGGGTGGAAAGTATATTTAGCAGCTCATGGAAGGGAACACCCAAGAGTTCCTTCTTCTCTAGCTGGGTTTAAGGCAATTCAACCTGACTCACCAGTTCCACATCATAGAGTTCATTCATCTCAACACCCAACTTCTGGTCCCATTTTCTGTATTTGTTGTTCAGTCGCTCATGCCTGACTGTTTGCAACCCCATGGACTGCAGCACATCAGGCTTCCCTGTCCTTCACCATCTCCCAAAGTTTGCTCAAACCACTGAGTCAGTCTGAAGCCTCCAAAAAGCAAAGACCAGCTTCCAACACGAGGCAGAGCATAAACTCCAGGCATGGCTGGATGCAAGCATTTTAATTCTTCCTGAACGAGTCAGTCCCTCTCTCTGCTTCCCCTGGGCTGGTTCCTTCTCAGGCAGGCTGATGGGTTCAGCCACCACGGTCAGGTCCACGCCCATCACACAGCGAGAAGAGAGGGCTAGTGCTATGTGCTTCCAGGGCATGGAAGTGGGTTGGGGTCTTGCTCTGAGACAAGTGGGGACATCTAAGAGGGCATTGTAAAGATGGAGAGAACTGGAGGGTGCCAGCAAGGACATTCCAGGCAGAGAGGACTGTGGGGACAGACGCTTGCAAACTCCTGCGGTTCAGGGTTGCCAGACTGCTGGGTACTTGGTGAGACCTGGGAGATCAGCTGGAGGCTGAACACAATAGCCCTGAACACCAGATTGAGCGCTGTAGGCTCTGCCCTCAGGCAATGGGGAGCTCCAGAGGGGTATGGAGCAAAGGAGGGCCACCGTCACCTGTCCCTCCCTTGTCTGTGCAGTAGAAGGTGGAGGACCACAAGGGGGAAACCTGGAGGAGCCAAAGGAGCAGTGAGGGGCCTTCTGTGTCACCAGCCTGCACCACAGGGCTTGCCTGGGTGGGGGAGGGAGGCCAGAGAATTTCTGGAATCGGGTCGATAGGACTGGAACCTGGAGGATGAGGAGCCCGTGACTGGGGATGTCTGGGGGTGCTATCCATGATGTGGGTACCTACTGGCTTCAGGCAGGTAGAAGGCACGAGACACTGGTATGGCCACCCTGGGGACTGGAAGAACATCTTTGTGATTCAAAGTCGTCAATTCTTGAATGCCTCCAGGGATAGGGTGCTCACCCCTTATGTAGCTCTGACCCACATAAACCATGGACTCAAATCTGTCCCTTTAGAGTCAGGCACTGCCCCGTGCCCCATGTCCATGCCATGGGGGCCTCCCCTTCCCAGGCCAGCCCTTGTTGATAAGGGCACTTGATGCTCTTTGCTCAAGATTCTCCTTCTCCAGTCTCAGCAACTCTGGTTTCTCTGGTAGGGCCATCTCACAGAGCGTGGGACAAGGACCCTGTCCAGGGGAGGATGGAGATGTTTCTCAGACACAAAATGTCATGGTTTTGCAGAGGGAGATAGCAGACCCATTCAACCTCCTCCCATCTCTCTGGTGGCATCAAGGAGAAAGGCTCGGTGGGGTGCCAGGGCACCGGGGAAGCCGTAAGCACAGGCGGTGCTGAGGAGAGCAGGCAGCCCTCCCTCGGCGCCTGGGCCTGCCACAGTGGCTGGTGGGCCTCCAGCAGTGCTGCTGGGTTTCCGCTGTGGCCACTTTGACGCTGCACTGCTATTTTGGGCAAGTGATGATGGTTTGCCGTATATGGTTGGCCCCCAGTGACCCTGCTGAACGCTAGCTGCAGGGTCCCCAGCCCCTTGGTCCAGAGCAGTGCCCGTGGCGGGGAAGTTGGGGCGGTGGGGGTGCGGGGGGCACCTGGGACAATCCCACAGCCAGATCCACGGAGCCCAGGTGAGCCCAGAGAGCCGGATGATCAGGAAACCTCCCGGCAAACACTGCCAGTATTAGCACATTACACCACCACAGAGAAAGACGCCCCCTCTCTCGCTCCCCTCCTGCCTGCTTCCTTCACTGGGAACAACCTTTTGCAGGTTCCAGAGGCCCCTGCTGGACTGTTCCCCTTGGACGCGCTGCTTCCTGTATGACCTGTACGGGATCACACAGTTTATTTTCTATCACATTCTGTTAAGTGGTGGTTGTTTCTGACAACCAGAGATTTTAGCATTTTCTTATACACAGTTTTCCTAGTTTTTGGTGCATAATAGTGCATGATATTGAATATCTCTANGAGCTACAGGGAAGCCCTTCACTTAACCACCTTTCCTGACGGTAAAGAATCTGCCCACAATGTGGGAGACCCAGGTTCGATCCCTGGGTCGGGAAGATCCCTGGAGAAGGGAATGGCAACCCACTTCAGTATTCTTGCCTGGAGAATCCCATGGACAGAGGAACCTGGAGGGCTACCATCCATGGGATCGCAGAGAGTCGGATACAACTGAGTGACTCACACCCCTTGGACCCTTGCACACTTCTGTTTTATTATTATTTGTATTTTGGCTGTGCAGCCCTTCAGGTCTTACTTGTGGCACGTGGGATCTAGTTCCCTGCCCAGGGATCGAACCCGGGTCCCCTGCATTAGGAGCATGGAGTCTGAGCCGCTGGACCACCAGGGAAGTCCCAAGATAATGACTTAGAGTGCTGGAATATTCTAAGAATGTTCCAGAACCTTAACCAGAAGTTCTGGAAACCTTCCCAATATCTGTTGTATATTTTGGTCTGTGTATCCCTGGTGGAGAGAGAGGGGCAGAGGGAAAGCACCATAAAGGAAGATTCTGCAGGGTCCTTGGAAGGACACAGTCTCCAGGTAGAAGAGAAAAGGGCCCTGACTGGTGGGTGCTGTTGCTTCCACCGCCGCTCCCAGCCCCTATAACTGGTGCCAGGAGTGTGGTGCCTCAGACGTGCCCGTGGCCACTGCTGTGGGAGATCAGACAGGGCCTGGCCTCCTGTCAGGTGGAGCCACCGGCCGCCCTCTCACTGGGTCTCCCCTCTACAGCCGGCTGGTTGCTGAACCTGCAGCATTTGACGTTGGGAGCGCAGATCGGAGAGGGAGAGTTTGGAGGTGAGCAGGGGACCTGGTAGGGCCTGAGGGAAGGGGAGCGCCCAGAGATGAGTTGACACCCACGTTTGATACCTACTCACCATGCGACTGAGGCCACAAGGGCTCCTCTCTATGGAAGGAGGTTCATGACAGCCGGGATGAGGAGAGAGGTGGTGAGGGCAGGTACCCAGTGGGCGTGAGTGAGTCCTTCACACCCCCTGGACCCTTGCACACTTCTGTTTTATTATTATTTGTATTTTGGCTGTGCAGCCTGTAGGATCTTAGCTTCCTGACCAGGGATCGAACCTGCATTGGTAGCACAGAGTCTTAACCACTGGACCACCAAGGAAGTCCCAAATGTTTAAAATTTATGTGTTGTTGTTATTATTATTATTTGGCCATTCTGCACACCTTGTGGGATCTTAGTTCCCTATCCAGGGGTTGGACCCTTGCCCTCAGCAGCAAAATCTCAGAGTTCTAACCACTTGGCCACCAGGGAAGTCCCAGGACCCTCTGTGTCGAGGCCACAGCCTGAGGTTATTACCCTGGGAGGTCCCAGGGCTTGCATCAGGACCTTCTCTGGAAAGGGCTGGTGTGCGCTTGTTTTCTGTCACGTCTGCTCAGCTCTGCCTTTGATACAGGAAAGCAGCCACAGGCCACAGGGAGACAAACAGCCAAGGCCACGTGCCAATAAAACTGTATTTACGGACACTGAAATTGAATTTTGTATCATTTTCATGTCATGAAATACTCTTCTTTTGATTTTTTCCCCCCAACCATTTAAAAATGTAAAAACCCATTCTGAGCTTGCAAGCCTTGCAAAGGGCTGCAGTTTGCAGACCCCTGGCTTAGGTGATTATCTTTGCTCCGGGGTCTGGAGCCTGTTGGCTTCCCAGATGGCTCCGTGGTAAAGAACCCGCCTGCCAATGTAAGAGACATGGGTTCGATCCCTGCGTCTGGAAGATCCCCTGGAGGAGGAAATGGCAACCCACTCCAGTATTCTTGCCTGGAGACTCCCATGGACAGAGGAGCGTGCTGAGCTACAGTCCATGGGGTTGCACAGAGTCAGACACGACTGAGCAGCCAAACAACAGTTGGAGCCTAGTGGGAAGGGTTTCTAGGCCTGGGGACCCGCCACTGCACTGGCCTCTTCCACGGTTCATGCGAGTGGGAATGTGCATGTCTGTCTTGTCTCTGTGGGGTCCTGAGCCCCTTCCCACCGCTGCCTACCCCTCAGCTGTCCTGCAGGGCGAGTACCTGGGGCAGAAAGTGGCCGTGAAGAATATCAAATGTGATGTAACAGCCCAGGCCTTCCTGGACGAGACAGCGGTCATGACGTGAGTCCTGGGTGTGGCAGGGGAGGGCACCCTAGGACCAGGGTCCCACCCTGCCTTCACCCCGTACCCACCTGCCCCCAGGAAGGTGCAGCATAAGAACCTGGTGCGTCTACTGGGTGTGATCCTACATCAGGGCCTCTACATCGTCATGGAGCACGTGAGCAAGGTGGAGCAGGACCCAAGGGTGGGGG
>SJYV01031739.1:296423-342555 GCA_006410875.1 Neotragus pygmaeus | reverse complement strand
GAGGGTCAGGTGGGGTGCTGGTGGGGTGGCTGAGCAGCCTCCAGCACTCCTAGACCCTGCCCGCGTCCCCCACAGGGTAACTTGGTGAATTTTCTACGGACGCGGGGCCGGGCACTTGTGAACACCCCGCAGCTCCTGCAGTTTTCCCTGTGAGTGGGGCTCCAGGGGGTGGCAGGGAAATCGAGGCACGGAGCAGGGAGGAGCCTGGGAGTCTGGCCCGGGCGTCCCAGCCCCTCGCCCGGCACCTCCTCCCCCAGGCACGTGGCCGAGGGCATGGAATACCTGGAGAGCAAGAAGCTGGTGCACCGTGATCTGGCCGCCCGCAACATCCTCGTCTCGGAGGACCTGGTGGCCAAGGTCAGCGACTTCGGCCTGGCCAAAGCTGAGCGGAAGGGGCTGGACTCTAGCCGGCTGCCCGTCAAGTGGACAGCACCCGAGGCTCTCAAGCACGGGGTGAGTCCCCCTTACCCCCAGGGCCCTGGGAACCCTAGTTCCACTATGAGCCCCTGGGCATGTCTCTGGCCTCTGAACTTCCAAAGGAATGGCTCCACCTCCCCTGTAAGACCTTGGCCGCTAATTGTTCCTTTTAGCCCTTCTCTGAACCTTCGTCTCCTCGTTTCTGCAACAGCCTTGGGCTCAAAGAGGGAGAGCAAGAAACACCTTGTTTTTGCACTGAATCTGGGTTGAGGGGTAGGAGGATTCAGGGTCAGGAATCTATTGGGAGGAGACTACAGAGTGAAGGTCAACCCAGGGGGACTTTCTGGAGGAAGCAGGGGCTGGAGCAGAAGCTCCTCTCACCCTGATCTCGGGCCCCACAGAAGTTCTCCAGCAAGTCGGATGTCTGGAGCTTTGGGGTGCTGCTGTGGGAGGTCTTCTCATACGGCCGGGCTCCATACCCCAAGATGGTGAGCAGGGTCCGGGAGCCGGGCGGGGAGGTGCTGGGTCCCCTGCCGGTATAGGGGGTCGTGATCCTGACCCCCAGCCCACACTGGAGTGGCCTCTGCCCGCAGTCACTGAAGGAGGTGTCAGAGGCCGTGGAGAAGGGGTACCGCATGGAGCCCCCCGAAGGCTGCCCTGGGTCCATCCATGCCCTCATGGGCAGCTGCTGGGAGGCTGAACCCACTCGCCGGCCGCCCTTCCGCAAACTGGCTGAGAAGCTGGCCCGGGAGCTACGCAGCGCAGGCGCTTCAGCCCCCAATGGGGGGCAGGACACGGATGGTCCCACCCTGCCCCGCAGCCAGGAGCCCTGACCCTGCCCGCGGGGCTTCAGCCCCAGAGGACTGAGAGAGTTGGGGGCTCAGGGTGGGGATGAGGGCCAGGCCTGAAGAGAGGCAGGGCCGGTGAGCTGCCTGCCCGGCTCGCACCACAGAGTCAGGCCCATGGCAGGCTCCAGGAAGCCATGGGCACCTCGACCCCAGGAGGCGAAGGATTAGTGCCTGGATAAAGACTGGTTCCAAGAATTGGGTGTCTGAGCGTGTCTCTGCTGCCCCTTGTGTCTGCCCTGGGGCCCATCACTCGGCCTGGGGGCCATCACTCAGCCTGGGGCCATCACTCAGCCTGGGGCCCATCACTCGGCCTGGGGCCATCACTCGGCCTGGGTCCATCACTCAGCCTGGGGCCCATCACTCAGCCTGGGCCCATTACCCGGCCTGGGGCCCATCACTCGGCCTGGGGCCATCACTCAGCCTGGGGCCATCTGCCTGCCCACTGGTCTGCCCACTGAGGGGGCCACCTGGCTGGGAGCTTGCAGCCCATGAGGGCACATGTTTTCCTGGGTATGTCAGCCAGGGGACCCTCCAGGCCAGGGTCACAGCCACCCGAGGACCCACTTGCCATCACCTGCAGGTCCCCCGTCTCCTGCTGTAGCCCTCGGGGTCCCGGGTGCAGAGAACCATGGGAGAGTTCCAGGGGCCGTGGAGGTCTGAGCCCCCTGTCCTGGCACCCTCTCCTACCTCCGCCTTTCCCCTTGACAGCAAATGGAAGCTCGGAGGGGGGAGGGGGGCTGCGAGGGCAGCAGCGTCCCCTCCTGGGGCGCTCCAGGGTGGTTATGTCCTCCACCTGTCACCCCCCTCAACAGCCTCACCCAGTGACTCCAGGGAACACTTGCTGGGAAAAGCCAGCTGCACCTGTCCCGGGGCCCTGTCCATTCTCCAGCGGGGGCTCCCGGCTTGCACCCCAGGTTCGAATCCTGACTCCACCACTCTGTGGCCCAGGCTCACCATGACCCAGCACCTCAAACTGAGGGTGTGTCTGGGATGGGGGTGTTGGTGCTAAACTCGGGGTGTCCCAGGGAAACTGGAGGGGGGTGGTCTCCCTCCCTGCCCTACTGCTGCAGCCTCCTCTGTGATCAGGCATCTTCCAGGGGAGCCATGAGGACCCCGAGGGCTGAGTGCACAGAGCTGGTGCTCAGCTGTTACCGTGACTGTCAACCACTCCCTCTCCAATGAAACTCCCAGATGCTTCAAGGTTGCCTGGAGAGGAGTGTCTGGCCTGTGAGGTGTGGCCCCCACCCCAGGAACCCCTGAGCTGGTGCAGGGGCCCCAGGCCACGGCATGGCCTCCCACCTCCACTGGCCCACCCCTGCCCGAGTTGAGCTGTTCATACGTCTCAAGGTCACACTGGCCTCCTGCAATTACCCCCTTCTGGAACCCCACCCACCCTCTGGCCTCAGTTTCCCCACCAGCACCTGAAGAGGGTTAGTGATTCTTCCTGGGGGAGAAATGCAGGGTGGGAGTCCAGAGAGGCTGAGAGTGGCCTGTCCACCTCCCCCACTGACCCAATCCAGCTGGAGAAGGCCGCCTGTCACCGTGGCCCCACGCCGCCCTGCCCACCCCTAATCCACCCCTCTAAGCTGACACAGCGTCTGGGCCTGCAGCTGCTGGCTAAGTCGCCAAAGCGCCCCCTCCACCACCCCGCCACCCCCGTGCCTAAGACCCAGATCCCTCCTGTACCTCTTAACCCACTGGGGCCAATTAGCTAATTGGGGGCTGAGAACAGAGCGGCTCCTTAGCGTTTTAAAGTGATGAAGCAATTAGGGGGATTACCTCCCCCCACCCCCACTCCCCCTCTCCTGAGGCCTGGCTCCCCCTGCTGCAATGCCCCAGCCCATCTCAAAGACGGGGCCACTGAGGCCTGGAGGGACCTCACTCACCGTCCCTCCAGCCTGGACTCAGAACTCCTGGAACCTCCCTGTCCGGCTGACCCCTTGGGTGCTAAGCCCCCTGCCCACCCAGACCCCCTCCTCCCCTGAGGTCATTCGCCCCTGCCAGCATGCCAGGGCCTGCACCTTGGTGCTGTGAGTGTCCGACTGGGCACACATGCACGTGTGAGCACCTGCCTCCCTATCTATCTCTGTGTGTCTCCCCCTACAAAGCCAGCATTCTGGAAGGACTTGGCTCTGCTTCCTCTTGTGCTCACTCTCTGGCCCATCCACAGGCCTGGGTCTCCAGCCTCACTCCACTGAGACAACCTACCTCCCTCCATTGCTCCCATTCTCCTTCTGGGCCTCATTTTGTCCCCTGTCATGCCCAGGGCCCCTCCTGTTTTCAGGGCACCCCCTGCCAAAGCACCCCCAAACTCCTTGGATTGGGCAGGGGGTTGACCATCCAGTCTCAGGGTATCACCAAGGTCCTACTTGGCTCTCAGGCCACTGCTGGAGGGACAGTCCCATCACCCACTTGTCCCCAGACAGGGGCTGGGTTCACCGGTCTTCTTGCCTCCTCAGACTTTCTCTCCCCAGAACTTTAAAAAATATTTTTATTTATTTGGCTGCACCAGGTCTTAGTTGAGACGTATAGGATCTAGTTCCCTGGCCAGGGATCCAACCCAGGGCCCCTGCACTGGGAGTGCAGAGTCCTAGCCACTGGACGCCAGGGAAGCCCCCCTTCCCCCCAGAATTGCTCTCATATCCTCCTCCCCCCAAATCCAGCCCTGACCAGGCCTCTAGCCTCCTCCTGGCCTCCCATTGCCCACAATACTCATCCAAAATGCCACCTGTGCCCCTCTCACGCTCCACAACCTTCCATGGCTCCTCAGTACCCCTTTCACACCCAGTTGTGTCCAGAATTTACACCCTTGCACTCCATCTCCCATTCTGCTTACCTTCCTTAAAAGAACCACCTTTCCTCCCCTGCTTTTTTCCCACCAATTTTCTGACTACCTGACATGCTGTATTTTACTTACATAGTTACAGATTATCAGTCTCCCCCACCAGGATGCCAGCTCCAAGAAGTGTGTCTGTGTTTTTTTGTTCCCTGCTGTGAACAGTACCTAGTATACAGTAAGCGCAAATGTTTATTGTGCTTAAATGTTTATTGAGTGACTGAAAAGTGAGCTACTATTCATACCTCAAAACACAGCTAGAATGCCCCATACTCCTTTGCCCTGGACAGTGCCCCGGGGAACCAACTGGAATTACCTTCACCTCGGGGAACCTCAGCTTCCCCAACTCCCCTTGACATCTGTGACTCTGAGAGGTTCTTTTTCTCACTCCAGATGATAACAAAAGGTGTTAACAGTGGCTAATTCAGTGAATGCTCACTAAGCAATCACTGTATATCTTTCCATCAGTGTACTCTTTCATCAATTCATTGAGTCCGTGTGAGAGTCCTACGGAGTAGGGAGTCCTGTTGCTACCATTTTACAGCTGGGGAAACTGAGGCCTGGGAGGGGGAGGCTCTTCTTTATGTTCTAGATTAAGGTGTGGCAGACCCAGGCTAACTGCCTGGCACTCCCTCTGTGGCTCAGAGGACAGCGCCTGGGCGGGCGGGGCCCCCTCAATTAATCACCTCGCTAATCCTCCTCCCTGCCAGACCCCAACCCCCTCGGGTCTGGCGAGGCCAGGCCAGCAGCAGACAGCGCTGGGCCCACGGGGGCTGTTGGAGGGGCTGCCGGGAGCAGTGAGCACTGGGCAGGTGGGCACAGGTGGGCCTGGGTGGAAGGTAGGAACACAGACAGCCCCCCAGGGCAGAGAGCTGAGGGTGAGGGAACGTTCCTTAGGGCAGTGTCCCAGATCCTGCCTTCCTGGGGGTCACAGACACAGAGACAAAGGGAGAGCCAGGAAGCTGCAGAAGGAAAGAGAAATAGAGGCGGAGACAGAGAAAAATAGAGAGAAGGAAGGGGAGACCGAGGGAGGTCGTCCGAGATGCACAGAGAGGCCGAGGGAATGCAGGACCCAGTGGAGGGAGAAGCCCCTCCATATCTGACCCCAGATCCAGCAAGGGGTGGGGGCGCCCCCGCTGTCCCCAGCCACCGTCCCTCCCCTGTCTCACTGCCATCTGTCCTGCTGCCTTCCGGCCAGGTGGGGGCAAGGAGGAGCCATGTTCCTGAGCCCAGGTGAGGGGCCAGCGGCTGAGGGTGGGGGGCCGGGGCCCGGAGAGGAGGCTCCCAAGAAGAAGCACCGGAGGAACCGCACGACCTTTACCACGTACCAGCTGCACCAGCTGGAGCGCGCGTTCGAGGCCTCCCACTACCCGGATGTTTACAGCCGCGAGGAGCTGGCAGCCAAGGTGCACCTGCCCGAGGTGCGCGTGCAGGTGAGGGCACCCCTAACCACCCTCGGAGGCAGCTGGTGCCAGGGTGGACCCTCCCAGGGCAAGCCAAGGCTTCCCAGAGGAGGAGATGAGGCACCGGGGCCTTGACATTTGAGTGGGAGTGTGCCAGCTAGAAAGGAGAAAGGGCATTTTTCTAGGCATCCAGAACTATGAGTGCAAAGATGTGCAGGAGTTAAACTGGAGGCATTTCTACTGAGCTAGGTGTTGAGGTGGGTGGAAGGGGAGGCAGAGAAAGCTGGTGAAGCCCCTCAAATGCGAAACTCAGTGGCTGGAACTTCATGCTGAGGGCCAAGGTAGTACAGGCTGAGGAGCCTGAGGGGGGCCTGGGCAAAGGGAAAGGCAAGGAGAACCTGGACTCAGAAGACTTCGGGACTGACCTAATGGGGGCCAAGAGGCAAGGATCTTGCTCTCAGAAGAGCCATCTCCTCGGGGTAGGTAACAATGTATGTTGGCATCGCAAGGGGTAGGAGTCAGGTCAGACAGCAGGCAGAACCCTGAGGGGCTGGGAGGCCCAGGGAGGGAGAGCAGCCTTGCCTGGCGCCCACCAGCCGCCTCTGACATGGGAGCACCTCTCTTGCCGCCTCTAGGTATGGTTCCAGAACCGCCGGGCCAAGTGGCGCCGCCAGGAGCGTCTGGAGTCAGGCTCCGGGGCCGTGGCAGCCCCAAGACTCCCCGAGGCCCCAGCATTGCCCTTTGCCCGCCCTCCCACCATGCCACTGTCCCTGGAGCCCTGGCTGGGCCCAGGGCCCCCAGCTGTGCCGGCCCTCCCGCGCCTCCTGGGCTCGGGCCCAGGGTTGCAGGGCTCCTTTGGGCCCCACGCCTTCAGTCCAGCCTTCATGGACGGCTTCACCCTGGAGGAGGGTTCCCTGCGGCTGCTGGCCAAGGAACACGTGCAGGCTCTGGACAGGGCCTGGCCGTCAGCCTGAGCCTGGTGCCTGCCCAGCCCCTCCTGCTCAGCCTGTCCATGGCCACCCACACCAAGTCCCCCACCCACCACCACCTACCCCTGCCTTGCAGGATTAACTGGCACTGACTTCAAGGTGGCAGCCAGAGGCGCCCAGCCAGGGTGGGGGTCCCTGGCCTGGTCTCCAGAGAGCTGGTGCCCCGGTCTCCCCATCTGTCAAATGGGCGTGTGTGGGGTGGGCTCTGAGGTTCTTAAGGCTCTAAGGCTGTAACCAGGAGCCACAGGGATGTTAATTCCGAATTGATGATTCTAAATCTTCCTGCCTGCTCCTAATTGTTCAACAGCAGGGCCGCCCTGAGAGATAACAAGTAATAGCTGCAGCAGTTCACATTCAGCTGCCCCCTTTCACTGTGTGCTCCCAGCGTGCCCATCCCTTTACCCCAAGGTGGCATGGCCATCAGCCCCATGTTACAGGGAAAGAAACTAAGGCCCACAGGATAGCCAGTTTCCTCAGGCCACAGAGCCAGTAGAGAGTGGAGCTCTTTTTAAGCTCATTGCCTGGCTCCATCGCCCAGGCACCTAGGACCCAGGCTGGGCGCTAACAGGGCGCTCCTAGGTAGAAGCAGCTGACACTGGGTGAACAGTCGATCTTTGCTCCCCCCAGTTATCAGAGCATGACTTGTCTCCCCATCAACCACAGCCCCCATCACATCTCCCGGTAGTAAGACAAGTGTTCCTTCTGTCCAACCACGTGCCCCCAGGGCTCATAAAGGCATGATGGCCACCCTTGCCGGGGCTCAGCTGGGCTCCAGGACAACAAGGCTGGCTGGGCTGGGGGTGTGTGGCCCAAGTGCCCACATGTCAGGGCACCTCCCTGTGGATGGATTGAGTCAGGACAGGAGAGTGTGTGGTGGGGGGGACATGGCAGCACCCCACTCGCTCCAGGATCTGGCCAGGAAGTGACCACAGGTGCTAGGAAATTCCACAAATGTCGCTTCCAGGCCGCTTTCAGCTGGCCTGCTCACTTCCCATCTCAGAGGGCACCTCACGTGAACACCAACGGCCTCTGTGCTGTTTACGCTGCAGCAGCGAGGCCAACCATCCCCCCAGTCATTCATCCACCCGTTCCAGCTCACAAGGACACAACAGTGAACAAAGCAGAGAAAAACCCCTGCCCTCCTGGAGCTGCGACTCCAGTGCGAGAGACCAGAGCCCTAACTTAGAAAATAAACAAGTAAAACGTGCAACAGCTGCTGGTGGTGAAGTGCTTGGGAGAAAAACAAAGCCAGGAAGGGCAGTCGGGAGCGTGTGGCAGGGCTACAGTTTAATAGGGTGGTCGGCACGATCAGAGCCAAGGTCTGGAGGTAAAGAGAGAGCCCTGAGGATGCGGTGGGGCCGGGGAGAGATCCAGGCAGAGGGCCCAGGGGCACCACGGCTGCAGTGTTGGAGCAGCCAGGAGCCCTGAGGCCATTACAGCTTCAGTTTTCCCTCTGAGAGCTGGGGGAACCATGCAGGGGGTTTGGGATGATGCGCCTGCCCAGCGCGGACTGCAGGAGGGCAGGTGAGCGGTAATCCTCTTGGCAGAGTCCTCCTAAGAGGATGAAGGCTCTCGTTTCCCTGGGACCAGACAGAATTAGCCTCAGGGATCCTGTCCCGCCTCACCCGCCCAGCTCTGGAGGAGTTGGAGGGTGAGAGAGCCCTGGTCCAGCCCCCTAAGCAGCATATGCCGCCCCAAACCCAGGTACCTACCCAGGAGAGGGCATGGCTGTACCCCGGGAAGTGGGCCCTGGCACCGTGTGTGTGTGTCCTTCAGCCTCCTCTAAGCTGGTGGGGACAGGATGGTGGGTAGGCGGGCCAACAAAGATAACCCCTGCGACCCTGGCAGAAAGGAAAGAGAGGTCCCTTCCCTCTGGCTGGGTTTGTTGAACTGGGTATGGGATGTCAGTCAGAAGTCCTGGACCCACCCCTATCCAAGGGATAAAAGGACCTACCCACTGGAGTTTAAAGGACCCAGAGATGGAGAGCACCTCATAGCTGAATACTGAAGCGTCTGGATCCAGCCATGCCTAGCCCTGGACATTTCCATTCCTGAAGTTCACAAAGACCCCTTCTGCTCTGGATGATGTACCTCGGGTATGAGTCCAAGTCCACTGCGATCCAGGGAAGCTTGGCTCAAAAAATCTCCCCCTCAAGGACAGAGGCTGGGGCCTCTTGGGCAATGCTACGAATTCCAGGAATCAGGGTGAGAAGGTCAACAAGGCTGGGAGGTGAACATGGACCTGCAGATGCCCAGCAATCACTGAGGGTGGAGGCTGGGCCATGGAACCACTGGGTCTGAAGTGCCCACCTCCCCACTGTCTGTCCCAAGTCCCTCCTGACCCCAATATCACAGGACACTCAGTGGCATCCAGGGCCTGCTAATAATTGCCCCCAGAAGGCTTTATTGGCCCCCAGGCCCCTGATTCAGTCTCACTGTGGGGGCAACCCCAGTGAGCGGAGATTCTCCTCGTTCTCAGAGATGTCTGTTTCTCCAGAAGATAAAAAGTCCTGGCGGCAGGCTGGGGGAGGTACCAACTCCCTGCCAGCCCCGAGTCTGTCCTGTCTCCTCCAGGTCCTTGGAGGGTCAGGGTCCTTTTAGAGAGCTCTGGCCCTCCCCCGCTAGAACTTCTGGTTCTTGCTCAGCCGGTTGTGGCGCCAGATGTTGTGTTTCCGGAGCAGCCGCCAATACTCCCGGGTCTCTGGGTCCAGCTCCTCCAGCTTCTTGGGGGGGCCCACGTTCATCTGGAACAGCCTGAGGGGAAGTGGGCAAAAGTCGGGGTTATAGAGCAGCCCCCTTCCCCACGGCTCCCGGACCCCATCCCAGACACCTTGGGCACAGGATGCAGCAGAACCGGGTCCCTTGGTGGCCAGCTGACCTTAGGGCAGTCCCTCCCGACCATGAGCCAGCTCCCGGGCTGTGGAAAAGGGGGCGCCTTCATCCCAGTGGCCCTGGGATCTGAAGTAGGTGCACGCCAAGCCTTCTGCCTCCTGGCCATCGTCTCGGCTGCGCTGCCCGCCTGAAAGCCCCCCTCAACCCCTCGCTGAACCTTTCTAAACCTTACCCAGCTTGAAGGATGGGTGCATGGTGATGGCTTCCTCATCCTGCCACTGCTCACAGAGCCAAGAGCAAAATTCCCCCTGCAGCCCCCGACAGCCAGGCTTCACCAGGTTCCTGCCTGTCTCCCCTTACCCTCCTCCACCTTGCTCCTTGCTATCCATTGTACAAACCAGGTGCAGTTACGCACAGGGCCCTTGCACGGGCTGTTCCCACCTGCCTCTGAAGCTCTGGCCATCCATTCACGTCTTAGCTTACCCACCAACTCCCCAGGGAAGCCCTCCTGAAATCTCAGATGGGATCCGCAGGGCCCTCCTCACCCAGTCCTGACCCACTCACCACTCTGGGTACTCAGAATCCGGCTTCAGGACCACATCCTGGCCCTCCTTGTAGATGTTGACACCCATGGCGTGCGTGGTGAGCTGGACTGGGTCTGTACACACCTCGGGGTCCTTCAGGGTCTCTCCCACCGCAGCACCTTTGCCGCCTTTGCCCCCCTTAAAAACTGCGGTGGGGGAGAGTCATGTCAGCCCAGCTACACCCTCGGGAGGCCTGCCTTCCCTTTCCGCCCCAGCTGTACCCTGTGCATTGTTCTCAAAATGATTTTAACTGGGACACGGGCACTGCATTAAATGACACTGCTATTCACGGTAACTAAGTTCATTCCTTTTCAATTCCATTTTCATTCCTTCTATTTATCTCACGAAGAAAATGTCCGCCGGCTGCCATGTGTCTTTAAAACCTCATGTTTCGTTTGCCAAGTCCCTTCTTTCAACAAGGGAGACCAGGCAAGGCTGCATCCGGAAAAAAATTAGATCTTGTTTTGGCTTTAATACTTAGATGCCCATATGGTCCAAATTTCTAGTGGTAATTTGCTAAAGAGGTGACTCTTTCCGAAGCAGAAACGTGCTAGGGACCCAAGTTCAAGTTCTACACCTAACCACTCCCCATCCACCACCCTCAAACACACACACACACACACACACACCCCAACCTTGTGCCTGCGCACAGCCTCACTCTAGATATCTCACACTGTGCCTACACACACACACACACACACACACCAACCTTGTGCACCTAACCACTCCCCATCCACCCTCAAACACACACACCCACAGCCTCACTCTAGATACCTCACACTGCGCCTGCGCAAATGCCGACCTTAGCTGCCTCTACGCTTGCGCGCTCGTACTAGGACGCGCCTCCCGACTAGCGCTTGCGCACTACGAACTCCCCATGTCCCTAAAGTTCCCATTTTGGTCTCTCTTAAGCCAGCTCACCCGGTCTCTTGGCATAATCGCGTACATGTAGTCTTACAGAACCCGCGGGGTCCGGAAGCTCCCAGGCCCGCCAGCCGGCCCAGCTCCTGGTAGCACCGATGAGGCCTCTAGCCGCCATGACTTATGCTAGCAACGTGCACGTGCACGTTTCCGGAAGACGTCAGCGGTCGAGGGGTTGGGAGTTGTAGGCCCCTAGAGATTTATGGGAAATGTAGTACTTCAGCGGTAGGCGTCTCTTTATTGTGATTTCTTTAAACTTTTATAGCTATCCCTAGTTATGGGAAGAAGCGACTTTCAAAGGATGTTTCATTGACTTCTTGCCCTTCAGTTATTATCACTTACTTTGAGTATCACACTTTTATACATTCCTGATTGTATTCAACAAGCAACTGTGTGTGCTCAATCTGGTCCAACTCTGCGGCCCCAGGGACTGTAGTCCACCAGGCTCTTCTATCTGGGAGGGGGAAAAACTGTGACTTTTCCAAGCACGAATACTGGCGTATTTCCTTCTCTAGGGCACCTTCCTGCACCCAGGGATCAAACCTGGGCCTCTTGCATCTCTTGCATTGGCAAGCGGATTCTCTATTACTAGCGTCACCTGGGAAGCCTTGGATAGGGGATTATGTATCCTTTAAATTTATAACAGTTCTGTTTCAAGTCCCTCGCTCCCAATTTTGTGGACCACAGATTACATATGGCATTTTAAAACTGAAATAAAGGCTTGGGGATCAGGGGGAAGAAAACTTGTTAGCATTACATTAAAATGTCCTACCACCCTATAAGTTATACCCATGTAGCCAATGGCCCTCAAACTTTCGAAAGTCATCACATGCAACAGGTAATAAATAAGGGTTTGGTTATCCTAAGCCAATTAATTTTCCACAAAGCAGATCCACACAAGAGAAAAAGAAGTACGTTTAAATCAACTTTTCAAAGTGAAATATTTCTCTAGGTTCTGACACTGGGTTCTTCTCAGTAGCTACATTACTGAAAACCTAGAAGTAATGAAAGCTAACACTTATTAGACTCGACATTTCCCAGCCCTACTGCTAAATCTGCAACCAGCTCGATTTCGTTTAATTAGGAGGTAGGTGTGGGCTTGGAGAAGGCAATGGCAACCCACTCCAGTACTCTTGCCTGGAAAATCCCATGGACAGAGGAGACTGGTAGGCTGCAGTCCGTGGAGTCGCTAGAAGTCGGACACGACTGAGCAACTTCACTTTCACTTTTCACTTTCATGCATTGGAGAAGGAAATGGCAACCCACTTCAGTGATCTTGCCTGGAGAATCCCAGGGAGGAGGGAGCCTGGTGGGCTGCCGTCTGTGGGGTCGCATGGAGTCGAACACAACCGAAGCGACTTAGCAGCAGCAGCAGCACTCAGCAATAGCTCAGCGGTAAAGAACTGGCCTGTCAACCCAGTAGACGCAGGTTCATCAGGAAGATCCCTAGAGAAGGAAATGGCAACCCATTCCAGTGTTCTCGCCTGGGAAATCCCATGGACTGAGGAGCTTGGCCAGCTACAGTCCATAGGGTCGCAGTCAAACGCAGCTCAGCAGTTGAGCACACACACATGCACTCTTCTCCCCAGTTTACAACTAAGGAAGCCAGAAGCTCAGCGAAATAAAGTTAAGCATAACTGAGCCGTTCCGTCAAGCCGAAAGCCTGTGTGCAATATGTTCCCCGTGCTGCTTTGGCACCCCTGCAGTCGGAAAGTCCATCTCTCACTCACCTTTAGTATTTTTCCAGTCCCATTTCTTCCCATCTGCGACCCCTTAGCATAATGACCAAAGAGGTAGCAGTCAAGCAGTGATTTTTAACCGCACTTTGCAGTTGAGGAAATGGGCTCAGGAGCCTGTCGGAGCCTTCACGCCAAGTAAATGAAGGCTTTGGATTCGAACTCGTGATCCACATATCTGGCACTCCGGCGCGGGCGAGGTTGTCTGAGAGAACTACATTTCCCAGCAAGCCCAGCGGAAATGCGCATGCCCAGTGATCCAGGAGCGGATCTGGCGGGCGGCGGCGGAATTGGCAGGCGGCGGTCACTGGAAACACGGTACTAGCTCAGGTTAGGGGTTTCGGCGCCCCTGCGGGTTGAGACCACCTCAGTTTGGTAAATGAGTGTCCCGGAGGGTCATAAAGAGGTCTGGAGCCAGCATCTGAAGTCACGGGTCTGAAGTCTTGAGTCTGGGGTCTGCGAGAAGACTAGGGTCTTAACTCTCAGCTTTAAGCTCCAGTTTGTGTCTTCAGGCTGGGTCTGAGGTCCAGGTCTGAATCTGGGGTTGATCTTGAATGTGGCATTGGAGGTTTTGAGGTGACTCTGCTTTCTGGCATATTGGAACTCTAGTATTTAGTCTGAAGTCTTGGACTGAGGTCTTGAGTCCCTGGCTATCAGGTACCTACACCTGTCGGGTCTGTGTAGTCAGAGTGTGTCTCTGGGTCCCACATCCTGGGGAAGGAACATTTGGAAGAATCAGGGCTGGGGTGTACAGGGTCCACGGGTGGGAGGGGAAGGTCTGGGGAGACAGGCACAGGTGAATCCCCTGGGCTTTGGAGCCCAGGAAGCCACTGCCTTACAACTGCTGATTCTACACCGCGATTTCCTCCCCTTTAAAATAAGGATCATGAAAAAAATAAAATAAAATAAAATAAGGATCATGGCAGAATCTTCCTTGCGGGGTATAGTGGGGATTAAATTATGTGTTCTCTATGAACATTTACCAGGCTAGATCCTAGTACCAAGTTGGCAGCTGGAAAATCTCATCTTTTTTTTTTTTGGTTGTGCTGTGGGTCTTCATTACAGCATGGGTTTTTCTCTGGCTGTGGAGAGTAGGGGCTGCTCTTGAGCTGAGGTGCGTGGGCTTCTCATTGTGGTGGCTTGGGCTCTACAGCACAGGGGCTCCAGTGTTGGGGCTCCCGGGCTCTAGAGCAGGGACTCAATAGTGTGGTTCAGTGGGGCTCAGTTACTCCATGGCATGTGGGATCTTCCTAGACTGGGGATCAAAACCCGTGTCTCCTGCATTGACAGGCTGATTCTTCACCACTGAGCCATCAGGGAAGCCCAGAAAATCTCAGTTTTGATTCTCCCTTTCAGATGCTGGCTTGAGCCCAGGGTCCAGGCATGGAATTCCTGACAGCCTCCCAACCCCCTCCAGGACCTCCAGCCATGGACTTGGAAGAGCCCAGGGACACACTTTTGCCCTCTCAGGACCTCACCCGTGATTGCCAGTGGGACCCCACACCAGGAGGCTCCGGCAGCCTGAGTCAGATGGAACTTGATGGGCTAAATATTCAGGACCTGGTGCAACAGTTTGAAACTCTGCCAGGTGACCTGGTGGGCCTGTCCCCGGATGGACCCCCGTGCCCCCTGCACATTGCCACTGGCCATGGCCTGGCTCCGCAGGACATGGCTGACGCCCATGGGCTCTTGTCTGCTGAGGCTGATCGGGAAGACTTGCTAAATCTGTTGCAGCAAGATGAGGGCCCTCCTTCCCTGCCGGGTTCCCAGAAACCTCCTCCGGACCCTGCTCCTCGCCTGTTGCAGCCCCCCGAGGACCCAGAGGAGGACACTGGCCCCCAGGAGTGGACAGAGGGAGCCTCTGCCGAGCAGGATGAGGACAGGAGCTCCAACAGCTCCCCAGAACCCTGGCTGGAGACCTCACCTCTGGTCACTCCTGAGGAGCCACCTGCCAATGTCCAGGTAGAGCCCACCCCACCCCCCAGGCCTCCACTGTTGGGAGCCAAGCAGGAGGACTCAGGCCTGCCCCTCTTCTGTCTTCTTCCAGAGACCCAAGACCCTGGCTTCCTACCCTGCCCTCCAGGAGGGTGAGTGTCCCGCCCCAGGGGCTCAGGGGTTTCAGAACAGCTTAACCCGAGTTCCCAAAATCTGGCACAAAGTTAGCTCATGAGGAATGGCTTCTTGAGAGGCCCTGAGGTTGGTTTTGAGTAGATTCTGTACACCCAGGAGAAGAGAGACAGTCTTGAGAATGTTCTGGAATGGAGGGCAGCCTTGGCAAATTGTAGGACTTGATTCTAGAGCAGGAGTTGGTACATTACCATCCATGGCCCTTATGCTATGTCTGGTGAGCTAAGATGGCTTCTGCATTTTTAAATGGTTGAAAAAAATTGAAAGTATTTCTTGATGGGTGAAAATGATAGGCAATTCAAGTTTCAGTATCCACAAATAAAGTTTTATCAGGACAAACTCAAGCCCATTCATTCACGTGTTGTCTGTGGCAGCCTTCCTGTTACCACAGGCCAGGTTAAGTAGTTGCATCAGACACCGTAGAAAAAATAATTACTGTTTGGCCTTTTGCAGAAGAGTTTGCCAGTCTGCCCTCAAGGCATGAGAAGTACTGTTCTGGTCACCTGGAATGTTCAAGAATATTCTCCCCCCATGCTGCCTGAGGCTCTAGGTCAAAGGACAAGTTCTGTAATCGTAGAAAAGGACGCTGGTTTGGACTTGTAGTTCCAAGAAGGTCCTAAAGTCCTGGAGCTATGATTGACCTAAGAAGTTGCAGAACCTGGCATTTTGCCTGTGGTTAAATGTGAGCTGGGCTGCTTAGGGCATTGTGGAATGGTGAGCAGAGCTGTCGAGTTCTCCCCCGACTGAGCAGTCTAGAACCATGGAGTGAATAGAATTTATCTCTGGTTTCTAGACCATTAGGAGCTGTGCTAGAACTGGGCAGGGCTGTCCAGTTCTAGAGTCATCAGAAAGTTCTAGAGCTATAGAGCAGAAATACAATTCCAGCCACGTATCACTTGAAATTTCTTAGTTATCCACATTAAAAAACCACTCAAAATTAACTTTGTTGTTGTTCAGATGCTAAGTCACATCCAACTGTTTGCGACCCCATGGACTGCAGCATGCCAGGCTTCCCTGTCCTTCACTATTTCCCAGAGTTCACTCAAACTCATGTCTACTGAGTCAGTGATGCCATCCAACCATCTCATCCTCTGTCACCCCCTTTTCCTGTTGCCCTCGGTCTTTCCCAGCATCGGGGTCTTTTCACGTGTGTCGGCTCTTCACATCAGGTGGCCAGAGTATGGAAGCTTTAACTTCAGCATCAGTCCTTCCAATGAATATTCAGGGTTGATTTCCTTTAGGATTGACTGGTTTGATCTCCTTGCTGTCCAAGAGACTCTCAAAAGTCCTCCCACCATAGTTCGAAGGCATGAATTCTTCAGCACTCAGCCTTTTTTATGGCCCAATGATCATATCCATATATGACTACTGGAAAAAGTTAACTTTAAAGTTAAACCAACATATTTAAAATGTTATTTCAATGTACAATTAACATTTTATAATTATTATTTTGTAATATGAGAGTTTTAAAATCCAGTGTCACATTTTACACTTACAGCATGTCTCAGTCCAAACCAGCTGCATTTCAAGTGCACAACGCCTGCTTGTGCCAGGTGGCTACCATAGTGGATGGTGCATCTCTGAAACCCCAGAGCAGAGTTGTCTGTTGTCCTGGAATGCTGAGCTCATGAAGGACAAAAGGACAGAACTGGCTAACCCTTGAGTTCACGGGTGTGTGGTTTCGTTCCCTGGGGCCTACATCTGTGGTTCTCCAAAAAAGCAACAGCTGTTGGTTAGAATATTGGTTAGAATCACTGGCACTCCTGTCTGGCTCTAGGTTACCCAGGGAATTCTAGAGCCATGTGGGCAAAGCTTTTTGCGGTTCTGGGCTGGGTTGGGGGGTTCTAGAACTATGAGCAAAGTTGTTTGTTTCGGGACTGTTTAGATCATTCTTAGAATTTCCAGGTACACCTGCAGTTGTGAATCACTGTGGGGATTGTAGAACCCATGGAAGAGCTTCTGGGTGCTATCTGTTCTTAAAGTTGTTTATTTGGCTGCACCAGCTCTTAGTTGCAGCAGGTGGGATCTTTAGTTTCAGCATGTGAGATCTAGTTGCCTGACCAGGGATCAAACCAGGGCCCCCTGCACTGGGAAGATGGAGTCTTAGCCACTGGACCACCAGGGAAAGTCCCCCCAATGCTATATTGATTAAGAAGTTCTGGAATCATAGATTGGAGGAATCTGATTCTAGGTTTCTAGAATCCTTGGCAGAATTCCGTGGTTTGAGACCCGTCAGGGAGTTCTATACTCATGGCTCAAGAGCCCCTGGGGTTCTCGATAGAATGAGAGTTTGAGCTATGTGGACAGTTGCCTGTTTGTATTCTGCGCAGTTCTATGACCATGGAGTTGAGCTATGGTCCTAGGCTGATTGGAGAGAATTCTAGAACAGCGGGCATACCTAATTGTTTCTAGATTGATTGGGATTCCTGAACTATCCAGCAGAGTTGACCATGGTTCTAGAATGTCACATGCCTTAGAAATAAGAGTGAGGCTGTCTGGTTCTAGCCTGATTCCTGGAATTCCAGAAACACAGGGTGGAGGTGTCTGTGGGCACTAGAGCTGTTTTGGGGTCTGGCCATGGTTCTAGACCCACAGCCTGCTCCTGAAACTGCGTGCCCTGCCTGAGAGTTCTTGTGCCCTGGGCAGACCAGGCTCTAGAGGACAGAGGGCTCTCCATCTATGAGGGTCAAGCCTCTGGTCCATGGCTCTGGCTGATGGAATGGCTCTGGGACCCCAGAGTTGGGTGGACCTGTGTGGCTCCAGGTGCTGAGCGAGCCCATAGGGGTGGATGAGGCTGGCGGGGGTTCTAGGGGGCTGCCCCACCTCTGCTGTCACCCTCAGTATCCGGCCCCTGTGACCACGAAGACCTCCTAGACGGTGTCATATTTGGGGCCAAGTACCTGGGCTCCACCCAGCTGGTGTCCGAGCGGAACCCACCCCCCAGCACACGCATGGCGCAGGCCCAGGAGGCTATGGACCGTGTCAAGGTGAAGCCCTGGGCTGGCAGGTGGATGGGTGGCAGGCAGGCTCCTCCAAGTCCCCCTGAGCCTGGGGGCTCAGAGTCTGGGTCTTTGGGGGTCTCCACGCCCCACCCTGCTCCCCACAGGCTCCCGATGGGGAGACTCAGCCCATGACGGAAGTGGACCTGTTCGTCTCCACCAAGAGGGTCAAGGTCCTGATGACCGACTCCCAGGTACTGGGTCGGGCCTGGCCTCTGGGGCGTGGGGGGCTCCACCAAGGGCAGGGCCGAGTAAGCCTCCTGTAGGCCACCTAGCTGACTCCCCACTCCCGCCAGGAGGCCATGATGGACCACGCCCTGCAGACCATCTCGTACATTGCTGACATCGGCAGCACACTGGTTCTCATGGCCCGGCGGCGCCTGGCCCAGAGGCCAGCAGCCCAGCCCCACAGCCGCCGCCTCTATAAGATGATCTGCCATGTTTTCCAGTCAGAGGACGTGAGCAGCGGGCTCTGGGTGTCCTGGGGGCGAGGCGGCGCTGCTTGGGCCCCTGCCCTCCACTAGAGCCCCACCCAGCCACCCTGTCACCCTTGCGTCCTTCCATCCCCACCCTGCTCTGGGCCCCAAGCCATGCATCCCCGGCCTTCCCGTAAGACACTGAGACTGGCAGCCGCCTCCACAAGCCTCCCCGCCCCAGGCCTGTCTCCCTTCCCCTCCCCTAGATCCTCAGGCAGAGGCTTGGGGGCAGTCCCACTTGGGGGTACAAAGGCCAGCTCTGGGAATGTCAGTGTATTGGTGGGGGACCTGAAGGAGGTAGGCGGGACCCCCAGAGAGGTGCTGCCCACCCCACAGGCCCAGCTCATCGCTCAGGCCATCGGGCAGGCCTTTGCCGTGGCCTACAGTCAGTTCCTGCGGGAAAGCGGGATCGACCCCAGCCAGGTGGGCACCCAGCAGAGCCAGGGGGCCTTGGGTCCCGGCCACCTCCACAATGGGGACCTCGACCACTTCTCCAACAGTGAAAACTGCAGGGAGGTGAGCAACCAGGGCCCCCCACCCCAGCCTACTGAGTGGGCCTGAAGAACCCCCCCACCCCGTTCCTCCCACCTCTTCTAAGCTTCCCTCAAGTGCTACCCGTGCCCCCGCAGGTGTTCATCGAGAAACGCCGGGGCGAGGGTCTGGGTGTGGCCCTGGTGGAGTCGGGCTGGGGCTCCCTGCTGCCCACCGCTGTCATTGCCAACCTGCTGCACGGGGGCCCCGCTGAGCGCTCGGGGGCCCTCAGCATCGGCGACCGCATCACTGCCATCAACGGGACCAGCCTGGTGGGGCTGCCCCTGGCCGCCTGTCAGGCTGCCGTCCGGGTGAGTGCTCCAAGGTGGAGAGCCTGCGAAGCCCACTCTGCCCACCCCACCACATGGCTCCCAGGCACTTAAGGAAACCGAGGCTCAGAGAGGAGAAGCCCAGGAACACCCTGCTGGTGCCAGAGCAGGATGGAATGCAGACAGCCTTGACTCTGCCATGAGGCAGCAAGGGTGTTGAGTCTTGACCCTTGTTGCCCAGACGGGGCAACCTAGGCCCAGAGTTGGGGAGGGACCTGGCCAGGCCAGAAGGGCAGGACTGACACGGTCCATTCCGTGTTACTGTCTGTAACCCTGTCCTGTGGGCACTGCTGGAACCTCACTTTTGACCATAAGTGAAGCCCAGGGAGATGAGAGGTGACACAGCTGACTCTTAGGCCGCCCAGCTCTGGTCTGGGTTCTTAACCACCTCTCAAGAGGTCTTGTAGAATCTACAGCTTCCATTTTATGAGTGGATAAACTGAGGCCTAGGAGGTTGCAGTTTGGCTAGAAATCTGGCAGCGCCCCACCCACGACCCCTCCGTGGAGGTCCAGCCAGGCCAGCAGCCCCCGTCCTGCACAGGAAGTGAAGTCGCAGACGCTGGTGACCCTCAGCATCGTCCACTGCCCTCCAGTCACCACGGCCATCATCCGCCGGCCACACGTCCGTGAGCAGCTGGGCTTTTGCGTGGAGGACGGCATCGTGAGCTCCCAGCCCTGGGACCGGGGATGGGGGTGGGGCAGCCCCCATCCCGGCCCCCTGAGCAGCATGGCCCTTCCTCTCCCCCCAAGATCTGCAGCCTCCTTCGGGGGGGCATCGCTGAGCGTGGGGGCGTCCGCGTGGGGCACCGAATCATTGAGATCAATGGGCACAGTGTGGTGGCCACGCCCCACGCACGCATCATCGAGCTGCTCACGGAGGCCCACATTGAGGTGGGTGGGGTCTTGTGAGAGGAGCCAGTTGTGGGCATGGTCTAGTGGGAGCAGCCCCAACCCCAGCCTTGGCCTCCTCTTCACCCCCAGGTCCACATCAAGACGATGCCTGCCGCCACCTACCGCCTGCTCACAGGCCAGGAGCAGCCGGTGTACCTGTGATCGACTACCTTCACCCCCACCACTGTGCCTTAGCCCCTGCCAGCCCTGGAACTCCGTCCGCGGAACCTCCTCGGCTGGCCAAGGTCCCAAAGGTTTCTAGGCTCTATGTTATTTTTTGATGTAACAAATTAAAAGCTTGTTGAATGGGCAAAATCTCAGATCTGGGTCTGTGAGGTTGACAGAGGAAAGACAGCACTGAGTGTGGCCCCTTGTCCCAGGAAATCACTAGAAGCCAGTGGTGTGAAAATACTCTATTAAATACCAGGTGGAGGGAGGCAGGTTTCTAAGTTCTGTATGGGAGACTGAGTCTCAGCTCCAGGGAGGAAATAGGAGGACAGGCCAGCTGGCCACCTGGAAGGGGGTCACAGGTCAGTGGCTGGTCCCCAGTCATAGCCGTCTTCATCAGAGGACTCCACATCTCTGGCTCGTGTAAACTTTTTCCTCAGAGCTTCCCTCTCATATGTCCTGGGGGTCAGAAAATAGAAGAGGCTCTGGGTGGGGAGGGTGTGGACTTACCTACTGTTAACTGAGTTGACTCTGGACTAGGCACAGTGGGTGTAGTCAGAGATGAGCAAGACTCTCAAACTCCTACACATCCTTCAAAGCCCCAGCCCCAACATCCCCTCCTTCGGGAGGCCTTCTCATCCTCCCAGGAAGAGGATTCCTACTCTCATGGCCCTGACTGCATGGGGCTTGGAGTGGCTCTCTCTGGCTCTATCTCACCCACGAGGCTCTAGCACCACAAAGGCACAGCTTGATTCTAAGCACCCCAAAATCCTGGGGTGGGGGGTTGAACAGCCCCAACGTGGAGTATAAGGACTCTTACCGCATGCTATCTTGTCGCCGTTGACCCTGTGGGTGGCGGCTATCCATCTTAGAGAGGGAGAAAGGCAGTTAACACTTACCCCCACCAAGGAATGAGAAATAGGGATGAGTAATTACCCCCATCCTACCTCCCTCCCTTTGCCCAGGCAATTCTACCCACAAACTTTGTCCTCGTCCCCACAGAAGTCTTGAAATCATCCCCAATTTTAAATGAGAAAATGGATTTGGACAGGACAAGGCCTTGGCTGAGATCTCCCAGGCTGTCAACAAAGGGAGAGTTGGATTTCCCATCTGTGACGTTCCTCAGAGGCATGTTGTCAGGAGTACATAAGTGAGTTCATGTATGTCAGCTGCTTAGCGTAGAGCTGCCTCATAAACGGTGCCATAGACAGTTGAACAGGTTGGGCACTGCACAACCCCACAGCACCCTTCTACCAGTGACATCATAGATTTGTACGTTTTTACATTTCCCTAGAGAGGGTCTGCAGAACTTTCTTGAATTCACAGAAAAGCACCTATGGGGCTGAGGCAGCCCCACAGAGAATAAGTGTTGTCAATATTTGTTAAATACCTGACTGCGATGGGGAGGGACTTGGACTAAGTGCATTCAGTTTAAACAACAAGCTTGTGGGAATTCCCTGGTGGTCCAGTGGTTAGGACTCTGAGCTTCCCACTGCAGGGGGCCTGGCTTCAAACCCTGGTCTAGGAACTAAGATCCCTCAAACCTTGTGGCCAAAAAAATACAAAATAAAGCAGCAACAACAACCAAATAAACAATGAGCTTGTGATGTCAAGACTTACCATCAATCTCTGAATCTAAGATAAGGAAACTCATGCAGAGGTTAAACGTTTGTTTTAAGTGACTCTGGTTTAAACACCCTAGAAGCAGGTCCCAGATACTGATGTTATCAGGGAAGTTTCTGCTCCTTCACATCCAGGGGGACGGGGTGCAGGGGTAGTGAGTAACAGGCCCCCTGCTTTTTTCAGCCCCATCCCCAAACCGTTGGGCGCCACCCCCATGTTTGTTCACCTGGCCTCCCCGGGGACCAGAGGGTCTCCCATGATCCTGCGGGATCCGGGGCTCATCCCCCAGCACGGGCTCTGAGGACCGGGCCAGGGCTGGCACCTGGGGCCCCTCATCCACGTCTGTGTGGGGCCCACCCTCGCCATCCGTGTAGCCTTCACCGTCCGTGTAGACGCTGCCCTCGCCATCTGTCTCGTAATCGCTGTTGACCCGGCTGTCACAGCTCAGGTCCGCGGAGCTGTCCGCCAGGCCGTGGTGGGGGAGGTCCAGGTTGTCTTCCGAGGAGCTGTCCAGCTGCAAGTGCACATGGCCGGGCTGAGCCAAGACCCTTCCCCCTCCTGCCTCCAGCCTCAAACTTCCTTGATCTGAGACCAAACCCCAGACCCATGACACCACCCTTCAAATTCTAGTCCTCAACCTCAAGTTGAGGCTTAACTCTTGACCCCAAGATGAGTTTTCACCATTGACCTTATTCGAGACGGAGCCACCAAATCTGAGCTGGGCCCCAAGCCTTGACTCCAACCCCCAGAGAAGACCCCAATTCCCAAACCCAACCCCCCAGTCCCATCTCACCCCAGGAACCAGGTCCAGAAACCCTAACCTCAGGGTCAAATCTTGGCCACGCCCCTCAGTCCCTAACTCCAGGCGGGTCCCACCCCCTGGCCCAGATACCTGGTCCTCAGCCGTCCAGATGGGCCGCATCTGCTGCTCCTGGATGACGGCTTTGAGCTCTTGGTACCAGGAGTCACTCGTACCTTGCAGGGGGATGGTGGCTACAGGGACGGGGCATCAGCATGGCCGGGAGGCTCAGGCCAGGGCCCACCACCCACCCCAGACCCTCGGCTCCCATCCCACCTGTGAAGAGGTGGTCGCTGTACTTCCTCAGCTTCTGGGCCTGGGCATAGAGGCGGCGGGAGCTGCGCCGGGAGGCAGGGGCCAGCCACTGGCGCAGGGCTTTGAGGGCTGTGCGGCTCTCAGGAACACAGAAGACCACGATGGGGTAGTACTGCACATAGTTGAGGCGCTCAATGGCTGAGGGTGTCACGTCCAGGAGCGCGTGCTTGTCCTGAGCCGGGCCAGTGCCGGGGGCAATGGTGCAGGGCCAGGAGACAGAGACGGAGAGACAGTGGAGAGAAAAACCACGCCCAGAGACAGAGCATTGGGGACAGGTGAAGAATCAAACAGATGGAGATGAAGAGTCTGAGGTCAGGGTGGACCCCCAAGCCACTCACATCCGCAGGCCAGCATGTTGGCCTGGATCAGTGTCTTGAGCACAGAGCCCCCAGTTTGACTCTCTGCCTTTTCCCAGGGCTTGCCACTGCATGACTCAGGGCAGGCTCTGTCCCCATCAAGCCCTCCACATGAAAAAGCCTCCAAAATGGGCCTCCATGGAAAATCACATCTGTGGGGCATGGAGCCAGAACAGGTTGGAGGCCCGGGCCTCAGTTTCCCCATCCATGAAATGGGGCCCACAGCAGAGCCTTGCTTACTTTCTCTGCAATCACCCGCACGGTGTCCAGTCTGATGATCTTGGAAGGGCTCTCAGTCCTTGACACGCTCTCTGTGGAGGGGAGAGGTGACTGGCAGCTTCAGGAGGGCAGTCACTGGCCCTTCAAATTCATGTCTACCTGCCCCTCCCTTTCTCAAGAACCCACCATGGCTCCCTATGGCCCTTGAGGGAAATCCTAACACCAGCAATAGTAGCTCCCGTTGGCTTCATGCCTGATACCACACTGGGTCCCCTCTTGAACATGACCCTTACCTCCTCCTCCCGAACAGGAGTGGCTGTTACTGGCCCATCTGGCAGATGGGAAAACTGAGCCTTAGGGATATAAGGTCACCAGCTCAGAGTCAGTGAGCCAAACAGCATGGCGGGGGGGGGGGGGGGGGCAGAGTCTAAGCTCCAGACACTCACTCTCTCCAAGGCTCAGTCCCAACTCTAGGCCTTTGCTTGGGCTGTGACCGAAAAGAATCTACTCTCACCCCCATGTGTCTTCTATGACCCTAGATGGAGCACTGCTTCCTCCAGGAAGCCCTCCTAGATATCCTGGCAGCCAAGGGAGAAGGCACGCCCTGCCCTGGGGTGCCTAGAAAGGAGGGGGACACAACCTTGCCTTTTTCTCTTTGTTGTGGTAATCTGTGTAACATAAAATGTACCCTCTTAACTGTTTTTAAGTCCACAGCTCAGTGGCATTAAATACATTCACAGTATCATGCAACCACCCCTACCATCATCTCTAGGACGTTTTCATTTTCCCAAACTGAAACTCTGTCCTCATGAAACACTGATTCCCCATCCCTTCCCCCAGCTCCTGCCCCACCATCTACTTCCTGTCTTTGTGGATCTGACTCATCTAGGACTTCCTGTGAGTGAAATCAGACAGTATTTTTCCTTTTTGTGTCTGGCTTTTCTCACTGAGCATCAAGTCCTCAAGGTCCATCCATGTTGTAGCAGGTGTCTGAACCTCCTTCCTTTTTTTAAGGCTGAGTGATATTCCATGGATAGATGGAGCACATTTTATTTATTCACCACCTGTTGATGGATACTTGGGCTGTGTCCACCTTCCGGCTGGTGTGAATCATGCCGAAACTTCATGTACAAGTATCTGTTCAAGTCATAGTTTTCAGTTCTTTCCAGGTATCACCAAAAAATATATATTTTAACTTCTTTTCAACCATTTTAAATTTATAAATACCATTCTTCATTAGCAGGCTGAATAAAAACAACCAGATTTAGTCCAGGAGCTATAATTTGCTGATTCTCTACCCTATCCCAATTGTTTCTGTAGTTGTTCACTTTCGGTCTCTTCCAGAAATTCTGTGTATTTGTTCAACACTGTGTCTAGAGCTCAATAAACAAATGTATTAAACTAATGAATGTACCGTTGGCAACTGTCTAATTGGTTCCATTGTCAATGACTGCCTGGTAAACGTGTTAAGAAGGATTCTGAGGCTCTCTCGGCAAAGAGTGCCAAGATCGATTGAGGCTGCATCATTAGCAGCTCCCTTACCACACAGCCTCAACTCCAGAGGCTGAGAAAGGGTTTCTTTTTTTTTTTTAATTTTTGCCACACCCCATGGTATCTTGGTACCAGGGATCAAACCCACACCTCCTCCATTGAAAGGTGGAGTCTTAACCACCAAACCACCAGGGAAGTTCCTAGGAAAGGGCTATGAAACAATTCACCGGTGAGGTTGCTAAAGGACCCGGTTTCTCACCTGCAATTTCAAACTTGTCAGGCATCTCAGCTGTCAACTTCTGCATAGCAATGTCGGCCACGGGTCCCAGTATCACCACCGGGCGCCTGAAACTCGCTGAAGGGCAGAGAATCAATGACAAGAATCAGGATCCCACGTGGGGCAAGGACTGCTAGCCTCTTGCACAACTGCTGCTTCATTTTCTCCACAGTACATCCAGTGAGGCCCATGGCTGCCCAGCTAAAGACTACAACTCCCTGCGTCCCTTGCAGCTAAAGGTGGCCATGTGACTGTGTCCTGGCCAATGGGATGCAAGCAAAATGATAAGTGAAGTCTGGGTTGTATCCTTCATGGAAAGGTAGGAGCCCTCTTTGACTTCTTACACTAGGGCTGTTACTTGAAAGAAAAGGAAACTTCTTTCTTATACAGCTGTCCCTTGAGGTCTGTTAGAGGAGCTGAATCCAGCTAACTCAGTGGTTGGTAACTGCCATTACAACCCTCAGGCCACATCAGGTCCATTGCCTATTTTTGTAAATAAAATTTTATTGGCACAGAGTCACATCCGGTTATGTCCCATTTCCTGTTTGTGTGTGTGAGTCGCTCAGTTGTATCCAACTCTTGGCAACCCCATGGACTTGTAGCTCACCAGGCTCCTCTGTCCATGGAATTCTCCAGGCAAGAATACTGGAGTGGGTTGCCATTCCCTTCTCCAGTGAAATCTTCCCAACCCAGGGATCTCCTTTATTGTAGACAGATTCTTTTATCATCTGAGCCACCTTCTCATGCTGGGTCACCCATCCTCCCACTGTTCTAAAAGCCTCTGCACCTGGTTTTAATCCTCTGCCCTGAGGCTGTATGAGCTTAATCTTTTCCCTTCCAGAATCTGGATAAGGTGTATTTTAACATCTGGTTCTCAGGTAGGGAAAGAACCTCCTGGTTTTGTGTGTAAGTATTTTTGTCCTGGGCTTCCCTGGTGGCTCAGTGGTAAAGAATCTTTCTATAATGTAGGAGCTGCAGGAAATGTGGGTTCAATCCCTGGGGTGAGAAGATCCCCTGGAAGACAGCATGGCAACACACTCCAATATTCTTGCCTAGAGAATCTCATGGACAGAGGAGCCTGGTGGGCTACAGTGCACGGGGTCACGAAGAGTCAGACACGACTAAAACAACTTAGCATAGCATGGCATGGCATTTTGGTCCTAAGGTAACCAAAAGTGGGTGTTTGGGGTGGAAGGAGGAAGGTAAGGATTGTGGCTTTTGAACACTCTTATTTGAGGCCCTTCCCCTCCTCCCACCCTGCCCCACCTTCTCTCAGCACCACGCGCTCGTACGGTGGGTAGTGACCCTGTTTGGTCAGAGCCGACAGATCCTCGCGGCTCCGATGGGTGGTCTTCTTGGCTCCCCGACGAAGACCCCGAAGCCGCCAGAACTCGGCCCGTGAGTTGGAGCCCGCTGAGGCTCCAGGTATGACCCCCACAGCCCGCTGGGCAGCCTCCAGACTGGCCAGCTGCTCAGCCCTGGAGAGAAGGGAGGAGGTAAGTGAGCACCAGAGTCCAGTGTGACAGCCCCAAAGATGTCCCTGGCCTGAACAGGGGGCCTGTGGACATGTCACCTCAGTGGGCAGAGGAGACTGAAGGAGGGATTAAGTTAAGGCCCCTGAAATGGGGATGACCCTGGCTCCCTGGGGGTCCCAGTGTCATCATAGGGTCCTTATAAAAGGGGGGTGGGAGATATTTCCCTGGTGGTCCAGTTGTTAAGAATCCACCTGCCAATGCAGGGGACACGGATTCAATCCCTGGTCCAGGAAGATCCTAATACCTCACAGCAACTAAGCCCCTTCACTACAACTACAGAAGCCTGTGTCCCTAGAGTCTGTGCTCCAAAACAAGAGAAGCCAAGCAAAAAGAAGCCGGAGCACTGCAGCCAAGAGTAGCCCCTGCTCACTGCAACTAAAGCCCGTGTGCAGCAAGGGAGACCCAGTGAAGCCAAAAATAAATTAATTTTTTTTAAAAAAAAGGAGGGGTGGGAGGGTCAGAGGCAGAGAGAGACAGGAGATGCTGTGCTGCTGGCTGTGAGGATGGAGGAGGGGCCCCGAGCCAGGGAGGTGGTGCCTCCAGCAGCTGGAAAAGGCAGGCGCTTACACTCCCCTAGAGCCTCGGGAGGACCCAGCCCTGCCCACATCTCCACTGAGCCCTATTAGACGCATTTCGGACTTTGGACCTCCAGAACATGAGATGATAAATGCATGTTGCTCAAAGCCCACAGGTTTATGGTAATTTGTTACAGCGGCTGCAGGAAACTGATACTAGTGCTGACTGGTTGGCTGGAGCCTTCTGCATGGCTCTCCAGTGTGCACCAGCAGGGATGCTAAGTAGCGATGCTAAACTTATTCCAGTGCGCGGTTGGTCCCCACCTGCTCTGGTTGGGGATGATGCCCCGCTCCTTCTCCCGGAGGTCACGCCCCATGCGCACTGCCAGCCACTGGCCTCCCCGGGCGGAACTCTGCCCGGGGCCGGGGTACAGTGTGTCCAGCACGTGGAAGACGTCTCCGCGGGTAAAGCCCAGGCCGGATGGCGGGCTGGGCTCCATCTCAAAGTGCGTGCGGATGTAGAAGGAGTCGCCCAAGCCAGACCGCACCATCTTCTGGAAGACTGGATGGGGAGACTCCGTGATCTGGTGGGACCCAGACCCCACCCCTCCCCAGGGCACGACTGTGGATCGCACTCAGCCCTGGGCCATGCACACCTTTGTCTCTCTCAATCTCTCACACACACATACACACACACTCACTGTCCTGCTTGCGCTGTGTCACCAGCTCCACCTCCTCGCCAACTGGCAGCCCCAACAGGAAGTTGACAGCCTCCTCCCGGGTCAGGTTCTGGAACGGGGTATCATTCACCTGCCGGGAATGGGGTGCAGGGGTGGGATGATGTCCTGGGTGAGAGATCCCAGCTCTTCCTCTCGACAAAGCTCTCAACCCTCTCCTTCCAGGGCTGCTGTCAAGAGTCCTGGAGATTAGGGGATGGCTTTCCAATGGAGGCATTGCCTTGTGGCACCCAGGCTTCACACACACTCGTGAAGGTTTGACCCGGAAACCAGGAAACGAGAAATATAATCAATTCAGGCACAACCAAGTCTCACTGAGTGGTCAACATCAAGACACAGGAACAGGGGGAGCCTCAGCTGTGACAGGACCAGGACACTGGTGGGAATTTGGTGAAACATGAAAGAGGCAAGACAAGGACTTCTCTGGTGGTCCAGTGGTTAAGAATCCACCTGCCAAGGGGACATGCACATGCAGAGGAATCCACATGCAGGGACAAGAGTTTGATCCCTGGTCCGGGAAGATTCCACATGCTGCAGAGAAGCTCTATACAGTCAGCAAAAACAGGACCAGGAGCTGACTGTGGCTCAGATCAGGAGCTCCTTACTGCAAAGTTTAGACCTTAGTTGAAGAAAGTAGCGAAAATCACTAAGCCATTCGGGTATGACCTAAATCAAATCCCTTATGATTATTCAGTGGAAGTGATGAATAGATTCACGGTATTAGATATGACAGACGCAGTGACTGAAGCACTATGGACAGAGGTTTGTAACACCTTATAGGAGGTGGTGACCAAAACTAATCCCAAGAAAAAGGAAGACGCAGAGCAGCCAAAAATAAATAATATAAATATATATATATATAAATTCGAACATCTCTGAGGGCCTTGCCAGTTCCCAAGGAAGCCCAAGAGGAGGGCTCACAGGCAGCAACAGACTCGGGGACCACCCAGAACGCCCACCGCCAGNCCGCCATAGTCCCCCCTGGGGGCTGTCCAGCGCCTCTGGCCCAGGGCGGGGGGCCTAGAAACAGTCAAAACTGGACCCCACCCTGGCGTGCGGGAGGAGGCTGGGGAGGGTCGCGGCGAAGCAGGTGTCCAGCACTTGCCCTTCTCCCGCCAGCTCCGCCGCCAGGGCTGCACCTGCACCTCTTCCTCCTGAGTCCCCTCCCGGCCCCGCCTCTGTCCCGACACGCCTCCGGGACGCCGCCGAGGCCGCCTTCGCTCCCACCCCGCCACCCCTCCCAACACAGGATCCAGGCCCTGGGGTGGGAATTCTAGGCCGCGTTTTCCGTCCAGCTGCGCCCTAGCCGGCGGCCGGGTTGGAGACCCGCCAGGCGAGGCTGCAAGAAAGACCAGGCAGGGATTAAGGGCGCGTTTGGAACGGAGCCTGCGCTTTGGAAGGTTTTCCTGGATGGAAAACCTATGTGTGTTGAGATTCTGTAGAGAGACACGTTATGATTAGGAGCTAGCCAAGGGTCAGACATCTCCCAAGAGTAGGGCTGATCTTTCTCAGTCATCTCATCTTCAGCAAGTTCACCCGATTTTATTTGATTTTTTTCATTTGGGGGAGTTTATTTTAGAGAGGAAACTGAGGCCCAGAGAAACCTGGGATGGGGTGAGGGGTATGGACTTTCTGAAGGTGTAAGCTGATATGAGACTTCCCTTTTGATGTCCCCTACAGTGGAGGATCCAGAAGGTGCACAGCGGTCACCTCTGGGCCTGGCCAGAATCCAGTATTATCAGCCTGTTTTCACACCTAGCCCTGGATTGGGTCCCCAGCTAGGAAGGGTGCACAGCCAGGTCAAGGAAATTCTTTAAGATTCTTGGAATAAAGGTCATGCTTCTTTCTCCACCCCCTGACTCACCCTCGAGGGACCTGTCTAGGAATAATTGGACCAGAGCAGAAAACCCTCTACCTGGGGGTGTGGAAGGGAGAAAGTCACCTGGGTAGGTGGAGCCACCATTGGCTCTACCCTCACATTCCTTCTTGCTTAAAAAAAAATAGACCCTGAGGCCCAATTGTTTCCTTGCCCCACCCAGGTCAAGGTTGAAGGGGCAAATCTGGGCATAGACACCCCTTCCCAGCCTCACCCAGTCAAGATTGGGCAGAAAAAAGCTCCAGATTGTGGGAAGAGGGGAGGCAGAGGGGAAAATTAGGGATCAGGGAAGTGTTCCTGGAGGAGGGGGCATTGCCACTGGGGTTTAGAAGGTTGAATATTGCTGTTGTTGGTCAGTCACTAAGTTGTGTCCGACTCTGCCACCCCATGGAGTGCAGCATGCCAGGCTTCCCTGTCCTTCACCATCTCCCTGCATTTGCTGAAACTCACGTCCATTGAGTCAATGATGCTGTCCACCCATCTCTTCCTCTGTCATCCCCTTCTCTTGCCCGCAGTCTTACCCAGCATCTTTTCCAATCAGTCAGCTCTTCTCATCACGTGGCCAAAGTATTGGAGCTTCAGCTTCAGCAACAGTCACCTGTCCACTGGCTTCTGCAATATTTCATTGAATATTCAGGGTTGATTTCCTTCAGGACTGACAGGTTTGATCTCCTTGCAGTCCAAGGGACTCCCCAGAGTCTTCTCTGGCACCACAGTTTGAAAGCATCAATTTGTGATCAGCTTTCTTTATGGTCCAACTCTCACCTCCTTACATGTCTACTGGAAAAATCAGCTTTGACTATACAGACCTTTGTTGGCAAAGTGATATCTCTGCTTTTTGATACACTGTCTAGGCTTATCATAGCTTTTCTTCCAAGGAGCAAGTGTCTTTTAATTTCACGGCTGCGATTACTGTCTGCAGTAATTTTGGAATCCAAGAAAATAAAGTCTATCACTGTTTCCATTGTTTTCCCATCTATTTGTCATGAAGTGATGGGACCAGATGCCATCATCTTAGTTTTTTGAATGTTGATTTTTAAGCCAGCTTTTTCATTCTTCTTTTTCACTTTCATCAAGAGGCTTTTTAGTTCCTCTTCGCTTTCTGCCATATGGGTGGAGTCATCTGCCTATCAGAGGTTGTTGCTATTTCTCTTGACAATCTCAGTTTCAGCTTGTGATTCATCCAGCCCAGCAAGAAGGTTGGATAAGAATTTGCCAAATGTGCAAGAATGCAATCAAAACCTTTGAGGGCCCCAATGCTGACATCTCACCTCTCCCCAAAACACTAGTCGAGAGATCCCAGTTAGCCAAAATTTACCCCTCAAGGGTGCCCAAAGGCTTCCAAGGCAATAACACTTTGCAAGAGGCCCCTTCCAAGGACGTATCTGGACCCTCATAAGTACATCAGTGTTAGTTGCTCAGTCGTGTCCAACTGTTTGCGACCACATGGACTGTAGCCTGCCAGGCTACTCTGTCCATGGAATTCTCCAGGCAACAATGGAGTGGGTAGCCATTCCCTTCTCCAGGAGATCTCAATCCCTTCTCCCAGGGATCAAATCAAGGTGTCCTGCATTGCAGGCAGATTCTTTACCATCTGAGCCAACCTCAGCCTTTTCCAATGTGACCTTGGACCACCAGCAGGTGACCTTGGGCCAAACACAAAAAGATTTTAGGTAGAAGAAGGTCAAACTTTTTTTTTTAATAGATGTATATTTGCTTCAATGAGTTACAGGAAAAAACATAAATAAATTCTCCACTGCCACATGTATATAGGAATTCGCGGCTGCGATTACTGGGGAGGGGTTACTGATTGGGATGTGGGTCTGGCAAAATCAGACAAGTAGACTGCTTAAGGAGTGTTAGCTTCGCTGCAACCACTGTTACACAGGTATCCACGTGCCCATTTGCAGCTGAGAAAACTGAGACCAGATGTGTCAAGCCGTGGGCCCAACTAGAAGAGCTGGATTTGGCTCTGTTTGATGCCACACCCCTCACTCTATATGCAGGGTGATTTACCCCTCACTTTCCCTCAAACCCCCACTTTAATATCTGAAGACATGTTTAGTAGACACTGTTGGCATTGAGTGGGCTTCCCAGGTGATTAAGTGGTAAAAAATACACCTGGCAATGCAGGAGACGTGGGTGCCATCCCTAGGTCAGGAAGATCCCTTGGAGAGGGAAATGGCAACCCATTCCAGTTTTCTTGCCTGTAGATTCCCATGGACAGAGGGAGCCTGACAGGCTACAGTCCATGGGGTCGCAAAGAGTTGGACACAACTGAGCATGCACACACTCCTACTGGCACGGGTGGACAGAGGCCGGAGATGCTGTTCACCACCACCAAGTGCTCAGGACAGCCCCATCCCAGAGAACCATCCAGCCCCAAAAGTTAATAATGCTGAGGTACAGAAACCCCACTTTAAAGCCCTCTACAAAGGGGGATAACCACCCCAAGACTCATGGTCTTCCTTCAGCCACCTCAAATACTTCATTCCCTGCTCAAGAACACTCAGCAGCTCCCCAGTACCCATGAGATAACCTGTACTCAAATTCGGGGCTTTGGAGAAGGGTGTATCCAGTGCTGCCTCACAGAGGGAGCATCATTCGTGCATTCATTTTCTCACCTATTCAGTCGTTCATGCAAAAAAATATTTCAAGCCCTTGTTATGCACCAGGTGAAGGAGGAAGTGAGGGGTAAGGAATTCCTGTCTGAAGTTGCAGTGCTGATTACCACCAGGAGGAGGCAGTGTGCACAGGCCCTGAAGTGATGTTGTGGGAGGGGAGGATACTAGGAACCTGGGGGATGACCCTGTTCTGCCCCTTCTGAGCGCCCGAGGGGGAAACTGAGGCTCAAATGGGATGGGGACAGGGCTGAGGTCTCCCTGAATGGTAGCCACCAGGAAGGGTGGGAACCTGGAGGAAGGGAGTGGTGGTCATTCACGCCTGAGGCTTAAAGCCTCCCTGGTGGAGGCTGCTTTGCAGGGCTGCAGGAGGCGGAGGTCTTATTTGTGGTCAAACAGGTCTGACCAGAACCCAAGAATGAAGCTGCTCAGCCACCTGGCTGGGCGCTGGCTCATTCAATTACTGAGCGCCCAATGTGTACACCCAGCTCCTACGCAGGCAGGCCCTGCCCTAAAGAAGGCTGAGCACCGAAGAATTGATGCTTTCGAACTGTGGTGTTAGAAAAGACTCTTGGGAGTCCCTTGGACAGCATGGCAATCAAACCAATCAACCCTAAAGGAAATTCGCCCTGACCATTCATTGGGAGGACTAATGCTGAAGCTCCAATACTTTGGCCACCTGATGGGAAGAGCCGACTCATTGGAAAAGACCCTGATGCTGGGAATGATTGACGGCAGGAGGAGGAGAGGATGAGACAGTTGGATGGCATCATCGACTCAGTGGACGTGAGTTTGAGCAAATTCTAGGAGATAGTGAAGGACAGGGAAGGCTGGCGTGCTGCTGTCCATGGGGTCGCAAAGAGTTGGACGCGACTGATCACTGAATGACAACCACGAAAGGAAGCCCAGGGCCCTCAGGGAAGACAGACAATGGTCTAACCTTCAGGTAGCAAAAATAAAATGTCCAATCTAGATTTCTGAGAGCACCTGCACAGAGACACAGCTGTTCTGGGGACTCCTGGAGGGCTTCTCTGAGGAGGTGTTACTGAGATTAATAGGAGTGACCTAAGTGAGAGGGATCTGGGAGGAGGTAACAGCTAGACCTGAAGGAGGTAAGGGAGGCACCATGGGGGAGCTGGGTGGACAGCCAGTGCAAAGGCTCTGGGGCATGACTGGGCCTAGAATGTGGGAGAAACAGTGAGGAAGACTTTGTGGCTGGAACAGAGTGAGCGAGGGAGAGAGAAGGAGGAGGGGAGGGCAGGGAGGAGACAGGGGCTTCTGGCCCCAGGGAGGTGGGACCCAGGAGGGCTACGGGCAGAGGAAGGGCCAGGGCCTGATTCAGGGGGCCACTGGCGCCCTCTGGTGGCTCACTGCTAGGACGACAGACCGAGTGGCAGGCTGAAGCTACCGGAGCTGCGATCCCAAACCCAGAGGCCGTGCAAAAAAAAAAAAAAAACGTTTTAAATCAAGTTTTATTTTGGGAGAATTCCCTGGCGTCAAGTGACTGGGACTTTTCATTTTCAGTGCCCGAGGGCCCAGGTTTAATCCCTGGTCATGGAAATAAGATTCCACAAGCTGCGATGCCAAAAAAAAGAAAACAACCAACACCATTTTATTTTGGACCTTATAACTTATTTATTTAATTTTGNGGGACTTTGCATTTTCAGTGCCCGAGGGCCCAGGTTTAATCCCTGGTCATGGAAATAAGATTCCACAAGCTGCGATGCCAAAAAAAAGAAAACAACCAACACCATTTTATTTTGGACCTTATAACTTATTTATTTAATTTTGGCCGTGCCTCTAGTGGGATCTTAGTTCTCCGACCAGGGATTCTCGGACAATGAAAGAGGGGAGGTCTAACCACTGGACCAACACGGAACTTCCTGGACTATTTTGAAATTGACAGAAAAGTTGTAGATGTAATTCAGAGTCCCCCTATGCTTCTCACCCAGTTTCTCCCAACATCATTTTACATGACCACAATGTACCTGCCAAAACTTAGAAACCACAGTCTCATCACTGCTAACTCCACTCCAGGCTGCATTCAGGTTTTACTGCCCCAGGACCCCGTTTAGCATCTCACGGTGTGTCTGGTCCTCACATCTCCTCGGGCGCCACCTCCCCTTGCTCCGTGGACCTTTCCAGTCTGGAGGAGACCAGGCAGGGGCTTTGCACCCTACTCCTCATTTGGGGTTTGTCCAGTGCTTTCCTCATGCCTTGACTGGGTTATGGGTTTAGGCAGAGGGCATGGGAGGAAGGGCAGATTCTGGGGTGCGGCCGGCTTGTGGATGCTCCCAGCACTGAGGTATGTCCCAGTGGTTGGCACCATGAGGGTACTGGAGCACCTTGGGGAGAGCACTTTGATGTTGGAAGGAGCGGGGTGAAGACCCTTCTGGGGGCAGCTGCAGGGGGGCTCACAGAGTGTGTTCCCCAATCTCCTACCTCCGGGTGGGAGGAGGCCCACCGCAGGGAACAGAGCAGTGCCTGTTGAGAATCCCAGCCTCTCTGCCTCCAGCCTCAATTTTCTCATCTGTATAGTGGGACCTGCTTCTGCCTGTGAGCGTGTGATTGGGAAGGTTCACAAACTAAAGCAGCTGGTACACAGCAGGTGCACAGAAAGGTTCGCCTGGGCGCTCTGTGGCTCCATCCCAACTTGGGTCAGGAGGAGGGAAATAAGCCCCTAGGAGGAAAAAATGAAGTGAATTATGCTGTCCCCCAGGGCTGGACAGGGACCACCCACAGAAATGTCCACTTCGAGGTTTCATCCTTTGGTGCAATGGCTGAGGGAAGTGCCCACACCCCTGATACCTGCATCCCTGTCTCCAGTCTGGCTTCTGCACCTGTGCCCCCACCAGCTCCTCCGACTATGTCCCATGAAAGGTCCCTAATGACCCCCAGTTCACTAGGGGTCTTATCTGCTTTGTGACTGAGACAGCCACAGCTGGAATCTGTCCTTCTAAAGTGCACAGTACTGGTCTTTCTACCCTACTCAGAATCTTAGGTGGTTCCCCATGAGCTATTCATTCCTTTACGGAGCACCTACTACATACCAGGCACTATACGAGGAACTCAGGACACTGCAGAGGTAGAGCTCACAGACTTTCAGAACAGATATGCAACTAATAGTCTGCGGGACTTCCCGGGCTGTCCAGTGGTTAAGGCTCTGAACTTCCACTGTAGGGGATGTGGGTTTGAGCCTTGGTCAGGGAACAAATATCTCACATGTTGTGTGTCTCGACCAAAATAAATAAATAAACAGAACAGTCTCAGCAATTCCCTAGCCTTTGGTCAAGGATATTTATTGAGCATCTGATCAATGCCAGGCTCTGGGCACTCTTCTTAGTTTTCTGTGCTTCTTATGGTCTTCAAATTATTTTACATCCCTGTAAATTACAGGAATGGCTTCCCTGGAGGCTCAATGGTAAAGAGCCCACCTGCCAATATAGGAGACTTGGATTTGATCCCTGGGTTAGGAAGATCCCCCGGAAAAGGAAACGACAGCCCACTCCAGTATTCTCGGCTGGGAAATCCAATGCATGGAGGAGCCTGGCGGGCTACAGTCCATGGGGTTGCAAAAGCATCAAACATGACTTAAGGACTTCACAACAACAAAGTTACAGGAAACTCGTAACATTGCAAATGATTCTCGTCCATAGACATATAAATGCATTTTGTCCTGTGGAGACTATTGATTGTTATTGACCAGTTTTATAACTGTTTGTTATTTCAGCCTTGATTGCCTGTGTGTGTTCTTTCTTAATAGTCTCTCCTTTAAACAAGCTGTAAGATCTTATTAGTTCCCATATTAATGAGTTAAGTAAACTCATAAAGCACTGTTCGTTTTATTTTTAAATATTTATTTTTGTTTATTTGGATGCACTAGGTCTTAGTTGCAGCATGTGCGACCTAGTTTACTGACCAGGGATTGAACCCAGGCCCTCTGCATCGGGAGCTCCTGGAGTCTTAGCCACTGGACCACCAGGGAAGGCCTTGTTGGTTTTATGTTATAGTCATGCTTTTATATTTTTTTGAAAAAAAAAAAAAAAATCCCTTACCTCCATTACACTGAAAGCCTTCACTCTAGCATCCAAGGCTCCTCTCTCAAGAAATTTCCACCTACTCCCTCTTACCTGTTTACATCTTCAAGTCCCAGAACATTCTTCCCACTTTTCTTACTAATCACCCTGAACCCTGTCTTTCATATGTCAGCAAATGCTCTTAGTTCTCCCAAAATGTGTCCAGAATCCGCCCACTTCTCTCTCCTTCTGAGCCTCCACCTGGTTCACCCCATCCTCGCCCACCTGGACCAGCGAGTCCACTCCTCCAGGTCCTGGTTCCATCCTCACCCTCCAGTCTGTCCTCCCTGCAGCAGCCACCAGATGGCAACCGTGAGCGCTAAGAGTCAGGCCCCACCCCTCTGCTCACAGCTCTCCAGTTCTCCCACCTCCCTAAGCATAAAAGCTAGAGTCCTTCCAGAGGCTCACAACGTCCTGCAGGACCTGTCCCGTCCCCTCCAGGCCTTCCCCGTGTCTCTTTCTCTCCCCTCTGTCCATCCACAGAGGCCTCCCAGCTGTTCCGCCAGGCACAATCCTGCCCCAGGGCCTTTGCACAGGCTGTGTTTTGCGCTTGGGATGCCCCTCCCCCAACTACTCCATTCAAGTCTCTGCTCAAATGTCCGCTTCTCAATGAGTTCACGAAATTACAAGACGTCTGTTTCTTGGAAGAAAAGGTATGACAAACCTAGACAATGTATTAAAAAGCAGAGATATTACTTTGTCGCCCTGAGCCGACAAAACTATGGTTTTTCCAATAGTCATGTATGGATGTGAGACTTGAACCACAAAGAAGGCTGAGCACTGAAGAATTGATGCTTTCAAATTGTGGTGATGGAGACGACTCTTGAGTCCCTTGGACTACAAAGAGATCCAACCAGTCAATCCTAAAGGAAATCAGCCCTGAATATTCATTGGAAGGACTGATGCTGAAGCTGAAGCTCCAGTACTTTGGCCACTTGATGCGAAGGGCTGACTCATTGGAAAAGACCTTGATGCTGGGAAAGATTGAAGGCAGGAGGAGAATGGGGCAACAGAAGACGAGATGGTTGGATGACATCACTGACTCAATGGACATAAGTTTGAGCAAACTCCAGGAGATAGTGAAGGACAGGAAAGCCTGGCATGCTGCCAGAGGCCCATGGGGTCACAAAGAATTAGACATAATGGAGCAACTAAAAAGCAACAAGTTCTCCCCTGATCTTTCTACTTAAGATTGTGAAATACTTCCTTGCCCGTTTTACTCCTATCCCTGCAACCCACTCCAGTACTCTTGCCTAGAGAATTCCATGGACAGAGGAGCCTAGTGGGCTGCTGTCCATGGGGTTGCAGAGTCGGACACGACTGAAGCGATTCAGCATGCATGCATGCATTGGAGAAGGAAATGGCAGCTCACTCCAGTATTCTTGCCTGGAGTATCCCAGGGATAGAGGAGCCTGGTGGGCTGCCGTCTATGGGATCACACAGAGTCGGACACAACTGAAGCGAATTAGCAGTAGCAGTAGCAGCTGTACCTCTTTCTTTCTTTCTTTTCTGTAAGACTGACCCTCTTCTAACCCAGGATATCATTTACTTCCTTATTGTCTCTTGTTTCTTGTCTGTCTTCCTCCACCAAAACACAAGCCCCACAAGAGCGGGGATCTTTGTTTCCCTTGATTGCCCCCTGAATCCCCAAGACCGAGAACAGCACTCGGCACACAGTAGTGGGTGCTCCTTAAATGCAGGTTCATTCCCTGGGCAGTCCCTCCTCCCAGGCATGATCCTGGCTAACCTCAGCCCATTCCAAAGGGTGTCAGGCTCCACCTTGAGCAAACACAGCTTCCCTGGCACCAGGCCAGACTTGAGGAGGAAGAACAGGAACCCAGACTCCCGCAGTGGACTTTCCTCAGAACCGGGGCCACAAGGAAGCCTTGAGCCAGGGAGGGAGGACTCTAACAAGATGCTGAAACTGGGGTACTGGCTGGTGGGGGGGCTTAGGCAGTCCCCACACCTCCCCAACTCTCCGCATTTTCACTCCTATCAGGCTGACAGCACTACTTTCCTGTGCAGCCCAGGGCAGGTGGCTGCCCCTCTCTGAGCCTGGATTTGACCTCTGCAAAACAGGAAGGCAATGAGATGTTTCTCCTGGTTTGGCATTCTGATTTTGGGGTGGGGGACAGTTTACCCTGCCCCTTGCATGACTGGGAATTAATTACGTGCTCTGCTGCTGCTGTTGCTAAGTCGCTTCAGTCGTGTCCGACTCTGTGCGACCCCATAGACGGCAGCCCACCAGGCTCCCCCGTCCTTGGGATTCTCCAGGCAAGAACACTGGAGAGGGTTGCCATTTCCTTCTCCAATGCAGGAAAGTGAAAAGTGAAAGTGAAATCACTCAGTCATGTCCAACTCTTAGCGACCCATGGACTGTAGCCCACCAGGCTCCTCCATCCATGGGATTTTCCAGGCAAGAGTACGGGAGTGGGGTGCCATTGCCTTCTCCAGCATATGCTATTCTCAGCAGCCCTGTGACATGGTGTCTCTAATTATACCCATTTCACAGAGTGGAAAACTGAAGTCAGATCTCTCTGACACCATGGGTTTTTCTCTCTCCAAACCCCAGCCGAGGTATATTCCTTCCTAGCCCCTCAGACCCTGAATCTTAGCATCTCTGTTTCCCAGGAGGGACTCCAAATGCCAGCCGCCCCCCCCAAACTCCCATACCCTGCAACTGGGACACTCATGCATTCTGAGCCCCAGAGGGGCCTCTTCATCTCGGACAAAGAGCTTTGAGGTGCAATCAGACACTTGGCTGGCTAGGACGCACTCTTTGTCCTGCACTTTTTGGGAGAAAATGACCCAGAAAAGCTCCTGCCACGGGACTCCTGTCTTCTTGAGGGTCTAATCTTCCTTTGCGTAGAAACCATCCACCCACTCATTGCTTCATTTCTCCATAGGGAGATTTCACCCCTAGAAGAAATCGAGATAAGGAGATAAGCCCTCCTTCTCCGGGACCCTTGTCGCCCCCGGCTCCAGCAGTAGAGGTTGGGGGGGACGAGATGCAACTGTCTGAAAACTTGGGGGCCTCTTAAGAAGTTCCAGGAGGTCCAGATACCAACCAGGTGCCAGTTTGTCTCACCTGCCACCTCCCTGCCAGCCTCCCCTCCTCAGTTTGGGGGATCAGAGGCCAGCTGGTACCCCCTCACCCTCCCTGAAAGAGCCTGGGCCAACAATGACCCTCTGAAGTCTGTGGCTGCAGTGTCCTGGGCAGGCTGCCAGGGGCAGTAACTGCCGGCCAGATAATCCCTTAGAAACTATGTCAAATGCCCACACAGGAGTGTCGGTTTCCCGATTTCCCGGGAGCCTGGTCGTGGGGGGAGGTGGCAGGGGGCCCAGGACCTCATGGTGCGGAGCCCCAGCTGGACAGTACCTTTGGGGTGGTAGGCCGATCGGGGTGGGGGACTCACCTGTCTAGGAGGCTGGGTGGCCTCTGGGCAGGCAGCAGCAGTCCGGGCCTAGATGTCCGCCTGGCATCGGGGGCGGGGAGGGGACCTGAGGCTTGGGCTCAGGCCTGCCCACTTGTTTGCCCAACTTTTCCTCTCTGTGGTGGCCACAGACTGGCCGGTCCCGTGCCAGGTGGAACCAGCAGGGCGACAACCACAAGCCGACTGGCGAGAGTGAGAGAGACCTGGTTGGGTGTGTGGTTCTGTCGCAAGGTACACTCACGTGGGAGCCGCTGGCCTTAACCCCTGCCTGCCCGGAGGCCAGGGATGCCCAGTCCCATTCCATTTGTGCTGGCTACCGCCAAGCCCTTGGGCATCAGCAAGAGATGGGCCCATGTGGCAGGTGGAAGACATTGGTAGAATAAATTCAGAACTGAGTGAATGAATGGTGCACCCCCGCCCACACCCCCAGACGCCTCTCCCCATCGCTCCCCCTGCCTTCCTCCAGGCACTGTCTCGTATCTGGTGGAGGGACTGCTCCTTCCTTTCCTGAGGATCTGAACACAAAATCTGCTTCTCTACCCCGACATGAGTGGCAGGATCCCTACTCAGAATTTTCTATCACTTCCCAGCTGGGCAGCTTTGGGCAAGTCACTGGGCCCTCCTCAGTTTCCTCTTCTCAAAAAAATGGTAACAGAGACTTCCTGGCAGTCCAGTGGTTAAGACTGTGCTCTCAATACAGGGGGTCATGGGTTCGATCTCTGGTCAGGGAACTAGAATCCCAGGTGCCACGCCTTGTGGCCAAAACAAAAAAAATCAACCCCCCACCACCCGAAAACAAGAAACAACATGAAACATTGTATAGCAACTATCCTCCAATAAAAATAAACAAGCACAAAATGTTTAAAAATGGAAACAACACTGGCTTTGCTCCTAGGGCTGTTTCCTTGAGTAACTGAACGAATGTTGGTCCATAAAGTGCTCAGAGCTTTGCTGGGCACACAGTAGGGCAGCACTTTCTAATCTCTACCCACAGGTGGCTGGTCTGAATGAATGAGAGCTGGGTGAGATACACACAGGATTTGGAAGAGCCGCTCTGCAGAAAAGAACCTAAAATAGTTCATTAGTTTTACACATCGATTCCCTGTAGAGATGACAATGGTTTTGAATGTACTGGGTTAAATGAAATATATTGTTAAAAGTAACGTCACCTGCTTGTTTTATTTTTTTTTATTTATTTTTGGACATGACCCATGGTATGTTGGATCTTAGTTCTCTGACCACGGGATGAAACCCACACCCCCTACACTGGAAATGTAGGGTCTTAACCACTGGACCACCAGAGAAATCCCAGATTTTTTAAATTTCTTAAGAATGTGGTTGCTAGAAAACTTTAAATGACATTTAAAATTTTGCATTGCCTTGTAGTTCTACTGGAAAACACTGGGATAAGTGCTCAGTGACTAAACAACAACAAAAAGCACATATCAACTGTGGAGCCTTTTTTGATCACATTCTCTTGCTGCTGTACAATATCTCTATTATTTTCAAAGTATTTATTAGCAGCTGAAATGCCTTGTGTGTTGTCTGCTTATCTGTTTCTCCTAGATGTCTCTCTCTCTCTTTTTTTCTTTGTGGCCACACACTTGTGAGATTTTAGTTCCCTGACCAGGAATCAAACCGTGGCCCTTGGCAGTGAGAGCACTGTGTCCTAACCACTGGACCATCAGGGAGTTCCCTTAGATGGTTCCTCTCTGAGGTAGGAATTTGGTCTTGCTTATCTGTGTGTCCTCGTGGCATAGAACAGTGCTTGGTACACAGCAGGTGTTCAATAAATATTTGTGAAGTGAATGAATGAATGAATGGAAGGAATATGGGGAAGTTTGGGGACGGAGTGAAAGACTCATTAAGTCCCTTTTACCTGCAGGATTGATGCTGAAGCTCCAATACTTTGGGCATGTGATGTGAAGAGCTGACTCATTGGAAAAGACCCTGAGAAAGACTCATTGGAAAGATTGAAGGCAGGAGAAGGGGACGACAGAATTAGATGGCTGGATGGCATCACCGACTCAACAGACTTGAGTCTGAGCAAACTCCGGGAGTTGGTGATGGGCAGTCTGCACGCAGTCTATGGGGCTGCAAAGAGTCGACGCCGTTTAGCATTGAGCGACTGAACCTGCAGGACCCAGTACTGAAGGTGGCCACCAGGGGGCGCCCAAACCAGGCTACCAATCCCAGTCGCGGCAGCTTAGGTTTCCCATCCTGCAAAATGGGAATTTTGAGCAGGGTCATGGGAGGATGAAGCCTGAGGAGCAAAAGCCGCTGCCCCATCCCGATCCTGGCCCCTCCCTCTGCACTTCCAGTTGTCTGAGTCAGTGGTTCTCAAACTCTATCAGGTACCCGAAACGCCTTGAGAGACTCAGCGAAAGATTATCAGTCCCCACACCCCGAGGTTTTGATCCAGGAGCCCTGGGCGGGGCGACGGGGTGGGGTGGGCCGAGAACCTGCATTTCTAACAAGCTCCCGGTGGATGCTGATGGCGGCAGGTCCGGGCACCTTGCTTTGAGAACCATGGATATAAATCTTTTCTCAAGGCAGATTCAAAATGAATCAGGACCAAAGAACTCCCCTTGGAGCCGTTTAGAAAAATGGTGGCAAAATACACAAAGCATATATTCACGAAGCATTCACTCGCATAGCTTGGCTGCATTCAGTACCTTCACACACTGTTGTGCAACCATCTCCACCATCGTCTCCACAACTTTGTCAGCCTCCCAAACGGCAGCTCTGTGTGGATGAAACACTGACTCCTCACCCCACCATCTACTTCCGGTCTTTATGGATCTGACTCCTCCAGGGACCTCATGTGGGTGGAATCAGACACTATTTGTCCCATGTCTGGCTTCTCTCACTGAGCATCGTGTCCTCAAGGTTCATCCAAGTTGCAGTGTGTGTCAGAATCTCCTTTTTAAGGCGGAATCATATTCCATCGTATGGGTAGACCACATACGTGTATCCATCATCTGTTGATCCCCTCCCCTCTGAGTTGGCTCATTTCTAAGCTGGGGGGATCCCTCCACCTGATCCTGGGGCCTGTTCTCTACGTCTTCCCTTTTCTTCATTTGTCTTCTTGTTTTGATAGAGAGGGGTTCTAGGCTCAGAGGGTAAAGCATGTGCCTACAATGTGGGAGATCCCTGGGTTGGGAAGATCCCCTGGAGAAGGAAATGGCAACCCACTCCAGTACTCTTGCCGGGAAAATCTCATGGACTGAGACACCTGGTAGGCTACAGTCCATGGGGTCACAAAGAGCTGGACATGACTGAGCAACTTCACTTTCACTTTTGATAGAGAATATTTTAGAAGCATCTTTCTGAGCCCTGGGTCTAACTGAAGGCTGCTCTGTCTCGCACTTTCCCCTTCATCCCATCGCCCAGCATCCCAAAGCCCAGTCTCAGCCTCCTGCTGACCTCGCCAGCAACCTGACAGTGAAGAGAGGGGTCATGTGTCTGGAGTTGGACAGGCCTGGGTGAAAATATCCCAGCTCCGACCTACACCAATTGGGTGCTCAGACTCCCCCACCTGCCTCCGGGCAGAAATCATCAATAATGAATAAAACTTCTAATAGCAACATTTATTATTCCCCAAACCATGATTTCAGAATGAATGACTGTCTGACCATAGCACTGGTGAGCTCACCACTGCACTTTAATGATATTATCATTCTTAACACAATAAGAAAAAAGGCTGCTTCACGACGAGGTATTTTGTATGATTCCAAACATGTGTTTTCAGCTCTCTGGGCTCCTGTTTCCTCATGTGTGAAATGAGGATGATAATATTTTCCATCTGGTTGATCAATATTATCAAGTATTTATCATCTTCTAGGTGTAATGTTTTGTGTTAGGTAATGGGGATAAAACTCAACCTTCAGAAAACTAAGATCACAGCATCTGCTCCCATCGCTTCATGGCAAATAGATGAGGAAACAATGCAAAAAGTGAGAGACTATTTTTGGGGGGCTCCAAAATCACTGNCGGTGGTCCTGGTCTGGGTGTGGCCCCCAGATGTGGGATGTCGGCCCCCAGAGAGAGGAGCCCCCATGCCCGCAGCCTACCCACCCAGCCCCCGCCCCAGACTCCAGCTGGGCCCAGTGACAGAGGCCCTTTCTGGCCAGGATTTCCAGCGCTACTGGTTTCTTGCCAGTTCTGAACTTCTTGCTTCCTCTTCCCCAGGTCCCACTGATGACTGGACAGCCCGGCCCTGGCCATGGAAAGAAGCTGGGTCATCGAGGCGTGGACGCATCTGGCGAAACCACCTACAAGAAGGTTCCTGCCCTGCCCTCAGTCACCGGGGGTGGGACAGGGGGGCCCCCACGTGTGCACGGGGCCCACGGAAGGTCAGGTGGGGGCCGTTTGTGGCTGGAGGCTGCACCACCTGCCTGGCTCCTCAAGTCACTGTGGCCTTGACTGTGACCTTGGGCGAGAGGAAATTGCAGCTTCCTCCCATCCCTTGGGAGCGGGGCGGAGGTGAGGTTGGGCCAGGGCTGTGCGTGGTGAGCTGGCCCGCTGCTGCTGGTCCTCTCTGCCTGGTCACACCTCCTAAAAACACCCACCTCGCTGAGAGCGAGTGTGTGCAGGGAGTGAGTCACCCTTCTGAAGTGTTCAATTAGACGGTTTCTAGAGTATTCAGAGCTGTGCAGCCGTTGCCAGAGTCAATTTTAAAGCATTTCTCTCACCTCAAAAGCCCTGTCCCCATTTGCCTCCCCCATCCCCTGACCACCAGGAACCCACTGTCTGTGTCTGTGGATTAGCCTGTTCTGCACGTTTCCCATCAGTGGGGTCACACCCTGCGTGTCCTTCTGTGTCTGCTTCTTTCCCTGAGCATTGTGTTCTCAGGGGCCATCCACGTGGTAGTGAATGTTAGGGCTTCTCCCCTTTTTGTGGCTTCCCATGGGTGGGGGCACCATGTTCTGTGTATCCACCCTCCACTGATGGAGGAGGCTGTTGTGAGCAGTGCTGTTGTGAGGGCTTGTGTCCAGGTGATTTATGGGACTGCACTGCCCTCCCTGGGCTGCAGTCCTAGTAGTGGAACCGCTGGGGGCCCCCGGGGGGTCACAGGTAGCCCTTGGAGGAGCTGCCACACAGTCCACCGTGGCCGTCCCATTCTCCATTCTTGCCAGCTGAGCATGGGGACTCCACTTCCCATCCTGTGTGGTGCTTGTCTGTCTGATCTGTCCCTCCTGATGCATGGGCAGCAGGTCTCACTGTCTAGGTTTGCACCTTCCCGGCGTCTGGTGGTACCCAGTACCTTCTGTGCTCACTGGTCATCTGTGTATCTCCTCTGAAAGACTGTGTTCAGTCAATGTCATCTTGAGGGAATGGATCGAGGTGGGGCTTCAGGAGGAGGGGTGGGCACTTGGGAAGGGCTTGACCCTGCAACGGGGGTGCTGGAGACCTGAGTCGGTAACTTGAGGACCAAGATGTCTTTCCTCGATGGTGGGCGTGTTGCTTAGGGCTCATGGTGACGGTAACGTGAATGGCAGTGCTGACAGATGGACAGGCAGCTGGTTCTTCTCTAGGGAGGGCGGCATGAGGGGCCCCAGGAAGGCCAGTGCCAGGGTGGAGGACTGGGATGCAGAGAGGCAGATCCCTTTGAGAGTAGACAGAAGGAGCCCAGGTCTCAGAAGGGAAGCCTGGGCATTGCTGGATACTGTGCTTCTGCTTCCCAAAAGAGAACCCTGGCAGTGGTACCCTCTGCCACATCGGGGCAGTTCTGAGCTGTAGGAACCTTCTAGAATGTGGATAGAAAACAGGCCACAGGGCCGCATTGTGGTGTTGGAGCCTCAGCCAGGCCACTTCCTGGCCGTGTGGTTATGTGGGCTGAGTGGCGGGCCTGAGGCCAGCACGTCTGTGACGGGCTTGGCAGGTGCTGCCTGGGGGCCCCTTGGAGGTAATGGGTGTCAACGGCTGAGCCACAGGCTGGATGCTGCTCCCTTCATCCTAAGGGGGTTTCCTATCCTGTCTCGGACCCTGGCAGCCAAGGGGTGGGCCCCAGGGGTCTTGATGCAGCTGGGTTTCCCGCAGACCACGTCCTCTACCCTGAAGGGGGCCATCCAGCTGGGCATCGGCTACACCGTGGGCAACCTGAGCTCCAAGCCAGAGCGTGACGTGCTCATGCAGGACTTCTATGTGGTGGAGAGCATCTTCTTTCCC
>SJYV01031739.1:279643-294612 GCA_006410875.1 Neotragus pygmaeus | reverse complement strand
ACACACACACACACACACACACACACACACACACACTCACAGAGTCCAAGATTGGAAGATCGGTCAGGTGGCTCCATGATGTTGCTGGGCCCAGATTCCTTCTGGTTTCTCCACCATCTTCGATGCTGCTTTACAAACCAGTGGCTGCAAGAGCTGCCCAGGTTCCTGCCATCACAGCTGCATTCCAACCATAGGAAAGAGAAGGAGAGCACATGCCCCTGCCCTTTAAGGGCATGACTAGGAAAAGACTCAAGTCATTCTCCTCCCCTCATGGGATTGTGCAAGCGCAGCACCCTGATCATGCCTGGCTGTGGGAGAGGCTCTCAGTGGTCTTATTCTGGGTGGCCATGTGTACACCCCACACTGTGGGCTAATGAAGGAAGGGGAAGGTGGTCATTGGAGGACAATATGAGACTGGCCACAGCCCTTTGTCCTGTGTCCAGCATGGGAGCCCCATGTCACTTTTTGGGTTGGCTATTCGGGTGCCTTGGGGCTGGGCGGGCAGGCAGACTGTTGGTGGGGGAAGGGAGTGTACATGGGCCTGGGTCCCTCACAGTCTCCCCCCTGCTTCCTCTGCAGTGAAGGCAGCAACCTCACTCCCGCCCATCACTTCCAGGACTTCAGGTTCAAGACCTACGCGCCTGTTGCCTTCCGCTACTTCCGGGAGCTCTTTGGGATTCGGCCAGACGACTACTTGGTGAGTGTGTGCTCAGCGGCCTGGCCCGGGGGCTTAGGCCGCCACCTGCTTGTTGTCCTCGGCCTCCATGGGGCAAGGACGTGGCTGCAGCGTTGCTGGGCTCCTTGCTCGGGTTGTCATCTGGGGCTGGGCTGTGGCCTCTAGTGGACTCAACTGCATCGGGTCCCTTCCAAACCCCTGGCTTCATCAGCCAGGCTCTGTCCTTGCTGGCCAGGATGTCCATTCCTTCCAGATACTACGGTCTCCCATGTGATTATCACATGGAGCCGACCGAGACCACTCCTGGGATCACCCACCAGCCCCTGGCCTGTGGGGTGTCAGTGACCACCCCCATCCATTCACCATCCCCTTTCCAGTACTCGCTGTGCAACGAGCCGCTCATCGAACTGTCTAACCCCGGTGCCAGTGGCTCCCTGTTCTACGTCACCAGCGACGACGAGTTCATCATCAAGACGGTGATGCACAAGGAGGCCGAGTTCCTGCAGAAGCTGCTGCCCGGCTACTACATGGTGGGGAGCCCGGCCACCCCTGGACTTAGGCCTTTCTCCCTCTGCTGAGGAGCTCCAGGCATCCCCACCTTGGGAACTACCCCTCCTGGGAGCCACCCACTCCAGGAACTATCCCCTCTAGGCAGGCCTTGACAGGCCGTCCTGGGTCACCGAGCCTCACCCGCAGGACCCCCTCAGGTGGCGAGCAGGAATAGCCATCTGGGCCCTGGTGGCCATCCCCCGCTACCCACCTCCCAGAAGTCATGGCTTTGGGCCTCAAGTCTCAACAACCAGTGACTCAGACAGGCACTGGGGAGGAACTGGGCTATCAGCTGGCACTCAGGCCCTGGGGGTGTGGAAGCAAGCACCTAAGGCTTCCTGGCCCCCAGGGGTGAGGGTCCTGATACACACCCAGATGGGCAGTGAGGACCCCTGCCTGAGGGCCAGCCCTCCCTGCTGCCTGGCAGGCGTGGCCAGGCCCTGGGCAGCTTTGCGCAGATTGTGACCTGTCCCGTGCCCTATAACCTGCCTCCCCCATGTATGATCCTGGGTGGGATCCTCGGCTCCCCTAGGTTGGGGGTCAGCAAACATTTTCTGTAAAACATGAGAAGACAAACATCTTCAGCTTTGTGAGCGCAGCCTCTGTCTCCATGGCTCCGCTCTCGCGAGAAAGCAGCCAGACAGGGCGAGAGCGAGCGGACAGGGCGAGAGCAGCCAGACAGGGCGAGAGCGAGCGGCCCCGGCTGAGTGCCAACAGAACTGTCTGCCGAGGCTGCCGTGTGCGTTTCATGTAATTTTCACATGCCACAGGACACTATTTTTTGTTTGGTTTTGTCAACTTGTTGACAATGTAAAACCATTCTTAGTTCCCGGCTGTACAAAGACAAGTGGCCTGGGACTTCCCTGATGGTCCAGTGGTTAAGACTCCATGCTTCTAATGCAGGGGGCACAGGTTCAATCCCTGGTCAGGGAACTAGGATCCTATACACTGCGAGGCACAGCCAAAAAAAAAAAAAAAAAAGACAAATGCCCTGATGCCTAGAGGCCGACCAACCCCCATCCCCTCAGGGCAGACTAGTGAGGTGAGACACCTGGATCTGACCTAGGAAACCAGGCCCAACACCTTGGGAAGTCCCCTGGGGCCCTTTATGGAAAGGCCACCTCTTCCTGGGCCTGACCGTGTAGAAACAGACCTTCCTGGCGCTTTCAGTCAGGTGGGGTGACGGGGAGTTCAGTTGGCTGGGTGCTAGGGGCAAGGAGGGAGGGCAGGCCTCAGGGAGGTGGTCAGGGCAGGCTTCCTGAGGAGGTGGCCTCTGACCTGAGCTCTGAGGAGCAGGCCGCAGGGTGCTGTGTGGGGTCCCAGGAAGGCTCCTGGTGTCCTCTCTACCCGCCTTCTCCCCTCCACCAGAACCTCAACCAGAATCCCCGGACACTGCTGCCCAAGTTCTATGGGCTATACTGCGTGCAGTCGGGCGGCAAGAACATCCGCGTGGTGGTGATGAACAATGTGCTGCCACGCGTGGTCAAGATGCACCTCAAGTTCGACCTTAAAGGCTCCACGTACAAGCGGCGGGCCAGCAAGAAGGAGAAGGAGAAGAGCATACCCACCTACAAGGACCTGGACTTCATTCAGGACATGCCCGAGGGGCTAATGCTTGATGCCGACACCTTCTCTGCACTCGTCAAGACGCTGCAACGCGACTGCCTGGTGAGGAGCAACCAGCTGGTCTGACGGAGTTCCATGTCTGAGCCCCAGCTGTGACATGGGGACGCTGGGAGAAGCTAGCGCCATGAGCCGGAGAGATGCCCCAGCCCCAACCCCACCCTCACAGGCTGTGTTCCTGCTGCCAAGCAGAGCCTTGGGGCAGCCTGAGGTTTTCAGGGCTCAACTCAGGGTGCACCTCAGGGCTTGCCTGGCCTAATATCCTGCAAGCCTGTGGCATAGCCAAAACAAAAGCGAAACCAAAAAAACTTAAAGCTCTCCTCAGACCCAGGTCTGTGCAGCCGCCCTCCTCCACAGGCAAGTATTTCTTAGGGAGAAGGAAGGTTTGCCAGGCTCATCCCAGGTCTTGCTGTTGCGGTCCACCCCGCCACCTATTGGCCTCAGAGGCGAGGATACAGAGGTCTGGAGGGGCTTCAGGCCAGGCCTGGGTCCTCCAGGGTCCGCCCTCACCCTGGTTCCCAGACATCCCAGAAACCACCAGCCGTCTCCGTGCCCCAGGGCTTCCAGGCCCCATCCCCAGCGCCTGCGTGTCCACATCCTGGGCTGCACTTCATGGTCTGAAGCAGGGTGGAGGCCAGTAAACTGGGCTTCTGAACCAGGGCGGGGGTGGGGTCACAGCTGGCCGACCCCTGACCCCGATTCCGCAGGTGCTGGAGAGCTTCAAGATCATGGACTATAGCCTGCTCCTGGGCGTCCACAACATCGACCAGCAGGAGCGTGAGCGGCAGGCTGAGGGCGCCCAGAGCACAGCCGATGAGAAGCGGCCGCTGGGCCAGAAGGCGCTCTACTCCACAGCCATGGAGTCAATCCAGGGTGGCGCCGCACGCGGGGAGGCCATCGAGACAGATGACACGTAGGTGCCGGGGCTGGTGGGGCCGGGGGAGCTTTCGGCTCTCATCTCTGCCCCAGCCCCCTTGCCAGGCGAGAAGCAGGCAGGGGGCAGGAAGAGGGCGAGCCTTGAGGAAGGTGAGGGACCAGGCCAGGTCCAGAACCTGGCAGATTCCTGGTTCCTGGTTTGTAAGCCAGCAGCGCCCATCTGTCCCCACCCCCTGGGTCCTGAGAGTTAGATTTTGGGTGCACAGCTATGGCCGGGTGTTCTGACCCTGACATCTGACTCAGTCAGTCAGTAGACAGAGGTCACTGGCCAGCCCTGTGGGAAACACAGGTGCCCCCGCCCTGGACCTCACTGTAGGCAGCAAAGCTGGTAAGGGGTTGGAAGGCAGCCGAGAGAAGGTGGAAGGGGCTGGGAACGAGGGACCCTTCTTACAGCAAGATCCCTGCCTAGGACCTGGGGAGAGGGGTGCAGGGGCTGAGAACGTTCCTTGCCTAGTGATGCCAGGTGGCTGTGGGAGCAGCCAGGTCAGAGGGTCCAAACAAGTGTGTGCCCCCTGACCCCGACCTGGTCCTGCCCTTGGGGCTCAGGCACAGAGACAGATTCATGGGGCATCCCTACTCCCACCCCATGCGGGCCCTGGTCACTCTTTAGGTGTCTTGGGCACTGTGAGGGGTGGAGCAACATTCCTGACCCTGGTCGTGACAACCACAGCTGTCCCCACACAGCACCAGTGTCCCCGGGGACGGTCACCCCCGACGGGAACCACTGCTGCAGACAGGTGTCACAGTCGACCCTGTATCACCATGCACAAACCATGTGGGAGCTGGCTGGGCCCTCCATGTCCAGACCTTGTCCAGTCTTTCAGTGGGTGGTAGCCATCAGCGTGCACAGGCAGCTGGGGGACAGGCTAAAGCTTGGCCACCAAACTGGGCCATCAGCTGCAGGGCCTGCCTGGGATGAGTTGGGGGGCCCTGAGTGGGCCCAGAGCTCAGCCGTCTGGCGTTTGTAGGGTTGGTGCCAGGCCAGGCGAGACGGCAGGTGTGAAGGTGAGCGCAGTGTGGAGTGCAGCTGGCAGAGCCTGTGGGGGGCCTGGGCGTGCAGGAAGCTGCTGCCTTGTGGGCCCCACTAACTGCACGGGTGGGCTTGGCCTGGGGCTGCAGCGGCTTTAACTCCCTAGCCTGCGCCCGAAGCCCAGCCTTGCCTGGGTGTGTATGTGCTCACGCATGCACCTATGTGTGTGTGTGAGTGTACAAGCTCCGTATGTGCACGTGTGGGTGTGCATGCACCTGTGTATGTGTGCAAGCTCCGCGTGTGCATGTGTGGGTATGTGTGCACTTGAGTCTCATAGCCTGGACCCTTTGGCAGCCTCTGGCTTGCAGTGTTGACTCAGTGAATGGGCCAAGAAGGCGGGCTTCCCAGGTGTCAGGTCCCTCTCCGAGGGTCCAGCCAGGCAGCCACCTACAGTGAGCGTGTGGATCCTTAAGCTCTGGGTTCCATCACTCCTGCCCGCTCATCCCTCTATCTCAGTGCCCGTAACTCCCAGAGCTGGTGCCTCTGGCTCGGGGCTCTAGGCTACCTCCAGCCTGTGCTCCTGACAGACAGGGCTCATCCCTGGGCTGGCTCCATGGGTGCTGACAGTCTTGACCCCTCTCCTCAGGATGGGGGGGATCCCCGCGGTGAATGGTCGAGGAGAGCGTTTGCTTCTACACATTGGAATCATCGACATCCTGCAGTCCTACAGGTGGGTCCCCGCCCCCCATCCTGCCGGGGTGGGTGCATGCCCCTGGCCCAACTTCCCCACTCCCCAGTGAGAGCCTGGTCAGGGACAGGTCAAGGCTGGCACAGGGCAGGGTAGAGAGTAGGGTGTCACTGGCTGACTGTGGGCCCTGCTGTGTGCCAAGACTGGGCTGCCTCATCTCCTGCTGGTGTCTCCCTCCCAGTGTGGAGCAGAGCAGGCAGCTTTCCGAGCAGTGGGTGAGGGTTTCCGTGGAGACCTGAGTAGGGCAAGGTGGGCAGGACAGCCCAGGGCGGGCGGCCAGAGCCCATCCTAGGGCAGGGGTGTGTGTCAAGGAGGATATCCTTCCCCCTGCAGCCCAGAGGCATCTGGGGGAGCTGCCTGGAGGCAGCAACGTGCTCCCCAGCCCAGATGTGGTACGGGGGCCTGGCTGGGGCACCGGGCGCTCCCTCCAGCAGGGAGGAGACCGGCTCACCCTGGGCCACGGGAGAGAGGAGGGGCGGGCTCTGTCCCCTATGGAGGGCCGTGCACCGCAGCCTTTCGACTTCCTCCTGCAGAGCAGGAGTGATAGCAGCAGCCAGCCAGTGGGGAGGGGTCAGGGGGGCTGGAAAGAGCGGGGTGGCCTCTGACTGGTACAGCAGGTGGCCTGGTTCCTCTCATCCAGGGCTCCTCTGCCCCCTTGATGCCAAGAACATTCCCAGTCATGATGACCGCAAAGGTCCCTGGAGACCACCTGTGTCCCCTGGGACGAGGTCGCCTGGAAGAGACCTCCCCCGAACCTGGAGGTGTGGCTGATGTCCTGGGCGTTTTCTTCTCTGCAGGTTCATCAAGAAGCTGGAACACACCTGGAAGGCTCTCGTCCATGATGGGGTGAGCATTCTCCGCTTGTTCCTTCTGTCCATCCATCCACAAACACCCTGACCATCACCCTGGGCCAGACCTGGGTGCTAAAGAGCTGAGGGACACACCCACTTTTTTGGAGCCACAGTCACAGGCCAGGGGGTCAGGGCCAAGACAAGGCAGTGAGGCAGCCATGGGACCCCCCCAACCAGGGGCCCGAGCTATCTGTGAGGGTACAGGCTTAGCATACAGGCTTCCCAAAGGAGGGGACTAGGGGCCCCAAGTGAGTTAGAAGTGAGGACAGGCTGGGAAAGTCAGGGGCCAGTCAGGCAGAGAACATTCTGGAAGTGTGTGATATGGAAGGGGTCTTGGGCCCCAGCTGCACTCAGGGGCAACACTGCACAGCTCTGACCCCGCTGACCCTGCAGCTAGGGCCTGCTTACACAAATGGTCTCAGTTGTTCAAAAAAAGCTGAGAATTCATGTCTTCCTATGAGCACAACCCACCTGTAAACCCTTGCGGTGAATTACTTCAAAGTGTAAAATACTGTGAGGACCAACTCACTTCTGGGGTTAGACTGTCCACCTGTGGCCCTGGTCCTCTGCCTGAGGCTGTGGGCCTCAGGCAGAGGCCTCTCCCCCTGTGCCCCCACAGGCCAGTTCTTGAGTGCTAAGGGCTGTCTGTGTGTGTGCAGTCTGCAAAACCCAAGGTCCCAACAACCTCCCCAATACGCCTCAGAGTGTTTTGAGGGTCCGGGCGAACTTTTAGAATGTTCCCCCCTGGGTGGGGCCAGTGGGAAACCGTTCTGTGCGGTGAACCCACAGCAGAGGGGAAAGCAGATGGAGGGGTCGCGACCCTGTCAGAAGATCAAGGTCAGCTCCAGAGGGGCCCAAACATCAAAGTAACCACCCAGGGGCTTTGCTAGCAGTCCAGTGGTTAAGACTCCGAGCTCCCATCATGGGGGGCACAAGTTTGGTCCCTGGTTAAGGAACTAAGACCCACTTGCCATGCATGCACCATGGCCAAAAAAGTAACCATCCAGGTGTGTGAGGCCTGAGACTGGTAGGGTGGCACCACAGTGCTGGGGGCCAGCTTCTTCCTGTGTGTCCCTGTACACCCCAGGCGTTGCCCTTGGCACCTGGCCCAGATGGCAGCCCCCATTTCGGCTCCAGCCAGAGAGAGGGGCATCTTCCTCTCGGGGCGGAGAGACTCTTCTGCTGTCTTTGCTCACTCACCATCAACCAGCACGAGTCCCCAAGGCCATGTGACCACCTCAGGGCAGGCCAGAATGGGAGGTCCTGTGTCCAGATGTGTTCTGTTACGTTATAGCAGGGGAAGGCCGCGAGGCAGTTTCTGAGGACGTCTCTGGTGGTCACACTGTATCTAGTGGGTGGGGACCAGGGATGCTGGCCCCACCCTAAGGCATAGGATGAACCCCCAGAGAACGACCGGCCTGTGATCAGCAGTGCTGGGGAGACAGTGCCGTAGCAAGTAAGCAGACTGGATCCAGGGACAGCCAGGGTGTGCGCCCAGGGGCCCTGCAGGATGGCACCCCAACTGTGTGCCAGGCTCTTTGCCTCGTGGGCATCCCAGCCCTGCGTCCTGACCTGCCCAGCAGCCTTGGGTCCACCCCGGGGCACCGAGGAGCAGTGTGTGGCCAGGGCCGCCCCGCCATGAGTGCAGGACCCGGGTCTGCCTGCCCCCAGGACAAAGCCTTCCTTTGTAGCAGGGTCAGCTGCACTCTCCTTCTACCCACCACCCCCATCTTCTGCCCCGGCTCTAAAGGTTCTTTCCAATTTCTTGATTTTGATGTTTATTCAGTTACCTCTTTGAATAGCCATTTTATTCATAAGGGTCAACAATTAAAAATACGGACACTGTTACCACGAAACCATCTCCCTGCCTTCCTGTCTCTGCCACCACTACCGGTTCCTGGGGTCCCATCCCCACCAAGGTGACTCAGCAGCCCTGACACGGGGACTCCCACGGCCGCCCCCCAGCCCTCATCCCCTGCCTGCCCTCAGGCCCCCCTTCCCTTCCCAGGACACAGTCTCCGTTCACCGGCCCAGCTTCTATGCCGAGCGCTTCTTCAAGTTCATGAGTAACACGGTTTTCCGGAAGAACTCCTGTGAGTGCCCGGGCCCTCTGGATGGGGGTGCAGAGGGAGAAGGGTGGGAGGTCAAGAGCAGGGTAAACCCAGGGTCCTGGTCCTCCGCTCACCAGCCCTAGGATGCAGTCAGGGACTTGGTCCAGGGAACAGGGCAGCTGGGTGGCCCCTCAGGGACATGGTATAGGGCAGGGGACCCAGGGAGCCCCCAGCCTCTGAGACTGGATGGCTGTGTGAGGCAAACTGAGCCGCTACCGTATGTGGGACAGTGGTCACTGGAGGCGCGGGAGAGGCTGGTGACAGGCCTTGGTGGGGCCAGGGTGGTGTGGAAGGCGTGTCAGGGTTTTCCTGCCTCCTTTGACCCATTGTTGCAGATAGGGACTTGGGGGCCCCAAAGCCATGCAGCCTGGATGGGAACCAGGCCCTGGCTTCCTTGTCTGAGAGTCGGGTGGGCTGAGGCCCCAAAGTGCTAAGTAAACATTGGCAGCTGCTGATCCTACTGCTGTTTCCAGGAGAGTGAGAGTTCTGGGTCCCTGGGATCCCATCTCTGCCAGTGGGCAGGACAGGGCACCTGGGCTCCTGCACCCCAACCCTGCCCCTGCAGGCAAGCCAGCTGGAACGTAGGACAGGCTTCCCCTACCGAGAGCAAGAGCAAAGGGTGTTGGCGGACGGGCTGGAGGGGGGGCAGTGGGGCAGCCAGGCTTTGGTACAGAGGAAGCTCTGGGGTCTGTGGGACCCTGTCTGGGTGCTGCTGCGGCGCTCGGGCTCCCCAGCACCAGCCGCCCTCCCTCCGCAGCCCTGAAGTCCTCACCGTCCAAGAAGGGCCGTGGTGCCTTGCTGGCCGTCAAGCCCCTGGGGCCCACGGCCGCCTTCTCGGCCAGCCAGATCCCCAGCGAGCGGGAGGATGCACAGTACGACCTGCGGGGGGCCCGCAGCTACCCCACACTGGAGGACGAGGGTGAGCAGCTGGCTGGGAGATGAGGGGGCTGAGAAGGAAGGGCCCTCTGCTGGGAAGGGAGGGCCCTCTTTGCTGAGAGAGGGAGGGCCTTGTGCTGGCCCCAACCTGGATGGGAGGGGCTGGGTCACAATCACCTCCCTCAGCCCAAGATCTGCAGCTGAGAAGTGGGGAGCAGCTGGGACTGGGTCCTTAGAAGAGCCACATGAGAGCNAGGCCCAGGTGGATGGTCAGTCACTGGCCCCTTGCAGCCCCAGGTGGGCAGAACGGCCAGGGACAAGATGTGAGCTGGGCCAGCTCAGGGCCCTGGTCAGATGGCACCCAGAGATAGCACCTCCTGGAGCTCCAAGCTTCTTCCCGGGACTGGAAACTGCCTCTGGCCTGGAGCTCAGCAGGTGCTTCCAGGGCGGAAGGGGGTGAGGAAGGAAGCTGAGGCACGGCTTCCCTTTGCTTCCAGGCCCCAGGAGGAGACGCACGCGGAGGAGGACCTGCAGCAGATCACAGTGCAGGTGGAGCCCGCGTGCAGCGTGGAGATCGTGGTCCCCAAGGAGGAGGATGCAGGGTGAGTGGTCCCCACGGTCGATTGGCTAGTTCTTGGTCTCAGGTTCTGCTCTGGTCCCATTGGCCAAGCGGGGCCATGTAGCCAGCTGGCTGAAGGCGTACTGGGAAAAGTGGTACGCAAGCTAGGGGTGGGACTGGGGCTTCCAGCTTGGGAAGGGAGCGTGGAAAGCCGGGGATAGTGTGGTTCTTTCGCTCGGGGAAGGGTTTCCTCCTCCAGGACTCAGAGCCGCCCTGACACCTGAGGTCACTGTTCCTGCCCATTTCTGCTCTGCATCCTCTTAGCTTTGTCGGGGCTTGCACGACAGTAACCTAGAGGTTTTCAAGGCCAAGCTTGGTCCTCTCTTGCGTTCTGTTTCCACCTCATCCACTGTGACTCACCAGTAACGTCTTCTTTCTAGCTGCTTCTGGATTGCTTTTCACTTGCTTTTTTTTTCCAGTGTAGGCTCAGTGCTTAAGTTCCTTCTTGTCTTTAACCATGAGGCCCTAAGGCTCTATGTTTTCCTCTTGAGTGCTGCTCTTGCCCTGAGCCCTGGGTTTGACAGAAGCAGTTCTTTTCTGTTGGCTCAGGTACAGATGGGTGGTAATCTTCTTTTTTTTAATTTCCTCTTTGAATTAAGATAGTGGCTTTCAACAACCTGAGGGTGATTCTGCCCTCAGGGGACAGTGGGCGATGTCTGGGGACATCTCTGGTGGTCATGACGCGGGGGTTTGCTGGCATCATGATGGGGACCAGGGAGGCTGCTCTGCACCCCACTGTGCCCAGGACTGCCCCCCACAGAGAACAGCCTGCCCACTGTCAGCCGCGCTGAGGGCGAGACCCTGGACTGAGGCATCTCAGGGGTGTCTCTCAAATGTTTCAGGGTTTTGTTTACCTTTTTGGTGTGTATTTCTAACTTTATTAGGTTTTGAGCTCCTCATCCGAGAAGTGAAATTTCTCACTAATTGCGTGGCCGCCAGCCATGGCCTCCGGTACATTCCCCACCTTCCCTCTGCCTCAGTTTCCTCATCTGTAACACAGGACAGGGGCTTCTCTGGTGGCTCAGTGGTCAAGAACCCATCTGCCAATGTAGGAGACGTGAGTTCAGTCCCTGGGTCTGGAAGATGCCCTGGAGAAGGAAATGGCCCCCCACTCCAGTATTCTTGCCTGGGAAATCCCATGTACAGAGGAACCTGTGGGCTGCAGTCCATGGGGCCCCAAGAGAGTCAGACACAACTGAGCAAATAAACAATAGCAACACAGGGCAGCAGGCCCTCAAACAGGCCTGGCACCTAGGAAGTGCTCCAGAGAGAGGAGCAAAAGGTTCTGGCCCCTCAGGGGTGGGTGTGTGTTCCCACGTTACAAGTGAGGAAACTGAGGCCCTGAGAAAGAACGTAGTCCTGATGGTTGCCCTGTGAATGAGTGGTGAGGCAGGGGTTTGCCCGCAGGCGTGCCCTGAGTGAGAGGAGCCAGGCCGCCTGCTCGGAGCCGGGCTCTTGGTTCCCGGGCAGCAGCGGTGCTTGGGGTGTTTTGTTATGTGGGGGAACCAGAATGTGTCAGGCAGAACCCACCCCTGCCGTTGAACTTCCTGCGTCTGTGGTCTCCATGATGAGGGATGGAGGGAGTGGGGAGGGTCTGGGCTGCGGTGTGGGGGAGATGCATGCTTTCCAGAGCTCCCCCAGGACTCTCATGTCCTGCCTGTGTCCCCAGGGAGGGGGCGTCCCCAGCCTGTGCCTCTGCCGCTGTCGAAGCGGAAACCGCCAGCCAGGCCTCCGAGCCCGCCAGCCAGGCCTCGGATGAGGAGGACGCGCCCGCCACGGACATCTACTTTGTAAGTCCCCCAGGGCTCCCCCCCGTCGCCGGACCCTCGACCATCCACGCTCACCTGTGCTTACGTGTGTGTAGATGTGCCCTTACAAACCCACGTGTGCTCAGGTCCACCCCCATTCACACACGGGCACACCACTCCCTCACACACTCCCACTGACTCGTCGCACACTCAAGGCGCTCGTGCACACCTGCAGGTGCACTCACTCAGGCACAGGCATGGGTGTGTGCTCACCTTTTCACACTCAGGGCCATGTGCCTGGCTCGCTCACTCTCGGGTGATGTGGCAGCACCCCGCCCCCACCCAACCGTCCCCTGCCTCGTCACCACGTCTGGCCCTGAGCCCAGCGGGGCCTGGGGAGGTGTCTGGAGTCCCGGAGTGCTCAGCCCCCTGGCCCGAAGGGAGGCCCAGGCTGACCGTGGGGCTGGCATGACACACACCTTCTCTCTGACTGGGTGGTGGGTACAGCGGGCAGACTCCATGCTTAGGGAGGCCAGGGCACCGAGGCGAGGGGCAGGTGGGCTCCGCGCTGCCAACCTCATGGGACGAGGACACACAGCTGCTCCTGGACAAGGTGGGATCTGTCAGAGCAGGAGGGGGCCCTCCCCTGGGGCCTCCCTCCAGAGCTGACCATCTCCCCCCGGCTCACACCTCCCACAGGCAGGCAGGAACCTGGATGAAGTGGGTCCTGGGGGGCCTGGGAGCCCGCAAAGCGCAGTCAGTGACTGCTCCACCCCTAACAGCAGGTCCTGAGCTGTCTCCCCAGGATACCCCACTCTGGGATCAGATGGTCCTAATGATAGCAGAGAGGGCCAAACCCCAGCCCTGCCTGCTGTCCTCTTCTCAGACATTCATTCTCACCTCTGATCCCCATGCCTGCCCTTGACCAGTGCTGGGCCTCGGGGGCTGTTTGGGTGAGCCTGGCCCCCCTGCTGACATCGCTGCTTCTTAACAGCCCCCTGCTCTCAGTCCCCACGCCAACGCTGCTTGNAGCAGGGAGCCACAAGTCCTCGTCCCTCTTCCTCCAAGAAGGGACGTGGGGGAAGCATTGCTACGGCTGAGGTCGTCCACACTGGCCCGCGTGGGACACTGGGCTGTGGGCGTCCTGTCGGGACGTGTACTCCCTGGTGAACTGGGCGTCACGGCACCTGTGGGCACACCGCTGGGCCTCCCAGGGACGGCCTGGCCGTGGCAGGGTCGGCATCTGACCCCCAGCCCCCAGACGCCCCTGCCCCTTGTCCCAGCACTCCTGGGTCAGGGACGTGTCACGTGGACAGCTCCCACTTGTTCAGATCTTGCTGCCGACAGCACTCCCAGAGCATCTGTCCCCTGAAGGGGGTGACCTCCTCCCAGGTCAGCGGAAGGACCACAAAGCCAAGCTCTTAATTACAGGAGAGAGGAGTTGGTGTCTCTGTACCTATTTCACAGATGGAGAAACAGACCTTGGCTCCCCACGTAGCCCATAAGCATGTAGTGTAGACAAAATCTAGGTCCCAAACTTCAGGCATATGGCTAATAAACACTTATCCGCCCGGCATATCTGGGATGCTGTGGGGATATTGTGTGTCAGTGACATTGTTAGTGCTCGTTATTGTCATCGTGAGCAGTAAATGGGGGGCCAGCTGACCTCCCAGCGGCACACAGCACTCCCCGGGCAGAACAGGGCAAAGATCTGAAGCGAGACGGTGTTCTCAAGGTGAGGCTCCTCAGAGGCCACACTCCAGGCCTGGCAGTGGTCCCTCTGAGTGTCGCTGGGTGTCGTGCACTGCCGAGCAAGCCTGAAAAGGGGAGATCCCCTCCACGCTCGGACACTGCACCCTGGAGATGGTCCCAGAGCTGGGGACACACGGTACCCAAGGGCCATGGGGAGGGGAGCCAGTGGCAAAGACCATCTGGAAGGGGTCAGGTGGGCTCTGAGATGTGCCTTGGGTGTGGGGAGGTGGAAGAGGAAGGGCTGTCTTCGCTGGGGGCACCACAGAATCAGATACTTGGGGCCGATGGGTGGAGAGGGAGGCAAAGGAGCGGCAGGAGGAAGGCTGGACCCCAAGGCCTGCTGTGCGGGGCAGGCATGCCCTGGACTCAACTTCTGTGGGTCACCCAGGGCCTGCTCATCACAGGGTTCCTGGGGACCCCTGTGTCTCCCACATTCTGAGCCCAGCACACCCACCACCCCAGAATCAGCACCTGCTGTGGCCACAGACAGGCCTGGACCTGTGCCTTGGGCTCCCAAGTGGCCAGACAGGGGTTTTATGGCTCTGTGACCCCCTGAAGGCAGGAGCAAGGCCTGCACTGGGGTCTCGCCCTGCTGCCCTGGCTCTAGGTGCCTGTGTGGGAGCCCGCCACAGGGGGACACAGCCTTGGGCCTTCTGGGTCCACGTGGGCACCATCTGGCCTGTGAGCTGTGGAGAAAGACGGGCGGAGCAGGCGTATAGGCAGGGGCTGTGTGGGTACCTGGAACAGGTGGACCCTGAGGGGCAGGAGGGCAGAGGCTGGTTGCTGATGATCCTCCCAACCGGGCCAAGGAGGGTTGGGTCGGGGGGCCATGGTGGGTTCCGGGGCCATAGGACAGCCAGGGGGGCTTGGCTAGGACAGGTGTGTGCTCTGGCTTGGGTGGAAGCAACGGGCTGTGGGGTGTTGAAGGCCGGCATGCAGTGGGGGGAAAGAGGAAAGACAAGAAGGTGGCTGGGGGAGCCCCGGGGGAGCCCCAAGGGAGCTGCCAGGCCCAAGAGGGTTCTGGTGGTGAGAGCAGACCTAGGAAGGGCAAGGGGGGCTGGGGAAGGATACATCCTACCCCTAGTTGAGCCCAGCCTGGGACCCCTGCCCAGACATGGCTGGAGAAAGATCAGCCTGCCCCTGCCAGGCCCAGGGGCCCTGTGGTGGCCAATCCCCCCTCTGCCTGTGCCCCTCCCCAGGAAGGCATCCTTGTGCTCCAGGCATGGGGCAGAGAGGCCTCTGCTGCTTGCTCTCTGGGGGGCACCTGCCTCGGTCCCAGAGCAGTCTGTGTGTACCAGGGCAGGAAGTGGGCTGCACCCTGTACCCCTACCACCCGGGACCCCCCGCCGTGGGTCCCCAGGGCGCTGCTCCAGCTGGCAGTCCCCAGTGGTAGGCAGGCCTGAAGCTGGGGTGCTGCCAGGCTAGGGCAGAGGTTAGGGGGCCGGGGGTGGGCGGACAGCAGAACAAACCGAGCCCCGCCCGCCTCCCCCTCCCCACTGTGCCGGCTATG
>SJYV01031739.1:193893-277920 GCA_006410875.1 Neotragus pygmaeus | reverse complement strand
GTGTACTCCCCGCTCCACTATAGCACGCAGGCCCAGCCTGCCTCCGACGGCGAGAGCGACACAGTAAGTGAGCCCATGGCGGGCCAGCTGGGCCCACTCGGGGCTCAGACCACAGCCTCGGCCCAGGAGGGCCTGAGGGCCTGACCCCCAGACACCCCTGGGACCGATGGGGAAACTGAGGTCTCCAGTGGGAGGGGCAGCCGGGCTCTGCCGCGCCATGGCCTGTGTCCAGCCCTCATGGCTCCTGGGGTCCCTGGCTCGTGTCATTAGCCATGGGAGGCCGGGCGGGTGGGGATTGGCCCTAGCCCACCATGAGCTCACCCTCCCCCTTGCCTCTGCAGTAATTCCTATGCAGACACTGACCCGGAGCCGAGTGCCCGCTGCTGCCCCGGCCGCTTCCTGGAGGCACTGCCCGCCTCACTCAGCCCAGAGCTTGGGAGACGCCCGCCTGGCAGCCAGCCCTCGCCCTCGTCCTCCCCTGACGACACCGACACTCCTGGCTGCTGAGCGACCCCCGTCCGGACGGCCTGCCCTGCCCTGGCTCCCCGACAACTACCTACGCCTGATACTGTGAACCCTCCTGCATTTCCAATCATGTATTTATTTTGGGTCCTTATTCTTTGCACAGACATGGTAGCACACGTGTGTGTGTTTTTTTAGAAAAAGGAAAAGGCAAAAAAAAAACCCACAATGGAAAAGAAGAAACTATTTCACTGCACTTTTGGTTCATTGCTGTGCTTGCATGTTTTGCTGAGGGAACCTGCGCCCCAGCGGAATCCACTCTAGGTCTGGGCCCGGGTGGACAGGCCCCCGGGACAGAAGGGCCACCGCGCTCCCCAGGGTGCCTCTGGAGGCTGCACACTGCAACTGCCAAGCACCGTTGGCTCAGGTTCTTGGGCTGAGAGAGCTGGACACCATCCTTGAAGGCAGCACAGTGGTGGCTGGGATGGCTTTTCACCAGTGGCCCTGCCATCTCTCAGCATCTGTCTCCCACCACCTGCCTCCCCTGTGACCGCAAGCAGGAATCCCCAGGCGTGATGAGAACCTCCATGTGGACACATAGCTGCCCTGACTCAGTAGAGCTCAGGGCTGTGGGCTTCTCTCTTCTCTGGAAGACGGGCCGAGGCAGGAGGAGGCAGCCAGGCACTGAGGCCCTGGGACTTCCCAAGGTCTGTGTCCTGAAGAGGAGCCCCCACGGGCAGGCCGCCAGGGCTAGAAGACCAGACCCCCTCCTGTAAAAGGACTGAGGTAGGCATCCTCTCTCTTTTAAATGATGGAGACACCTGTGCCAATTGAAGGATAGGAGAAGAAATTCTTGGTGAAAAAACAATTTTTTTGGATGGTCCCACTTCTGGGCCCAGAGCCCCACAGGGCGACCGACTGCCAGGGGCCCCGCTGCGTCCATAGGTGGCTGCTGGAGCTGACAGCTTGGCAGGGTCTCCTGCCTGCCTCCGGAGAGGGACACAGCAGGGACTGTTCACCTGGCCCACCCGGCCCTGCGTGGGAGGAGCTGCGAGCCAGCGTGGAGTGGAAGCTGCACTTTGTGGAAAAATTCCCACCTTTGCCTCCCTGGTGNGGAGCTGACAGCTTGGCAGGGTCTCCTGCCTGCCTCCGGAGAGGGACACAGCAGGGACTGTTCACCTGGCCCACCCGGCCCTGCGTGGGAGGAGCTGCGAGCCAGCGTGGAGTGGAAGCTGCACTTTGTGGAAAAATTCCCACCTTTGCCTCCCTGGTGGAGCCTGAGCCAGGATCTGATTTTCAAGTTCATTGCAAGCTGTGTACACTGCTATCTTTTCCTACGAGGGCCCCTCGTCGCCTCAGCCTGCTTTGTGCCCCTGGACGGAGCCTCTCGGCTGGCTGCACCCCTCCTCGGGCTCTGCTCACAGGGCCACCAAGGATGCCGCAGCCCAAGGCTTGGGGAAGAGGACCCATCAGAAAAGTCCTGCAGGTGTTCTGCTCCCCTCTTACCCGCGACGGGGTGTCCAGACTCTGGAGCATCCTCACCTGGACTTCCACCAAGGCACCGTCCACAGTGCCCCATGCGCACAAGTCCCCAGTCGGTGCCTGCCCTGTCCTGCCTGGAGGAGGTGGGCTGAATGGGCAGAGGTCTGAAGATGACTTAACAGCCACTGTTATGTCGCCCCAGTGCCGACATCAGAGCCCTTGCCCAGGGCCCCAGGGCCAGCTGCAGAGATGCGGTGCATCCTGTGGGGACGACCAGAGCAGCAGGCCCCACATCCAGGGTGCCCTCGGCCACCTGGAGCCAGGGAGGAGGGCCCCGGGGCTTTCCTGAGTGAATCACAGACAGATGCTCACTTGGAGAAATTTGCAAACCTCCTGGACATCATGATGTTTTCATTCCCGTGCTAAGTCATGAATACCCCTTCAGAGTCCCCTTTGTGTTGGTTGCATTTTTTTGTCCCTTTTTCAGAGAACTGTCACATGGATGCAAGGTGGTCCTCGGATTAGGCTGCTGGGAAGCGTGTGCTTATGGTCAGGGTGAGCGGGTGGGAAGGCAAGACCTTATTTATAACATGCAGCGAACTCATGGTCTTCCCCAGACCTCCAACAGGAAGGGCCCTGGACACCCAGCTGTCATCCCACCCCCAGGATAGAAATCTGCCAGCTCCTTGGTGGTGATGCCCCAGTTCCGTCCCAGCTCGTCCTTGACAGTTGCTGTCACCGAGAATGTGGGCACTGCCTGCCGTGCCGTACTGTACATGGGGAAGGTGTGTCCTGAGACTGACAAGGTGGGACCTCCCACGTGCCCCCTCCCAGCCTCCACCCTCTGCCTCCTCTCACCTCCTTCCTCCCGTCACCTGGCTCAGTGCAATACTCCCATCCCCATGGGGTCCCCTGCCATGGCACTGTTGCCGCAGCCCCTCGGTCCCCACCCCAGAACAAGCACCCTTGGTCACCTTCTCTGGTAATTAAGTTGCATCGCCTGTCCCCACCNTTGGCTTCCACTTCTGCTCGGAAAAAATTTTTAAAAGCTGACCACAGGGGACTCCCCTGACAAGCCAGCGGTTAAGGCTCCACACTTCACCACAGGGGATGCAGATTTGATTCCTGGTCAGAAAACTAAGATCCCACATGCCGCCTGGCCGAAAAGATTTTTTTAAGTAAATAAAAGCTGACCTCAGGAATAAACACTCCCCGGAGATTGTTCTGCCAGTCTGTCAAACTGAGTAATGCATGGACCCCTTTTAAGGGGAAAATATTTCTCCCTGACTCCCAATTTGAGAAACACTGCACTGAAAACAAGATCCTGTCTCTAAGCAAGCCCTTGACAACCCAGTTTTGATCCCAGACACAGATGGCACAGCTTGTTGGTACATGAGACTAGGCGATCACTACTATGTTCCCCTTATGATCAGAGAGGAGATATGCTCAAGGATGCATCCGGGTGGGGAAAATCACGTTTTGGGCAAGCCTGTCACCAGGACAACCCACATCCCAAGACAGGCAGTTATCAAGGGTTGCCTCCATACCACAACCCTCCAACCCGCGCTGCAGCACCAAGCAGAATATGCAAAGCTAGCATCTAGGATGGTGTATGGAAGTTGTGTTCTACACATTTAAAGAGCTGGCTTAAAGAATTAAGCACCATCCCCTGGGGTGGGGTTTGGGGAACTCAGAGCAGGACTTTGGGCTCCTCCAGATCTTCGGGCTTCCATTCTCACCCCTTTGTGGTCTTGCCTCTGCCTAAAGCCCTGCAAGGACTCCACCTAAAGACCCCTTATATCCCTCCCCGCTCAAAGCCCTCCCACAGTTTACCAGAACCCACAGGACAAAGCCGGATGGGCCACCAATGAGCTCCACACTGGCTCATTGGGGGCGGGGTTTTGGAGTGACTTTCCCTCTCTCAGCCTCAATTTTCCAATCTATAAAGTGAGTTAATGAGGAACTTAAGACGTTATGGAAGTGTTTTTTTCAAAGCTTAATCCAAGAAACAGGTATTGGCAGTGGTGTAGCATGATGAGGACTCTCACAGAAGGTCAGCCCATCATCTAAGACTTTTCGGTCTCCATCCCAGCACTCACCCCTGGACTGGATTTAAACCTACAGTCTGGAGGCTTCCCCGCCTCAAGACCAGCGTGAGTTCGCCCCTGACTCGTCTCCTTGCCCACGCCCCAGAGACCCCGCCTTCTCTTGACCACGCCTCCTAGGCCCCTCCCATGCCGGCTCCTCTTCCTCTCTGGGCCGGCTTCTTGGTCCCGCCTCCCCAGGCCCCGCCCCTTACAGGTCCCGTTCGCATTTGCTCCGCCCACTGCCCCTCTGATTCGCTAAGGCGCTAGGACCCACCTGGGCCTGCCCCTAGTATTGCCTGAAGAGCGAGTCCCAAATTCTGGCGGCGACAGTCCGGCCGGAGTCCATCACTTAGGCCACATTGAGGATAGTGGAGAGGTTAAGGAGGATCGAAGTTCCCGCGTCATGGGGCGACAGGATGGGTTCCAATCTCCCTGCTCAGGCGTGGGCGGGGCAACCAGGCACGCGCCACAAGCGAGGAAGGCCCCCGGCACAGGCCCCGGGTATTTGTGTCAGCGCCGTCGCCACCGTCCCAGCCGATGGGTCGGGATACACGCTCGCGCTCGCGGTCGGCTGGTCGCAGAGGTCGAAGGCAACGGAGCTGGAGCGGGAATCGGAGCCGAAGTCGGAGCGGAAGCCATGGGCGGCGAAACCGGCGTCGCCGAGACGACGAGGGGCGACGCAGACGGAGGCGGAGGAGTCGGGAGCGCAGGTAGGGTCGCTGTGTGAGCCGCGCTGGAGGTCCTGCTCCAGCCTTTGGGGAGCTGAAAGCCCCTCTAGCTAGTCAGGGAGGGCTTCCTGAAAAAGGGGACGTTTGAGCACGTCGGAATTAATCAAGCAGGGATAGGAAAGCGAGAGGCTCCAGGAGCTAGGCGTTGGGGAATCGATGAGGTCAGAGAGGAAGCTGGAGACCAGATCGTGCAGGCTTGTATACAGTTGAAGCATTTGAGGTTTATTTAGAGGGGAGTAGGGAGCTGTGGAGGATTTCGAATCAAGAAGTGACGTCTGGATTACCTTGCACAATTCCCACTGGTTTTCGCCTGGAGAAGGGACTCGGCGGGACTGCAGGAGTGACACCAAGAAGCAGGAACGTAGTAACAGTTGTCCAAGCAACAGATGATGATGGCTTTCTTGAGGGGAGGCTGTGGGAAGGTACAGTGAGAAAGTGGGTAGATTTGAGAGGGATTTCCGAAGTAAAAGTGACAACACTTGTTCCTGGGGTGTGAGAGAGAAGAACCGTTGATGACAGGTGGTAGGACTCAGTTGAGTCCTCGGACTTGTTGCTCAGCTTCCCATCTGCCCACAGCCCTTTTCTTCTGGAGATGGGGCACCTGACCAGACTTGGCTTCAGTTTGCTTGAGTCTGTTCCAATACAAGGGAATCAGCATGGAAATAGGGGTTGACTCTCAGAGCTGGGTTCTGCTGCTGGCTCAGCTTGTAACTGGCAGTCCCTGCCCCACTTTCATTCAAGTTCTGTCATCTGTGGCCTCAGGATCTCCACAGGGGCTCTGGAAGCATGCACTGTCTCCCATCCCTCCAGCCTGTTCTCCACACCATAGTCAGGGTGGCTGTCATCCACTGATCACCCTCTAGGTTTGAGAAGGTGGCTTTTCCTTTTGAGTCTCATAAGATCACCGTCACCCAGGAATTCCAGGAAGATAAAAGGAGTGAAAATAGTAAAGAGATGGTTTAAACCAGGATTTGGCAAACTACAGCCTGTGGACCAAGCATAGCTTTTACATGTCTAAATGTCGAGAGGAGGGGGTGGGATGGGAAAGACAAAAGAGTCGTACTTCATGACACATTAAAATTACATGAAATTCAAGTTTTGGTGTCTAGAAATAAAATTTTATTGAACAAACTTATGCCCGTTAGTTCATGTGCTGTTCATAGGCCACTTTTGCCCTATGATAGCAGAGTTGAGTTACTGTGCCATAGACCATCTGGTTCTTCACAGAAAAAGTTTGCTGACTCTGGTTTAATGTTTAGTGTTGATGTTTTAGCAGTGGTTTGTGGGTAACAATAAATTGTTATTGTCACCTATTGGTTTCTAAGATTTTATTCACAAAAATCAGCCACTCTAGATAGGTCGTGAAAATCAATGTCATTTATGAAGATGTGACCAAATTTGTAGTTTTTGTTTAATGCCAAATAATTGGTTTTCAAGGTGTAAATTTTTTGTCGTTGAGCTTAATGGGTGGAGCATCGGACAAAATAAAGACAGGTTTAGTTGCTCAAAGGCCCCCAACATTAAAGAATCTATCCCCAGTGTTCATACTTTGCCTGCCCGCCTCACCTGCCCTGTCAAGGCTCTGTATTCCCGCCAGTCTTACTCCTGCCTGTCCTATAGAGCCGGTAAACACCACCTTCTTTCTGTAAGCCCTCCCTGCTGCTGCTAAGTCGCTTCAGTCGTGTCCGACTCTGTGTGACCCCATAGATGGAAGCCCACCAGACTCCCCTGTCCCTGGGATTCTCCAGGCAAGAACACTGGAGTGGGTTACCATTTCCTGCTCCAATGCATGAAAGTGANTTCTGTAAGCCCTCCCTGCTGCTGCTAAGTCGCTTCAGTCGTGTCCGACTCTGTGTGACCCCATAGATGGAAGCCCACCAGACTCCCCTGTCCCTGGGATTCTCCAGGCAAGAACACTGGAGTGGGTTACCATTTCCTGCTCCAATGCATGAAAGTGAGAAGTGAAAGTGAAGTTACTCAGTCGTGTCCGACTCTTAGCGACCCCTTGAACTGCAGCCCACCAGGCTCCTTCAGCCATGGGATTTTCCAGCAAGAACACCAGAGTGGGTTGCCATTGCCATCCCTCGACTCCTTGTTATTGTTGTTTAGTTGCAATCCCATGGACTGTAGCCCACCAGGTTCCTCTGTCCATTGANAACTGCAGCCCACCAGGCTCCTTCAGCCATGGGATTTTCCAGCAAGAACACCAGAGTGGGTTGCCATTGCCATCCCTCGACTCCTTGTTATTGTTGTTTAGTTGCAATCCCATGGACTGTAGCCCACCAGGTTCCTCTGTCCATTGAATTCTCTAGGCAAGAATACTGGAGTAGGTTGCCATTTCCTTCTCCAGGGGATCTTCCCAACCCAGGGATCAAACCCATGTCTCCTGCATTGCAGGCAAATTCTTTACAACTGAGCTACCAGGAAAGCCCCCCTGGACACCTTGGACAGAGTTTATAGTTCCCTCACCATCTGGCCCAGGCCACCTGCCCTCCTGCCCTGCCTCCCATTCTCCCCCTCACTCACTCTGTTCCAGTCACACAGGCCTACCTGCTGCTGTTTAAATATGCCAAATGAATTCCTGCCCATGGGCCTTTGCTCCTGCTGTGCCCTTTGCCCCATCACTCTCTCCAGATCTCCTCGTAGCTCCCCCACACTTCCTCCAATGTCACCTTCTTGGCGAGCTCCTCTCTGACCTCTGCATGCCCTAATGCACTGTCTCTATCCTAGTGGCTCATGGTCCCCTCTAGTGTCACGCTTGTTGATGTGAGCGCCACAGAAGCAAGGACCATCAGTGTTGGGGTCACTGCCATGTTCCCAGAACCTAGACCAGCTCCTGGCCCCCAGCACGTGCCTGCCCAGTCAGTGGCAGTGGGACAGGTGACTGCCCAGCTGGCGGCAAGCAGAGCTTCTCGGGTTCCCTCCATAGGTCGGATTCAGAAGAGGAGCGGCCACGGCGAGGCAGGCAGAGCCGAAGCCCCCTTCCTGTCCACCGGCGCGCCCAGGACTGCTCCTCTCAGTCTGACTCGAGCGATGAGCAGCAGCAGCGGGGCCAATGGCCTCGTCGGCAGCGGCGGCAACGGACATGTTCCTGGTCCCCAGGCTCCTCAGCATCCAGCTCCGCATCCAGGGACCACTCACAGAGCCCCCGGGAGGCAGCAGCAGCAGCCCTGAGCCAGCAACAGAGCCTGCAGGAACGCCTGCGGCTGCGCGAAGAACGGAAGCAGCAGGAGGAGCTGATGAAGGCCTTCGAGACTCCCGAGGAGAAGCGGGCACGCCGGCTGGCCAAGAAGGAGGCCAAGGAGCGGAAGAAACGGGAGAAGATGGGCTGGGGCGAGGAGTACATGGGTTATACCAACACCGACAACCCCTTTGGTGACAACAATCTGCTGGGCACCTTCATCTGGAACAAGGTGAGCCTCGGGCAGCCAGGCTGGGCCCTTAGTCCAGCTCATGCTGCTTGCCAGTCCTTTCTGCCTTTTTGCTTCATACGCTGGTTACAGCTTATTTCCAAAGACGTAGTTCATCATTCCCAGTGCATGTGCCCAGGCTGTCCCTGCCGCCGACATTGTGTGCCCGCATGAGCACACATGCCAGCTTCCACCAGCTTCTCCTCTGATGACGCTCTCCTGTGGTGTAAAATTGCAGGCCCTTCACCCACAGAACCAGCCTAACCTCAGGCAGAATGGGAGAACAGGGTTTCAGCATCACATGCAGGGTGGGATTCCATGGTCGGGGCAGACAGAGGTCCATGATGCTGGAGTGGACTGAGCCGATTCTGCAGGCAGCAGTTCCTGCAGGCAGCTGATTCCCTCAGCCTCACACCCTTTATCAGCAGAGCAGGTGCTTCAGCCTGGTGGGTCCCCACCTGGGAGAGCAGTTATAAAGTGCGGGAGGCTGTGCTGGGTGTTCCCAGGGAGGGTGGTGGGAGGAGGAATCTGTCTCAGCGGGCATGTGGTTGGCCCTTCCAGGCCCTGGAGAAGAAGGGGATCAGCCACCTGGAAGAGAAGGAGCTGAAGGAGCGGAACAAGAGGATCCAGGAAGACAACCGTCTGGAGCTGCAAAAGGTGGGGGCGCCCTGGGGTTCCCTGCTTCCCTCCTGAGGGATCCGAGGGAAGCAGACAGAAAGTGAGTCTGGCTCACCCTGGCTTAAGTCCAGGGGGACCTGATTGGCTTTCGTGGAAAGTTCAGGGGAGATTGGCCTCAGGTATGGCTGGATCCAGAGGCTCAGGCAGTGACAGTACCTCAGCTTTGCTGGCCTCCAGGATTTATTCCAAGGTCCTCCCTGCTGGGTGGCCAGAGCAGCCCTGGGCACTAAAGCTACTGTGTCTCTAGTAGAAAGAAGGTTCCCTTCGGCCCCAGGGTCTATCCAGAGCTTCAGGCATCCCTGGACGGATTCCTGGGGCCAGGCGCCAGGAAGAGTACCCCCCAAAACCTCGGGGAACCCCACAGGCTGAGAGGATAAGAGCAGACCCCACGAGACCCTGTCGTCTGCTGTCCCCTCTCATTCTCCACATGCACCCTCAGGTGAAGCAGCTGCGGCTGGAGCGGGAGCGAGAGAAGGCCATGCGGGAGCAGGAGCTGGAGATGCTGCAGCGGGAGAAGGAGGCGGAGCACTTCAAGACCTGGGAGGAGCAGGAAGACAACTTTCACCTGCAGCAGGCCAAGCTTCGGTGCTTGGGCTCCCCAACCCCTCCTGCTCCTGGGCTCACCCCTCTTCCTGCTCCTGGACATGCCCCTCTTCCTACTCCTGGACATGCCCCTACTCCTCCTAGACGCCCCCTCTTCCTGGACCTGAGAGGGTGGAACCCGCCCTTGCTCCCCATCCTGCCCCCTTGGCCCTCAGGCTTGCACCTCGCACCTCCTCAGGGCCCCTCCTGACTCACTTTCTGTCTGCTTCCTTCATCATTGCACTCTCACCCCGTGATGCCAGGTGCTGTGGGTGGTACAAACATATGACTGAGTAGAGGGTACCAACCAGCCCTGACTGGCTAGGCCCTGGCTGTCCCCAGCCTTTGAGGCGTTTTGCTCATCAGCTTCATCTACAAACAAGGAAAGCAAGGTTCCTGGGGTGTCTAGATTTGTCCGAGGTCATGTAGGCTGTGCAAGCCTCAGGCCTGGCCCCTACTCACCTGGCTACCCACAGTCCCCAGGGGCTCAGACCCACCTGGTCACAGGGCTCTCTGGGGTTGGAACACGGTTAGCCTCTGATGCCCGTCCCCATGCATAGCACTGAGGCTTTAGATCTTTCACCCGGGCTGTCCTCTCTGCCCCTCTCTTGTGGCCCACCCACTGTTCTTCAGACCCCACCCTGCTCCTGTCTCTGCCTCTTTCAGGGCCTGTGCCTTCCAACTTTTCTTGCTTCTCGGCCTGATGCCTCCTCTTGCACAAAGCCTTCCCTGACTGCTGCCCACAGCGGGCTGGGCTTCTCTCCTGGCTCCCAGTCCGGGAGGGAGGACGTGCCCTTGGCTCTGACTCTGCCCTCTGCTCCCTGGCAGGTCCAAGATCCGCATCCGGGATGGACGAGCCAAGCCCATCGACCTGCTGGCCAAGTACATCAGCGCTGAGGACGACGACCTGGCCGTGGAAATGCACGAGCCCTATACCTTCCTCAACGGCCTCACCGTGGCTGACATGGAGGACTTGCTAGAGGACATCCAGGTGCGCCCTACGGTGTGCCCCCCTACCACCACCTCCAGGCCCCAGCCGTGCCCTCACACCATCTGTGCCCCCTCCTCCAGGTCTACATGGAACTCGAGCAGGGCAAGAACGCAGACTTCTGGAGGGACATGACGATCATTACAGAGGACGAGATCTCCAAGCTCCGAAAGCTAGAGGCCTCGGGGAAGGGGCCAGGTAATGTGGACCAGGCCAGCAGTGTCGCACCTCTGGGTCTGGTAGGAGCGGGTCAGGTGGCTTCACAGAAGACCCGATTCTCTGCAAGTCTCTGCTCCCCCCTGGGGTAGCCACAGCCTCATCAGGCCTCTCTGCAAGCCATCAGGAGCTGCTGGTGCTAAGCGAGGGGCTCTTCTGCTGGTGGGGGAGTCTCACCCAGTAGTGCTAAGGGCTTCCTTTAAGTAATCATCTAGCGCTTGGGTTCTGTGGTATCAACACCAGTGGGACTCTTCTGTTTGGGTGTTAAGTTTTCACTGGAGGCTCAATCTGAGAACAGGACCCAACTCCACTTGGTAGGAACCTGTGCTGTGTGGAGGGCTTTTTTCTTGTTTTGGGTGTCTTTCTGGCCACGCCATGTGTTTTGTGGGGTCTTAGTTCCCTGACCAGGGATCAAACTCATGCCCCTTGCAGTGGAAGCTCCAAGTCTTAACCACTGGACCACTAAGGAAATTTGTGTTCCTTTTAATGGCTTTTCTTTTCTTCAAAATGATTACATGCACATAATTGCAAAGAGGACAAGCTCCAAAACAGTGTCTCCCCCCACAGCACTGCTGACATCTGAGCCCAGACCCTTTTCTGTGGGCCTGTCCTGGGCCCTGTGGGGTGTGGACAGCCTCCCTGCCCCCACCCACTCACTGCCAAGAGCTCCCAGTCGTGACAATCACAGATGTTCCCTATATGGCCCGGTGTCCCCTGAGAGGAAGCAGGTTCAACTCTGGTTGAGAGCCACTGTTATAAAAGCTTGTCAGCAATCACAGGGGTCCCGCCGCCCCTGCCCCTTGAAGCCACTGGCTTTAACGGCATCCAGCTCCTGGGGCCTTGAGCCTGTGTCGCTAAGCTCTCAGCCCTGTATCTCGCTGCCCACCCACGGCGGCTGAGGGACAGGCACCCTCTGTCCCCTGAGCCTGTGTACATGCTGCTCAGACGGAGTGGGCGGGGCCCTTCCCTTCCTCTTAGGAAGAGGAGGAGCATCCTTTATCTTCAAAAGTGGAGTTGTACTTCTCTCAGCTCCCCTCTCAGGGCGCATCCTATAGTGAGTCCCAGAGAAAGGAGGGGGCTCTGCCATCAGCAATGCATGTCCAGAGGACTTCCATGGCTGCGCAGCAGTTAGGGCCCAGCGTTCCCACTGCTGTAGGCCCGGGGTTCTGTCCCTGGTCGGGAAACTAAGCTCCCACAACCCTCACGGTACGACCAAAAAAACCCAAAACAACAACAGAGAAACGTCCAAAAACACCTGCTTGGTTGGCAGAAGTGCTGGTTGAGAGGTGCCGCAAGGCCCTTGGACTGGATGACAGCCTGGGGCATGGATCTGGGGCACACCCAGGCCAGCAAGTGAGTAGCTCAGCCACCAGGGGTGGTCAGCAGCCTCCCCAGAGCCTGGGTATCCTTCCTGTGCGCAGGGGACAACCTCCAGGCGGGTTGCCAGGAGAGAAGTGAGCACACGCTCGAAACAGTCAAAACAGCATCCACCTTTATGGAGCTGACGCCTCAGCTCAGGACCGTGAAAGCCATGTGGGAATTTTCACCAATGACCCCACCTTCCGCTTCACTCCCCAGGGGGCCACACACCTGGGAGGCCCCCTGACCCCCTCCCTGTGCCCTTCCTCCCTGTTCCCCTGAGGGTGGGGTTGTCCGCCACCACCCTTCTGGGGCTTCCTGCCTTCGCACCAGCAGTGGAGCCCTGCTTTCTGGGGCCCACGGCTCTTTTCTGCGGCTTGGCCCTGCACCCTCCACCCTTGTACCCACTGTAGCGGAAACACAGTGGGCTTCTGGAGCGAGGCAGGAAATTGTTGGTGTCCCACATGTCAGGAAGCATTTCCTCTCCCCTCGCTCGTGTTTGCAGGGCTGGGGCTGGAGCTCGGCTCTGGGCGTTTTCCTTCTGAAGCACAGCCCGCCCCAAGGCTGCAGGAAAGTGAAGGGACATTGTGCCAAGTGTCTGTCCCCAGTCCCGTACCCCAGCCCCGTTTCCAGAGCTCCCCGAGTGCCTGGCGCATGGTCCCTCCCCCATCCCTACCTCAGCAGTGGTTTCTCTGTCCCCTTTTCCCCTGTGTGTTGTGGTTGAGGCCCCAGGTGGCTCCAGGTGTCCTCAAAGAGCAAGTGTGTTTGTTTGCTTTGGGCCTGATTTCTGAGAGAGGAGGGGAGCTGAGAGGTGTGACCCCCCTGTTCCCAGAGCCCTGAGGATGGCAGCCTTCCCCCTTTCCAGTTAAACCGGCCCTTTCCTTCTTTTCCTTCTCTTTTCTTTTTTCTTTCCTGTTGCCCCACCCCCGGGTGCACTGCATGTGAAACTTGCCCACCTGGGGATTGGACTTGTACCCACTGTAGTGGAAGCACAGTCTTAATCACTGGACCTTCAGTCCTCCTTTTTTTTCCCTTTTCCCCTCCCATCACCTCCCCTTCTCTCCTTTGTAGCTGGGGAATCCTCACTATACAGTAGGGTGTGCAGGAGAAAGTAGGTCCTCAGACACCTGTGTGGCCTCCTCAGTTCCTCACCCTGTTAAAGCCCCCTTAGGTCCTTAAGACAGTGGCTTAGCACCTGTGGCTTCTGTGGATTGTTAAGTTTTCACTGGTGGCTCCCATCTGTCTCAACAAGCAGAGGCTTGGTTTATGTCTGAGTCAGTGCAAGACACGGTCCTGCCTGGCTGGGTGTGAAGGCTGCTGCCAGATTCGGTTTTGGTCCCGTGATATGTTTGCACCTGCGAGAAACCACAGCCAGGCTGCTGGTCCTAGAGGTCCCACTGAAGCCAGTGCTGCTTGGGAGCCCAACTGCTGGTTGCAGGGTCCCACATTGGTTGGCTGAAGGGTTCTTCTTGACCCTGTCTGATAGGGATTGGAGAAGCCAGCTTTTGAGCTGGGAACATGAGCTGCTTGCCTGCCCTACATTCACCCAGCCCAGCACTGCTGCTGCTGCTGCTAAGTCGCTTCAGTTGTGTCTGACTCTGTGCAACCCCATAGATAGCAGCCCACCAGGATCCCCCGTCCCTGGGATTCTCCAGGCAAGAACACTGGAGTGGGTTGCCATTTCCTTCTCCAGTGCAGGAAAGTGAAAGTGAAGTCGCTCAGTCGTGTTCGACTTCTTGACCCCATGGACTGCAGCCTACCAGGCTCCTCCATCCATGGGATTTTCCAGGCAAGAGTACTGGAGTGGGTTGCCGTTGCCTTCTCCGCAGCCCAGCACAGTGCTAAGCAAACAGCAGCTGGAGGTCCCTGCCCTTGGGAAACAGAGTTAGGCCCTTAGGCCAAGGGAGTAGGTTGGTGACTGTGGAAGGCCTCTCAGCGGTCGGGACATTGTCTCAGGACTGAGGACATCTGGGAACTAGGAGGCCAGCTTCATGGGGAAGAACTTACTGCGGGTGGGAAGCCTGCATGGCATGTGCAGAGGCCCTGGGGCTGGGCAGGAGGGTACACAGCTCGCTGTCTGATGAGCCACACAAGGAAGCCAGCCAGTGTGAGGGACAGGGGTCAGTCAGTCTTTGCCTCTCTATCTGGGGCCTCTCAAATTTGAGGGGTTAGGACCTGGGCCCAGCCCTTACCTGAGCCACCCCCGCCCCACTGCAGGTGAGCGACGAGAGGGGGTCAACGCCTCAGTCAGTTCCGACGTGCAGTCAGTCTTCAAGGGGAAGACATACAGCCAGCTGCAGGTCATCTTCCAAGGCATCGAGGGCAAGATCCGGGCTGGGGGCCCCAACCTGGACATGGGCTACTGGGAGAGCCTGCTGCAGCAGCTGCGGGCCCACATGGCACGTGCCAGGTAGGTGGGCGGGACCTCCCTGGGAGCTCCCCACCGGCTCCCAGCCACCTTCCCACCTTCCTTCCAGCCTCCGCTGAGCACTTGTCTTTGTTTTCCTGAGTCAGTAGACATCACGAGAAGCCCCAGAGGCCACTGGCTCCCCCATCCACAGGCTCCACGCTCCCAGTGTTTGAATTCTCTGCGTGCTTGGGACCATCGTGTAAACACAGTTCCTATCTGCCACAGAATGCAGTCACTTCTAAATTTATCCTCTTCCTCACCAGTCTGTGGTCCTTTTCCGGCCCAGGGCAGGGACCTGCCCCCTCCCGGTGTCTGTCTGTGCTTCAGCCTCTTGTTGCCCTCAACCAGGTCCTTGCTGCAAATTGGGGGTCATGAGAAGTCTTGGGTAGGGGCCTTCCCTATGGGGCTTCTGGATGACCGCCTGGCCTGCCCTCCAGGCTCCGGGAGCGGCACCAGGATGTGCTGCGACAGAAGCTGTACAAGCTGAAGCAGGAGCAGGGCGTGGAGAGCGAGCCGCTATTCCCTATCCTCAAGCAGGAGCCGCCATCTCCCGGCCACAGGTAAGTCCTGGCCTGTCTGTCCCCGCTCCCCAAGACCCTCTCCCACTGCTGGCCCTGCTCAGCCCAGCTCTCTCTGCAGCCTGGAGTCTGAGGACCCAGCCCCCACCCCGCCTGGGCCCTCGGAGGGCGGCCCCACGGAGCCGGAGGCCGAAGGGGCCACACCAGTGGAGGGCGAGGGGGACGGGGAGGCGGTGCTCATGGAGGAGGACCTGATCCAGCAGAGCCTGGACGACTACGACGCCGGCAAGTACAGCCCGCGGCTGCTCACGGCGCATGAGCTGCCGCTGGATGCCCATGTACTGGAGCCGGACGAGGACCTGCAGCGCTTGCAGCTGTCGCGGCAGCAGCTTCAGGTCACAGGTGCGCGGTGGGGGCGGGGCAAGAGGTGGGGCTTCCCTGTTTATGGGGCGGCAAGGCCTGGGCTTCCCAGCGGAGAAGGGGACATTGTCCTTGAACCTGCTTGGATCTTCCCAGCTCTCCTGAGTGTCCCTTTGTTCACTTGCTCGCTCGTTTGTCCAAAGAACACGAGGATGATGGTGTTTACCTCCAGTGCCTGGCTCTGCTCTGAGCTCCTTACATGGCCTGTGGGCCAGGGCCTGGGCCTCCTGGGACGGCCATTGTCCCTGGTACAGAGGAGAAACTGCCTCGAGGAGATTGGATCCAAGGTCCCCATGCGGGCCTTTTAACTACCAGGTCCTTGGGGCAACTTGGCAGGGGACACGTGGTGTTTGGTGCCCACTTTGGAGGACAGGGGGCTCAGGGCAGGCAGGCCAGGAGCAGGGAGTGTGACAGGCAGGGGGGCCGGAGGGGGGTGTCCAGGGTCCCAGGTAACATGCCCCCCACCTCACCCCCTGCAGGTGATGCCAGCGAGAGTGCAGAGGACATCTTCTTCCGGCGAGCCAAGGAGGGCATGGGCCAGGACGAGGCCCAGTTCAGCGTGGAGATGCCGCTGACCGGCAAGGCCTACCTGTGGGCGGACAAGTACCGGCCACGCAAGCCACGCTTCTTCAACCGCGTGCACACTGGCTTTGAGTGGAACAAGTACAACCAGACGCACTACGACTTCGACAACCCACCACCCAAGATCGTGCAGGGCTACAAGTTCAACATCTTCTACCCCGATCTCATCGACAAGCGCTCCACGCCCGAGTACTTCCTGGAGGCCTGTGCCGACAACAAGGACTTCGCCACGCTCCGCTTCCATGCCGGGCCGCCCTACGAGGACATCGCCTTCAAGATCGTCAACCGCGAGTGGGAGTATTCGCACCGCCACGGCTTCCGCTGCCAGTTCGCCAACGGCATCTTCCAGCTCTGGTTCCACTTCAAACGCTACCGCTACCGGCGGTGATGGCTGGGCCCCCTCCTGGAGCCCCACAACCCAGAGAGGGCCTGTGCGGAGCCGGTAGCCTCCCCTGGTGGGGCCTGGTCCTCACAGGGCGGCCCCCCTTCCCTGCATGAACAGGTCCCACTTCCCTGCGGAGCCTACCTGGGAAAGCTGAGGGGATGCACAGACAGGTGGGCCTGTGGCACTGACACACTGGAAGGGCTGCTGGGGGTTTCCAGAGCCCAGGGGACCCGTCAGGTGTTGCCAGACCTCGGTCCCTGGGCTGACGCTGAGCCCCAAGCGAGACAGGCCCCACATTGGCCATCTCAAGTCAGGGCTCAGGGCTGGCAGAGCACTCACTGGCCCAGGCTGCTGACGGGTGGGTATGGGACCAGTGGGACCCAGGCTCCAGGGCCTGGAGTGCATGCTCCCTAAGAGGCCATCTGGCAGTGTCCGAGCTCTCAGGTCCCCCAGCTCACCCCCTGTGCTGGCTGGGGGTCAGTCTCCTCCCCATGGGCACGGAGGTCCTGTTACTGCCCACTGTCAAGTTTGGGAGCAATATCCTTCCATAGCTGCCACTCCAGGGGCCCCATCTGGCCTGGGCATTCTCTTTTCCCTTAAAACTGCCACCTAGAGCCACCCTCCTTGTCCCCGAGTCTTTTTTGAATGGGGACAGTGGAGAGTCTGACAGGTACGATCTCTCACCAGGTCACAGACTGCCAGCGGGGCCCCAGGCTGGCCCCTGCCCCGCCCCAGAAACAGGCTGCTTTTAAACAATTTCTTATGGAGACATTTCCAGCCTCAAGTGAGAAGAAGCCTGAAGGGCCGCCTCCACTCCTCAGACAGCGTGGTCCAGACACCTTATTTCATCTGGAAATATGTACATTTCAGGTTGTTTCTCTACAAAGATATTTTTAGGTGGGGGGAGAAAAATCTTGTTTATTTTCCTTTAATTGGTCTACTTGTGAGAGTGCATGATTTTTTAATAAACATTTTATTTTAGAATAATTTTAGATTGTCAGAAATGCTGTAGAGGTCCTCTCGCGTTCCCGCCTTCAACGCCCATATCCACACCCAACTGTCCACATTGCTAACATCTTGTGTAACCACAGCACATCTGTCAGAACTAAGACACCAAATAACCAAGACCTTTAGAAAACAAGTACAACCCCTAAAAATAGTTGGTAACGGTTCCCGAGGGAGCTCCTTGTCATCTGAGGGTTTCCTCCATCTTTGCCCTCCACCCTCACCCCCCAGAAGGAGGGTGCATTCCTAAACACTCCAGAGGGTGCTTAGCTGCTCACCTAACCCAGGAGACAGTGTCTAGGGACAATTGTGGTTGTCAGGACCTGGGGGACTCCTGGCATCCGTGGTGGGGGGCTCCACACCCCACCGTGCCCTGGATGGCCACCCTCAGAGAGTGATCTGCTCCTAGGTCCCCAGCACTGAGACTGACAGCCCCAGGTCCCCCAGTCGTCTCCCATCCCTGACTTAACTGTGTCTAGGAGCCTCTGGTTCAGCTGTGGCCTCCACTGATGTGCCCCTCCCATGTTCTCATACATCAGCGGACACGTTCCAGGTAGCAGGGCCTGGGGACTCGGGGGCGAAGTGCACGTAGTCAAGGGGCGCCCATTCCCCACTGCAGACCCTGGCCCACCCAGCCAGCCTGGTCCGGGTGGAAGAGTATCTTTTACAGCAGCACGAAGACCCCATCCATCCCCTTTGGGACCCTCCATGGACATCACTAATCAATGGCTGACTGTCAGAGCAATCAGCATCCTCTGGGCAGCCGTTTCCAGTTGATCCCTGGCCTGCTCTACCCTTGTGGGAGCAGGACAGGCCCTGGAGCAAGGTCGAGTCTGGGGCAGAGCTTGCTCACCAGATGGGTGGGGCCCTGTTCTGCTCTCAGCATGCAGGCTATGTGTGGCTGCAATGACCTGGCCTTTAGCAGGCATCACACAGACCTCACGCCAGCCGTACATGACAGCGTTTACATCCATTTAGGGAACAGTCTCACAGAGAACCACATTTTCAAGCCTAGAAACCAGCAGTCAGAGTTAGAACCCAACCTTCTCTAACCTCCCATTTCCAGCCTCAGGTTCCCCACCTGCCCCAAGAGAAGTCCTCCCAGCCCCAGCGTCTCGGTTCCTCCTCACTTCATTTCTGCAATCCAGGTGGCCTGTAGACCCCCAAGGGAGGCAATGGCTCTGGGGGAGGGGAATAAGGCAGCCAAGTCCCCGAATTGCTGGGCACGTGTTTAGCAGGAGCCCCCAGTCCAGAGGGAGGAGAGCTGCTCCAGGCAAGGGGTCAGGCTGGGGCAGGGGAGGCATGAGGTCTAGGGGTCCCAGAAGGGGCTCTGAAGCTTCTCTGGGAGAGGGCCATGCCAGGCCTGGGAAGACAGGGCTGCCGGACAGAGAAGGAAGTTGGGCCTGCCTTGTAGAGGAAAAGGCAACAGGTGCTTCCAGGGCAGTGAAGTGAAGTGAAATTCACTCAGTCAAGTCCTACTCTTTGTGACCCCATGGACTGTAGCCCACCAGGCTCTTCTGTCTGTGGGGATTCTCCAGGCCAGGATATTGGAGTGGGTTGCCATTTCCTTCTGCAAGGCTTCCAGGGCAGGGCTGAATGCAAGTCCAGGTGCTGGGCTCTAGGGTACCGGGGAGGCATAGAGGGTAAGTGAGCTGGGTGGGACACAAGCTGGGTGTCAGGAAGACCCATTAGGCAGATTGGAGGCACCACAGCACCCAGCTGCCCCAAGACCCAGCCCCTGCCCAGTGTCCGCCCAGCATCCTTCAATTGCCCCCAACCCCCACCTCAGCCTCTTCCTGCCTTTGGTTGAGTGTGAGACTAAGAATAGATGCTCCCTGACTCCCAGCGGAAACCATAGCCCCGGGAAGCCAGTCGTGAGCCTGACCTCTGTTCCCACCATCTGCTGCTGCCCACCCCCGCCCCACAGACCATCTCAATGCTTCTCATGACTCCCATGTGCCCTTGACCAGGGCCGGACAGAGACCAAGAGACCTCCAGCCTGGGAGGTGGGGGAAGCGCAGAACTCACGGCCAGATCCCACCTACATGTGGCCTTGGATCCAGCCTTCCTGCCCTCCAGGCCTCAGTTTCCCAGTCTATAAAATGAGCATTTTCATCCCCTGCCTTGCAGAGTCCTGCTGTGACCCAGGCACTTGTTAATCTCAAGTCAAGTGTGTTTATCTGACCCCTGCCCTGGCTGTTTACCAGAAGGAGCACTGTCCTTTTATCTCAAGGCAGAGGAAGTGGGAACAGAACAATCCTCCTCCATCTCAGCCCACCCCCCTAATCTGGAGCCCCAGCCCCACATCCTCTGCCCTCCTTACAGTCCCCTGAAGCCTCATGCTCTCTCTTACTTCCAAAGTTTCGCACATATAATTTCTGCCCTGTCTCTTGGATGTGTGGAACTCCTATGCATTCCACAAAACCCCTGTTCTCACAACTTCTGCCCCATCCCCACTCCAGGATGCCTTTCAGACTCACCTCCTGGGCCCCCCTAAGCCCTGTCCCTTACGCAGGAGGCTGGGAATGTCTGTATCCAGCTTTATTTTTCTCCAGCCTGGGGGATCTTTGAGGGCAGATGTGGTTTACAGTCTACCTGGGGCTCACAATTGTCCTACCACATGGGCTGGGGCAAAGAGTTTCCCTAAAGGAAAGGCTGGGAGGAACAAGACTGCCTCCTTTGATGTGGGGGGCATCAAGGCTTTACAGAGGAAAGAGCCTCAGAGCCAGGGTTCTGCCAGATGCATAGACAGGAGTCAGGGAGACTCCTTGTCAAGGAAGAGGAGTTAGGGTTAACCTGCTGGGGACTCAGACAATGGTATGGAACAGAGGAGGGGCCGTCTGGAGGGATGGAGAGGCCAGAGGATAGTAGGTGGACCCAGTGGAAGGGAGATCAGGGCCAGGGCAGGAGTCCATCTTTCCCACTCAGAGCCTGTTCTGGTGTGCCCCTCCCAGCCCCCCGAGGACTCGGTGGCGTGAGATCAAGGCCAAGGCAAATGGGTTCCAGACCACTCCAAGCTGTAACTCAGGGCCAATGAGGCCCAAACTCATCCCTCTATGCCCCAATCCTGCCTTCCATGCATCCTCGAAGGCCAGTCCCAAACCCGTGGACCGCCTTCACTCACCCGAGGCCCAAGAACTGTGGGCAGGAAGGACCTTTAAGAAGCTTCTCACTTTGCTGCACCACGGTCTGGGTTCAGTCCCCCATGCCTTTGCTCTAGCAGCACCCAACTGCTCCCCCTTGACTTTCACAGCTTTGGGCAGATGATACCCTGGCCCAAAGCCCTGGGGCTTTTAAGGAAGTCCATCCTGTCTGGAGAGTCATTCCCCAGCTTCCAGCTCCCTGTCTCACGCGCGATCATTCCTGCAGTGACGGGCTCTGGGGAACAGAGGGAAAGCGTACCTCCCCACCCCCACCTCAGGGGCCCAATGCCAGCCTAGGTGCTCCCCCTAGAATGCAGCCGCCCACAGCCCTCCCGCCCACCTGCTCCCAGGAAAACCTGTCTGAGCAGGCTGCCCACGAGGCTTCCGGCTTCAGAGTGCGGTCCCTCTCCCCTCTGAACACCCCTGCACCCCCACCCCCAGCCCTGACAGGGCCCTCAAACAAACCCTACACTGATGAAGCGACTACTGAGGGCCAGCCACCCCTCAACCACCACGCACCCCGCGCTCACCAGGTCTGAGCTCTGGGCCCCTGGGCTGCGGTCTGGGGGCCCTGGGGATCTGCCCCCGCCCCCGCCCCTCTAGGTCTGGGGTGCTACCCAGACGGTGAATAACACGGGGCCTGGCGGCTGGAGCGGCGCCGGAAGGGGGCCTCGCTGGGGCCGGCTTGGGGGAGGGAGCGGGCCACCCCGGCCGCCGTGCCCCTGCCCCTGCGGCCCGGGATCCCACGGACGCCCCCTCCCCCAGAAGGCCGCGCGGTCTCCCCGGGGGCTGGGGGGCGCCCCTTGACTCTCAGCAGCCAGGCCTGCGGGAGGGGCGTGGCCAGCGCGGGGCGGGAGGGACTGAGGCGAGACAGACGGAAAGGCTGAGAAACTCGGGCAGAGACTGGATCCAGCTGCAGAGCAGAGCCCCCGCCCCGGGCTATTTTTAGACCTCGTGGGCCCCCCTCCAGGCCCGGAGTGGACCTAGTCACCCCTCCTTCGGCCGGGGACCCCGCGCCGCCACGCCCTCCGTCGGTGCCCCGGCGCAACGTGGCAGCGCGGGAGTCCTTCCGCTGTGACTCGGTTTCCCCAGGACCCGGGAGGCCGAGCTGCCCTGCTTCCGCCTCCGCACGCCCTTCCTCCCGCCAGGCATTTACGCTTGCTCCGGGGCCCAGGACGGCGCGCCTACCCCTGCACGCCCCCTCGACCACCTTCAGCTGAGGACAGTTGGCTTTGAGGTAAGGGGCGGGGCATGAGAGAGCCGGTGTGGCTTGGGTGCATCCTACGGGCGGTCCGCGCCGCCGTGGGTGTGTTCCCGTGGGCGGTGACAGCTACTACGCGCTGGGTGTCCAGGGGCAATCTTGAGCCTGTGTCCCAGCTCAGAGTGCTGTCTGCCCTGGGCACCTGCTGCTGGTATGAGCAAGAATGTGCTTGTGTGTAGATTCCCCTGAGTCTGAGCCAGGCCACTCCGCGCCCTGTAGCGCTGCAGCCAGAGACAGTGCTGAGGCGCTGGGTATGGCTGCGAGTGAAATCACACGCCTGGTTGGCCGTGTGTCTGCATGCACACTCAGAGTTGTGTCCATCACTAACCACTGGCTGCCTGGCCTGGATCGGTCCTGTCCCTCCATCACCCATCTGTTCCCCTCGCCATTGGTGAGCACACAGAGGATGCCCATTGGACAGATGAGGAAACTGAGGCTCAGGGGGACCACATGAGTCAGGGCCAAGGCTCAGCTCTAACCCAGACAGGCTGACTGGGGTGGGGACCTGGTTGTGTCACAAACAGGAAAAGTTCCCGGAAATTGAGCCTGTGGTGAGGGGAGGCAGGGGCAGATCTGGGAGCTGACAGGAGCCCTGCGTGTAAATGTTTGTGGCTGTGTGGGCGTCTGTGGCTTCACAAGGGCGTGCAGAGGGTCCCTATCCTAGGGCGTGCAGGTGTGTACCGGGCATGAGCTGAAACCATTGCAGCAACGGGCCTGCTCCCTGCATGTTCGTGCCAGAGAGCATGATCCTTGGTCAGCTGGGCAGCATTAGAGGACTTAGGAAACGTGGAAATGGACTGAGGTCATACAGTGCATCAGGGCTCCCACCTGGCTGCTCAGTGTGTGCAGCCAGGAGACAAGCTGTGATCACAGCCAGGAAGCAGGAAGAGTTCGGGCACCAGGCTGGGGCGGGGGTGGGGGGGCGCGGGTGTGTGTGTGTGTGTCCAAATGCTGACAGGCAAGTCAGTGGCCTTGTGTGTGTGTGTGTGTGTGTGTGTGTCCAAATGCTGGCAGGCAAGTCAGTGGCCTTGTGTGTGTGTGGGTGTGTGTCCAAATGCTGGCAGGCAAGTCAGTGGTCTTGTTGTCCCCATTTCAGAAAGGGGGAAACTGAGACTTGGCAAAGTCGAGCCCCTTCTTGACAGTGGGTAGGCCCCTGGCGTGGGCACAGGCAGGCAGGCCAGGGGGTGGGGTGTTGAGAGGNCAAAGTGAAGTTGCTCAGTCGTGTCTGACTCCTCGCGACCCCATGGACTGTAGCCCACCATGCTCCTCCATCCATGGGATTTTCCAGGCAAGAGTGCCAGAGTGGGTTGCCATTTCCTGCTCCAGCAATTTGCTGTTATAAACCTTTAATATTTCTAGTGTTCAAACGTAGAACTCCAGATCCCCATATTTGCCTGTCCTCTTGTATGTCTTAAAATCTAGTTCTAAATAATGACTCATAGAATTGTGAGCAAATAAAATGCTTGTTGAGCTCCTCATTTGGTGCCATTTTATGCAGTAATAGATAGCTGAAATGATTATATATGGAGACAAGAGAACTGGACCTCATGGTTCTAGAAGAGATGTTTTTAATAGTTCTGCTGAGGTTTCACTATCAATGCCATGCCTACCCAAAGATATGTGTGCGTGCATGCTAAGTCACTTCAGTCGTGTCTGACTGTGCAACCTTATGGACTGCAGCACACTGTGTTCCTCTGTCCATGGAATTCTCCAGACAAAAATACTGGAGTGGGTTTTCATGCCCTCCTCCAGGGGATCTTCCAGACCCGGGATTGAACCCACGTCTCTTATGTCTAACCTGCATTGGCAGACAGGTTCTTTACCACTGTTGCCAACTGGGAAGCCCAAGATACGTGACAAAGTGGAAATAATAATGAATACTAATGTAGTTGTTACAATTTATTCAGCACATCCTCACTTAATCCTTATGACTCCTTATGTCATTGTCAGATGGGGAAACTGAGTCTCAAGGGCCACAGAGAAGTAAGTTGTATTCAAATCTGGTATACTGTTTCCGTATTGTTCTTTCCCAAAGAAGTCTAGAACCAGTCAAAGTGAAGTGAAGTCACTCAGTCGCGTCCAACTCTTCGTGACCCCCTTACCAGCCCTCTCCATTCATAGGATTTTCCAGGCAAGAGTACTGGAGTGTGTTGCCATTTCCTTTTCCAGGGGACCTTCCTGACCCAGGGATAGAACCCTGGTCAAGGCAAGACTTAAAATAGCTTCCTGTTAGAAATCTAACAGTTGTTGTACTGGGAGTGACAGAGGAACTAGGTAAGTCTCTTTCAATATTTCACTAAAGTATTTCATTAAAGTAGTCTGTGCTACAGCTGTAATCATATCCGTTGTTTGAGTGAAAAGAAGTGGCAAAGGTAAAATGGAATCCTTGAACCGAACTAAGTAAACAGAACTACCTCCAGAATCTAGATTGTCTGGAAATTTGTGTTCCAAATAATTGACTCAAAAATTTGCATCAGAAGTTCATGATGGAATTATTTAAGAAGAAGCCAGTCATAATCAACATGCTCATCCTCTGACCTTACGAAGTATTAAATTTTAAGTGAGGCTTCTCCATTACTTATACTTTCCATGACAGAGAAAATTATATCTTTTGGATTCTGATCAATAACGTGGCATGTGCAATTCTACTTTACTTTTTTAGACTTATGATCATTTTCAGATTAAAATATCTTCTTTATCCAAAATTTAGGAGTGAACAATTTTTAAGTACGTTGCTTGTAGTATGACCTAGATAATGCGATGACAGCCTTTGGAACAATATCAAGACCACTCCATATACATGCCCTTTATAAGCAGGCATCACAGTATGACAGCTTGAATCACACACAGTTTTTTTTTTTTTTTTTGTATTAACATGTACNACCTAGATAATGCGATGACAGCCTTTGGAACAATATCAAGACCACTCCATATACATGCCCTTTATAAGCAGGCATCACAGTATGACAGCTTGAATCACACACAGTTTTTTTTTTTTTTTGTATTAACATGTACCTAAACATCCCCCAAACTCACTTTAAAACATGGACCAATCTGAGCTCTTTTATGATTGGTTATACAGTGTGACCAACTAGGAAAGATGGGCCCAGGAAGGTATTAGATCAAAACCCTAAATGAAGGAGGCACAAAACAATAGGAGTGACATGGTAAAGATCAGTCATGCCGTCCTGTGTAGCAGATCTGAGGGCGTTCAGTCCTAGTCATGAATACCAGCCAGGCTCGTCATCTCTCTCCATGTGGAACGTAAAATGGATGTCAGCTTGTGATTATCAGACACTGCAAAGGCATAGCCATACAGGGAGCTATGGAACTGCTTTATCCTAGTGATGCACAAGTTGTTTCTGAAAATCAAAATTTTAAAGAAGAATAACTTCAATGGAGTTTAATGATGACAAAGAATCTTTGAATCCAAATTTCTTTATCTGGACTGTTCTTGTTTGGGCATTTAACACGCTTTCGTATCTTATTTTCTCCCTGTCAAAAGCAATCTTGTACTGGAATTTGTAAATAAGTCTTTATGCACCTACGTCATAAGAATTAGAGTGGCTGGGTGAAAGTATTAAGTGTTTTAAATGACTGGTCATATAGAATGTCTATTTTTTGAAGTGTCTGATTTTTGGAAGAATCATTATCTGGCATACTGGTTAAATTAAATTAATTAAAGTAAAAATAATCCAGGTTCACCTAAATATTTAAAGAGTTTGATATTGCCAGACACTAACATAAAAGACAGCCAGCCTCTGAAACTTGACACTAGACAATAAGATCTCTATGATGACATTTCTTGTATTTTAGGGAGATCAGGATTTAGCATCATACAGCACTTAGATAGAAACTAACCTGGGTCATAATTGGAAAAAGACTCTGATAATATTAGGGCACCCATAAATATTTCATTTTAATTTTCATCTCAGTGCCAAATATTGCACCTGGAGATAATATCTAGTTGGATCTGGGACCAGAGGATGAATGAATGAATACTGGCTGTAAATACTGATTTATAAATGTTTTACTTTATTGAAACTATTCTTTCAGACCACTCCAAATCCATCCTGTACTATAGTTCGTGACTTTGGTTTTTTCAACTGTTTTCTGATTTTATCTCTGCTTTTGAATCTCTCATGGTTTTCCAATCCACCTACTCAGGATAAATGTTTATTGTCTTGCTTGCTTATACCTCTTTCCTTTCCTTTGCGTGCCGTGACAAATGCTTTGTTTTGCTTGGACATAAATGATACGCGAAACATGTTGATGAGCTATTAAAGTTTCCTTCTAATTTGTCTCTTCTTAAATATCAAAAGGAATGTTGACCCAAAATGCAATTCAGTTACTAAAACGACTAAAAAGAATACAAAATATTCTTTCATATTTGGAATGTTATCAAATGCTTCCTTCTTTTTGTTTTTCCTCTGTCTTTCCTGAAGAGGGAGAGGACTGAAGAAAATGAACTTAATAGAAGAATTGTTCAGAGAATACATGTTTTTAGATAATTTTATATATGTGATAAATTGAATCAATTGCTACATTATTCTTAAACATTTCCTCCTATCTTATTGGATGAGTCAAATCTAAAAAATAGTTTTATTTAAATCTGAAACACACTGGTTATTTAAAAAAACTCAGTTTTTAAAGTAAAGTTGAAAAGTAACTAAAGTATATGAAAGCAGTTAGAGAAGTATAAAGATTAATATGAAAATAACCATATGGAATTACTTCACCAAGGGATAACCACTGTTAATCTATTGATGAAAACAGTTTGATACCTCTTATGAATGCCTACATACACACATATGTTCCTACACGTTGTTTTATGAAGTTGGGATTGCACTAAATATACTGTACATTAATATATATATTTATACTGATTTTGAGCATTTTTTTCATGACAAGAAAGATTCTATATTACTTTTAATGCTTGCAGGATATTGCCTTATTTATCCTATATAACATTTAAGAGAGAACACATTTTCTTTCCTTTCTCTCTTTTTTCCCCTCCCTTCTTCCTTGCCTTCCTGCTTGGGTATCAGTCAAAATGGTTTCCAGGAAGGGCATATTAATAGAAATTTTCATCAGCAGATCATAAGTGCCTGATTTTTTATTCCCTTTTCAATCCAGATCTTTGATATCTTCCACCTTTGCCAGTCTACTAGTATGGTATATAGTTGCTTTAATTTTCATCTCTTTTTATTATAAGAAAGAACATCTTTTCATGATTGCTGACCATTTTTAAGTTTCTCCTTTGAGTAATTGCTTATTCTTGTCCTATTATATTTTTTTAAATTTAAAGAATTTCTTTGAGTTCTTTGCAAATTAAAAATTATTTTTTGTCATATGCTTTATGAATGTTACTTCCCAGTTTGTATTTTTATTTAAAAAATTTGTTCAATGTGCTTTATTACCCTTTTATAATGAAGTTCTTAGTTTTACGTGATAAATTTGTCAGTGTATTTTGTCTTCTGCTTCTGAGTTTTTATGATATGCTANGTCATATGCTTTATGAATGTTACTTCCCAGTTTGTATTTTTATTTAAAAAATTTGTTCAATGTGCTTTATTACCCTTTTATAATGAAGTTCTTAGTTTTACGTGATAAATTTGTCAGTGTATTTTGTCTTCTGCTTCTGAGTTTTTATGATATGCTAAAAGATTTTCCCCACTATGTGATTATTTAAAACAAGCAAACAAACAAAACCTCCCAAATTTCAGTTTGCAATTTTATGGCTTAATTTTACTCTTTAAATAAATGAGATACTGACTTTATTGAATAATAATTACAACTGTTTTGAACTCTGTTTTTCCCATTTTTTCAAGTTATTTAATTGGAATTTCGAATGGGCATTTGATAAATTTTTGTAATGTTTTGAGTTCAATATGTGACAATTTGGAGAAATTTATGTTTTTATAATGTAATTCTATATAAGAGAACATTTATTCATTTATTTATTTACATCTTTCTTCTATTATGTCCTTTAAGAGGGTGTTGTAGGCTTGGTAATCAGTTTGCCAGCTTACTAATATGTTATTTAGTTGCTTTTTTATTTTTTGATAATAACTGAGAAAGAACATCTTTTTATATTACTGTTGGTCACTTTCTTTTTTCTTTGGGGACTTGTCAGTTTATGTCCTCTTGAGTTTAAAAACATAATTTTCAAGAATTCTTTGCATACTGAGGCTAGTAACCCATTGTCATATGTTTTCTAAATATTATTTCCCAGGTTATCTTTGTTTTCCAAAGATGTTTGTAGTGCTTTTATTTTTCCATTATAAGGAAGCATTTTATTTTATTTAGTCAATTTATCATTCTTTTTGTTTCATCTTTCTTGGTTTTTATGACGAAAAGTATATTAACTTTATTCTGGTGTGGAGAGAAACCTTTAAATTTCAAACATCCTAATGGGTGTGTAGAAGTATTTCATTGTGTCTTTAGTTTGTCTCTAATGAATAATGACGTTAAGCATCTTTTTATGTATTTATTTGCCATCTGTATATCTTCTTTGGTGAAGGGGTTGTTCAAATATTTTGCCCAGTTTTTGTTGAATTGTTTTGTCTTATGTTGAGTTGTATGACATCAGAATATATTCTAGGTACAAGTTCTTTTTGGGGTATGTATTTTGCATATATTTTTCTCCTGGTCTGTGTCTTGCTTTTTCATTTTTATTACATTGTCCCTTGAAGAGTGAAAGATTTTCTTTTTAAATTCAATTCATCAATTTTCCCTTTTATGGATTATAAGTTTTGATGTCCTACTTTAAAAATCTTTGCCAAACACAAGGTCTCTAGCATTGTCTATGTTTTATTCTATAAGTTTTATAGTCCTAGATCTTATGTTTAGTTCTGTGTTCTTAACTGAGTTATTTTATATGTGTTGTGAGTTGAGTCAAATTTCTTTTCTTTTTGGTACATAGCTATCTAATTAATTGTTTCAGTATCATTTGTTGAAAAGATATCTTTTTTTTTTATTAAATGGGCTTGAAACTTTGTCAAAGATCAACTGACTGTATATATGTCATTATTTGGTTGCTGTTTTTGGACTGTTCTCTTCCATTAAAGCATGTGCCTATCTTTATGGCAACCATGGTGTCTTATTACTAGCCTTATAGGAAGTCTTGAAATCAGGTCATGTAAGACCTCTTTGTTTTTCTTTTTAAAAATTCTTCCCAGACCTTTTCATTTCCTTATAAATTTTAGAATCAGCATGTCAGTTTCCACACAAAAGCATGCTAGAATTTTATCAGTTCACATGTTGTATAAGACTCTTCTAACCATGTATTGTTACTTACTTCCCCTGGCACTGTGTGCTATTTTTGTCATACATTTTACTCCTACCTACAGAATAAACTCAGTACATTATATTATTTTTGCTTTAAACAATTATCCTTTAAGCTGATTAAAATATAATAAAAATAACTTTTATATCCACCTATGTATTTACTGTTTTCTAGTTTTCTCCATTCCTTTGCCTAAGTTCAAATTTCTTTTGGATCATTTTCCTCTTGCTTGAAGGATTTCCTTTATAATTTCATATTGTGCTGATCTGCTAACCATGCATTCTTTCAGATTTTGTATGTATGCAAATGTTTTTATTTTGACTTTGATTCTGAAGGATATTTTCTCTGGGTGGATGGTTCTGTTAACAGTTATGTAATTTCACTGCCTTACAGTTGTTGCCCCACTATGTTCTGGCTTTCATTGTTTCTGATAAGTCAGGGGTCATTCTTACTTTTTACCTCTATAATTAATGCACCACTTTTCCCCCCTGGATGCTTTTAAGATTTTCCTCTTATGCTGTTTTGAAATAATTTGATTAAAATGTGTTTTTTAATTTTTCTGTTAGGTGTCATTTGCTTTATCTCCTTTGTGCTTTGAGTCTGCTGAAACTGTAAATTTGTAATTTTAATCAAATTTGGAGGTTATTTGGCCATTATTTTTTAAATTAATTAATTATTTTTTATCGAAGGATAATTGTTTTACAGAATTTTTCTGTTTTCCATCAAACTTCAACATGAATCAGCCATAGGTATATNACTGTCCCAGAGGCGAGCTGAGGGAGCACTGAATATCCGTCCTACAGTCCTGCAGAGAGGAGCCAGGATGCAAGAGAGAGATTTCTGGAACTCAGGACCAGCCAATCAGAGCTCTGGAACCTCAGCCCCCTTAAAGTCTTGACGCTTCAGGCCTTTGCTTTCCTGAAGTGGGACCTTGTTAGAATTCTAGAACCAGGGACTCATTAGAATTCCAGAACCCTGGATTTTTCAAGTCCAAACCTCTGCCACTCTCGGGTTATAGGATCCCTGGGTTTGTCCAGCAAATCTGGGGTCCATGCTTCTCCTGAGGCACAGAGAGGGAGAGCAGTTCTCCCAAGGGCCACACAGCAGTGCTTCTGGACCTTGGAGCCCTCCTGGTCAATGTGGGAGGGAGAGGGAGGCCCCGCCAGGTGCCCCTCCCACCCGCTTTCCTGGGGAACTTGAGCTGGCTGCTATCACCTGAACCCCTGGTTGGAGGACTGGAAACCACATGCTGGGGCCAGAGGAAGCGGTGCCAGTTTCCAGTCTCCCCAAGGCCAGGGGCCCTGGGGTCGCAGTTTTTGTTCCCACATATGGGAAGTGTGAAACAGCTCAGGGTCTATGTCCCTGGGTGCATGAGCTCCTGCACAAAGTGGGGGACCCTGGGGCCATGCGATGTGGGAGGGGCTGGCAGTCATTCCAGGGTGAGGCAGGGGCAGTGACCACAGACACAGCCCGGCTGAGAATGTTTAGAAACAACACACCAGCTCTCCGGGGAGGGAGGGAGCGCCCTGTCCCAGGGGGAACTCAAGTGCAGATCAAATCTGAGCTGACGACAAGCACACCCCTTCCCTGGAGTGGAGGGCTCAGACAGCCACGCACCATGGAAAGGCCACATCCCACCCTCTCTCAGGCTTTAGTTTCTCACTCCAGGCCCTACCCCCACCAAGGTGGTGGTGACCTTGGCTGTCAGCCTGGGAGGGAGGCTCGGAGGAGCTGGCCATCAGGAGCTGGATAATTTATGAGGCTAGATAAGGAGTTGCTGAGATGAATTAGAGATGGGGAGTGAGGTGGGGTGCTGCTAAGCACACTCACTGCTGAGGCTGGTCACAGGACCCGGCCCTGGGGCTTGTCACTGGCCCCATTTTATCAGAAGGGAGACTGAGGCTCAGAGTAGGGAAGAGACTCCTTCAAGGTTCATGAGGGGATTCAAGGCAGTCATTTTAGAAAAATTCTATCCCTTTTTGGCTGTGTCCCATGGGACCTTGGCAGTAAAAGCATGTAGTCTTACCCACTGGACTGCCAAGGAATTCCCTAGAAATGATGACCCTCCATACCTACTTCTCACCAGCCTCCGCCTGACTGCAAGGCTTTTGACTCAATTGCACACATTGATCTCCGATCAACTCCTAGGCTGTGTGACTTTGGATTAGTTACTTAACCTCTCTGTACTTCAGCTTCCCAGCCTCTGCAAAATGGGGATCATAAGACTCCAAGCTCTCATTTCAGGGGACCCTGAAAGGTTCGATCCCTGGTCAGGTAACTTGATCCCACATGCTGCAACTAAGACCTGGTACCATTTAATTAATTAATTAATAATAAAAGAATGTTGTCGTGGTGGTTTAGTCTCCCTGTTGTGTCTGACTCTTTTGCGACCACATGTAGCCCTGGGGAGTGAGGTGGGGCTACTCTGTCCATGGGATTCTCCAGGCAAGAATACTGGAGTGGGTTACCATTTTCTCCTCCAGGGGATCTTCCCAACCTAGGGATCGAACCTGAATCTCCTGCATTACAGGCAGATTCTTTACCACTGAACCATCTGGGAAGCCCAATAAAATAATAACTAAAATTTTTTTTAATTAAAGAAAATAAGTGGACCTTTCTGGCCTTCAGCTGCCTAGAACCTCCATGTCTCCCACCGTCCTGCCTCCCCATCTTTGTCCACTCTGATTCTGCGGCCAATGGCCTCTCACTGCTGGCACAAGCATGGTTTGTGATGTGCATGCACACCAAATGGGAGGCTGGCCCCATGGGTGACCCTGTGCCCTCCCAGCTGTATCCTTTGGGGGAACTGAGAGGAGACTTTTTAAAAAAATTATTTTTCAAGTATAATTGCTTTAGAGAGCTGACTTTTAAATGGTGTCATTTTACTTCTCTTCAAACACTGGTCAGTTCATCCACACCCCAGACAGTCAGACCCACAGGTCTCTCCAACTTTCTCCTCCAGCCCCAAACAGAGTAGTTCATAGCCCATTACGTCCCTGCTACTGTTTATAGCCCGTCACTGGGGACCCAGTTGCTTCCAGTGAACTGGGTTTTTTTTTCCCCAGAATGGAACTGGATTTCAGGGTTTATTTTTTATTAAACAAAAATGGCTGGGGGTGGGAAGGAATCTACGTGATTCTAACATGGGAGGAAGGATGTACCTAAAAGACCAATGGGGTCGGATCTTCCCCGAGGCCTCCAGGAGGAATTGTGACCTCAAGGCTGACCACAGAGCTGGCCTGAGAGTCAGTGACCTCTGGCCTCCAGCCAGTGGCCCTCCTCACACTGCACGTGTCCTGTTTTAGAGCAGTTGAAATCTGTTCTGGATCCTTCCTTACACGAAGGACTCAGATGGATGACCCCCAGGGAACCAGAAGTTTAGAGAAGAAAAAATCATTTGCCTGAGGTCGCATAGTTGGTGTCAGGGCTAGAGTTCAAACCCAGAGTTTCTCAACCCTTCTCTGTAACCTGGCAGAAACTAATTGGTGTCTTCCAGGGTTCCCAGAAAAGGGAAAATTGATCCTTGAGGGTCACTGAGCCTGGGGCAGGACAGAGTTGGAGCAAGTTATACTAGTAATTGTAATAGCAGGACTACTACTAGGAGTAGTAATAGTAATGCTTACTGACCTGGGAGTGAGATAAGTGAGGAAAGGCTTCTTCAAGGAGGGGATATTTGAGCTGAGGCATTGAAGTTTGTGTAGGAGTTCACTGGGGCCACTCAGACTAAAATGCAGAATGAATCACCAAAATCTTCTCTGCCACGCACCTCCCCACAGGTGTCTCTGAACCACCACCAGCCTTGGCCTGATGAAGTGGTGACCCTCCCTGCTATGCTCCAGAACCATGTGGCCCAACGCCAGTTCTCTGGGGCCCTGTTTCCGGCCTATGAACATCACACTGGAGGAGCGGCGCCTGATTGCCTCCCCGTGGTTCGCAGCCTCTTTCTGCCTGGTGGGCCTGGCCTCCAACCTGCTGGCACTGAGTGTGCTGATGGGCGCACGGCAGGGCAGCTCCCAGTCTAGATCTTCCTTCCTGACCTTCCTCTGTGGCCTGGTCCTCACTGACTTCATGGGGCTGCTGGTCACCGGCGCCATCGTGGTGACCCAGCACTTTGTCCTCTTTGAATGGCAGGCCGTGGACCCTGGCTGCAGCCTCTGCCACTTCATGGGCGTCATCATGGTCTTTTTCGGCCTGTGTCCGCTGCTGCTGGGGGCCGCCATGGCCTCGGAGCGCTTCCTGGGCATCACCCGGCCCTTCTCAAGGCCCGCCACTGCCTCGCAGCGCCGAGCCTGGACCACAGTGGGGCTGGTGTGGGCCTCTGCACTGGCACTGGGCCTGCTGCCCCTTCTGGGCGTGGGCCGCTACACCGTGCAGTACCCCGGCTCCTGGTGCTTCCTCACACTCGGCTCCGATCCGGGGGACGTGGCCTTCGGCCTGCTCTTCGCACTCCTCGGCAGCATCTCGGTGGGGATGTCCTTCCTGCTCAACACCATCAGTGTGGCAACCCTGTGCCATGTCTACCATGGGCAGGCGACTGCCCAGCAGCGCCCGAGGGACTGCGAGGTGGAGATGATGGTGCAGCTCATGGGCATTATGGTGGTGGCCAGCATTTGCTGGATGCCACTGCTGGTGAGTGGCGGGGGTGGGGCGGGGACTGCCTGGGGCCTGGGTTTATCCTGAATAGATTCATAACCCTTAGGTTCTCATTAGCCCAAGAAAATGTGACCCCAGGGTCCAGGGGTTCTACCTTGAGTGAGACACAGATAACCCCAAACTGGAAGCAGGACTGTGGCAGAAGCAGTGTCCTGGGACTGAGATGCCCAGGGAGGGGCTCCCAGGCTCTCCCCACCCCAGGGGGTATCAGAGAAGACTTTCCGGAAGAGGGTCACTGGAGCTGGGGTTTTGAAGGAGGAAGAGTTTACCTGCTAGACGAAAGCAGGGAGGATATTCCAGGTAGAATCACTGAATCATTTCTACCTTGTGCCTAATTCTGGGCTGGACCCCAGCTTTGCACAGTTGTTCCCTGAGTCAGGTGAGTTTACTGAAGTCCTTCCACTGATTAATATAATTGGCCTTTTGGAGTTGTTATTTTTCCATTTCTGATTCAGTCTAGACAAGTCTGAAGACCAGAATCAGATACTTGGTTTCCAGCCCATTCCAACAAGGACTTACCATGTGACTCTGGCTATGGGCTTCCTTCTTCCAGCCTCCATCAGTTCCTTAGGTTTTAAAAGAGAGAAGAAAGTGTTCGTTGCTCAGTCATCTCCAACTCTTTGTGACCCCATGGACTGTATAGCCTGCCAGGTTCCTCTGTCCATGGAATTCTGCAGGCAAGAATACTGGAATGAGTAGCCATTCCCTTCTCCAGGGGATCTTCTCGACCCAGGGATCAAACCTGGGTCTCCTGCACTGCAGGCATATTCTTTACCGTCTGAGCCATGGGGGATGGGGATGATTTAAAAGGTGCCTGCCTCTCAGAGTGATTCAGGAGGAAATGAACTCATTCATCCGTTTGTTTCTTCAACAAACGTTGATTGAACAACCAGTGTGTTGCTGGCTCTGGTCTAGATGCTGAGCAGGGAACAAAAAGTACAAAAATGCTTGACTTCCTGGAGCTCCTTGATCATGGTGGTGGTGGTTTAGTCGCTAAGTTGTGTCAGACTCTTGCAACCCCATGATCATGGAGAAGACAGCAAATAAACAGAGCATAAATAAGTGACATGATAGATATTAGGAAGTGATAAGGCAAAACAAAAACTAAATCTGTGGGATAGGAAGACTGCAAATTTGGTTGTGTTTTGTTTTGCTACATGTTTTTACATGTGTCAGTGGTGGGAAAAGAAATAGAAGGGAGCATAATTTTTTTGTGTGTGATACGTGAAGCTGCAGGCATGACGGGCCCCAAGGGAGCAAAAGTTATAGTATGATGCTTCTGGCTGAGCAATGTGCTTCTGAAACTCGCTCCCTGGGGTGTCCCTCCCAGGTCTGTTTTCATACAGCTGAAACAGTTTCTATTTTTGTTTATTATAATTATTATCATTATTTTTTACTGAGCAGCATCCAGAGGATGTCTGTGAGCACCTGATTCAGGTTTCCCCCTCTCTGCCTACAGCACTTCAGGGCTCCCATTTCCCTCAGGATAAAACCCCAAGTCCTCCTGCAGCTCACAAGGCCCTGCAAGACCTTCTCCACCCACTCCCTGCCCTTCCCTCCTCCCTCTCTCCCCCTTGCTCACTCTGCTCCAGCCACACCAGCCTCCTTGCTGTTCCTCTAACATGCCAAGCATGATGCTGCCCCAGGGCCCTTGTATGTGCTGTACCTTCTGCCTGGAATGCTCCCCGAACCCCAGATCGCCATGTGAATCACTCCCTCACTCTTCCATGTCCTTGCTCAAATGTCACCTTCACCAAGAGTTCCCTGACAAAGGTCTGCCTCAGCATCTTCCTGATCCCTGCCTTCCAGGCTTGACTGTCTTAGAATACCCCAGATGACCCCTGCCCCTCCCCTGAACCATTGGAGCTGAGACTCTGAAGGATGGATAGGAGATTAGAGAGATGTGTGTGTTAGTCACTTAGTTGTGTCTGATTCTTTGTGACCCCATGGACTATAGCTTGCCAGGGTCCCCGTCCATGGAATTTTCCAGGCAGGAATACTGGAGTGTGTTGCCATTTCCTTCTCAGGGGGTCGAACCTGGGTCTCCTGCATTGCAGTTGAATTCTTTACCATCTGAGCCACCAGGGAAGCCTGAATAGGATATTTGTTGTTGTTCAGTCCCTCAGTTGTGCCCACCTCTTTGCAACCCCATGCACACCAGGCTTCCCTGTCCTTCACTATCTCCCAGAGTTTGCTCAAACTCATGTCCATTGAGTTGATGATGCCAGCCAACCATCTCATCCTCTGTTTCCCTCTTCTCCTCCTGCCCTCAATCTTTCCCAGCATCACTGTCTTTTCCAATGAGCTAGTTCTTCCTTCCCATCAGGTGGCCAAAGTATTGGAGCTTCAGCTTCAGCATCAGTCCTTCCAATTAATGGTCAGGGTGGATTTCCTTAGGATTGATTGGTTTGATCTCCTTAATAGGAGATAAGCTGCCAGATAAAAACCAGGAAGGCATTTAATAACCACTGAGTCATTAAATGATTCCCAAGTCCCCTTTGGCAGCCAAGTTTTTCCTAAAAGGCCATATAGTATACCTTTTAAACACTGTCTCTGGGACAACCACACAACGCTTCTATTGGGGTGTGAAAGCTACCTGGAAATGACTGGGCATGCCTGAGTGCCTAAAGGACTTCATTTATGGACTCGGAAATGTGAATTTCTTGTAACTGTCGCATGTCACAAAATATGCTTTCTATTTTTTTTCCTCACCATTGACACATGTAAAAACATTCTTAGCAAAACAACAAACCAAAAAGGCACAAATAAAGGAAACAAAGCACAGCAAAAACAGGCAGCAGGCCAGAGCTGGCCCATGAGCCAACTCATGCTCTGAAACCCCCACGGCTCGCTGTCGTCCCAGGGGAAAGGGCCACAGACACTTCCCTCCATCTCGCTGGGGAAACGCCTGTTCTTCACCTGATTACCTCTCCCAAGCCTGGCCCAGCGCCTCCTCTGGGCTACAACAGGGCCTCCACGCCTGCTCGGTCACACCCACCCCCAGCCACCTGGGCATGTAAGTAGAGCCCGAGTCCATTGTGGCCACGGCACTGTCCCCAGAATTGCCCAGCACACAGTAGGTGCTCAGGAAACTACTGTAGTAATTCAATATGATATTAATATTAATCATAATATAATTTTAATTATAATTATGAAATATAATACTCATTATAATAATTATTTGTATTTGAATTAATATATATAATTATAACAACTGTGATATAATTGTTAAATACTATATAATATATACTATAATTATATAGTATTAATTAATACTTAATAATTATATCAATCATATATAAGGAAGCCCCAGTTAACATTTAATAATTGATTATATCAATCATAATATATATTTATATATTATATAATTATTAAATACCATGTAACATATAATTATATGCATTCATAATTATATCAATTATTATATAATATATGATTATATATTTATAACTGTTAAATACTATATAACATATAACTATAACTAGGGAGTTTCCCCAGTGGCTCAGCAGGTAAAGAATCTGTCTACAATGCAGGAGGTGCTGTTTCAGTTCCTGGATTAGGAAGATCTTCTGGAGAAGGGAATGGCAACCCACTCTAATATTCTTGCCTGAAAAAGCCCATGGACAGAGGAGCCTGGCAGGCCATAGTCCATGGAGTTGCAAACAGTTGGACATGACTGAGCAAAACTATTATAATTACATATTATTAATTATTATTTAATATATTGATCATTATATAGTATATAATTGTTAAATACTATATAATATATAACTACATATTAATTAATATTTAATAACATACTGATCATTATATAGTATATAATATGTAATTTAATTGTTAAATATTATATAACATATAACTATATTTATGTTATTAATGAATACTTAGTAATTATATCACTCATATGTAATACATAGTCACATTACAATTATATATTATATAATGACATATATAATTTTAAATACCATATAATAATTAATATGGTTATAATTAACAATATATTATTAGGTAACTATATTATTATACTCTATAACTATTTGTAATTAGTACATATAATAATTTATATCTTATATTACATATTGTGTAATATTAAATATATATCCAATATTTAATAAGCTATATTAAATGGATTTGCTATGTTTAACATAAAAATTAATATAATATTTTTGTCATAGAATTTTATAAACTATAAATTTCAATATAATATAAAATGACATAATAACATAAAATTTAATTATTTAATATAAATCTTACACCATAACTTGATATATTATTATATATAGTATATATATTTGATATGTATAAAGTTTATATAGAATATGTGTTTAATAGAATAATAACACTGGCAGTCACAGTGATGCCACCTGTTTGCACCTGCAAGTCTTCTTTGTCCACCATGTTTAATCATGTCCAGGGGAGGAGCAGGAAAAGTGTGCTATTTTGCAGCCACATCAGCTGAAGCTCAGAGAAGTCAGGCAGATATCCTGAAGGTCACACAGCCCAGCAGGAACAGAATCAGCACTAGATCTCGGGGACAGCAGGTGGCGCAGGCCGGTGTTGGTGGAGGGCAGGGCTGGCTGCCAGCCTGGCCCCTGGCTGACTGCTCTGGCCCCCGGCAGGTCTTCATCGCCCAGACAGTGCTGCAGAACCCGCCCGCCATGAGCCGGACGGGGCAGCTGTCCCGCCCCATGGAGCGGCAGCTGCTCATCTACCTGCGAGTGGCCACCTGGAACCAGATCCTCGACCCCTGGGTGTACATCCTGTTTCGCCGCGCAGTGATCCAGCGCTTCTACCCTCGCCTGAGCGCCCGGTCCCGGTCACTGTCCCTGCAGCCCCAGCTCACCCGCAGGTCAACGATACACTAGGTCCTAGGCTGGACATCGTGCCAGCTCTGGAAGGGCAGAGCACCCTGCCAGAATGCCCCCACCAGACCTTTATCCTCCCTGTCGGTCGCTGCTGTCTGTCCTGATGCCCAGGTGCCAAGAGTGCAGCATAGACAGAGGGTTTGAACAACAAAATTGTGTGCTATCTTCCATCAGCCCCAGGGACCCCCCCGCTCAAGTCTTCCCTGACTCCCCTTTCCAAAGCCCTTCCCCTCTCTCAGCCCCTACTTTGAGTCCCCCCCAACCCCAGGAAGGATGTGACGGTGCTGGGCAGGTATCTGGAGGAAATCAGACTTGTAAGCTTCCCCTTGCAGAAATCCTCCAAAAGTAAGGGGCTCTGACCCCTGAATCGGACCTGCTTACTGGGATATGGTTGATTCCCTTTGACACCCTAATTCGAGAAGGCTCTGTCTGGAAAGGTTGAATGCCAACAGACCCCCTCTCTTGCCAAAATATAATCTCCACCTCAGCTTTATTTTCCTTTGGCTCTGAAATCATCCATCATTGAAGTTTCTGGTGTCAAGATTCTTATCCAGCCCACAGCTGCTGAACAGGACTGGGGCGGGAGTCGGGGAAGCCCCAGCTGAGCAGGACTAGGGCGGGAGTTGGGGGAGGCCCTAGAGGTGGGGCTGGCTCCTCACTCCTCTCCTCCCCACCTTTATTGATTCTTCCCTGAGCATTTCACAGTTGAGATCTCCTGGGATCCTGACTGCAACCCCAGGTACGGGTTCTGGGTTAAACCCATCTTGCAGATGAAGAAAAGAGAGGACGAGATAGATACCCAGAGACCATGGGGTACATGCCTGCTTCCTCCGCTGCAGATTAAGCGCATGCCTTCATCAGCTTGTGGTTTCACTGTCTATCCAGTCAGCCCCTCAGACTCCCTGCACCTTGAGCAAGCAGCTCCTGGCCCACAGTAGCTGCTCAATAAAAGTAGATTGATCTTGTACAGACTGATGTGTGTCTGCAGGGCCCTCAACATCTGCACAATTAGCACTTATAAGGTGCCCAGCACATAGTAGGCACTTAAGAAGCATCTAGTGTTTTCGTGTCAGCCCCTCTTCCTCTGCTCTCCCCCAAATACCCGCCAAAATAACACATCAGGCTGCAGGGGTGGGAGGTGCCTCTATGCCTTTATTCCCCATGAGCCCTCAAGGTACATGAGAAGGAAACTGCCTCCTGCCTCCCCTGCCCTCCCCTACCCCACTGCCCTCCCATAGACTTAGGATCAGCTGTTTCCACCCTCCCTTCCTCACCTGCCCCACCCCGTTTGTGGGGATGGGGGTGGGTGTGGAATGAGGTCACATGCTACTTCTGAGCAACCCAGGCAAGGGAGGAGCAGGAGGAGCAGGATGGGGGCCCCAACTATGTCACGCCCAAGCTACTGCCCTCCATGGTGGGGTAGGAGCTCTGACTCCCGTGGAGGTAACCCAGACTCCCTAGGCATGGAGGAGGGGGCAGGCCCCTCAAATGAGGGTTCAAGGGGCTGAGAACGAAGGAGGGCCACCCTGGGGGCAAAACTAGGGATCACAGATTTGGTGGGNTGCCCCATCCAAGCCTTCCGTCACTACTCTGTCTCCAGCCCCACACCTCAGCAGTCTGGGCTGCGAGGGCGAGAGAGGAAGACACCCACTGCCTCCCGCCTCGATGCCCTCTTGGTTCAACGCTTGCTTCAAGAACCGCTGGTTAGCGCTCACCTTTGTTTTGGTCCAAGAACTCTTCAGTGAAGATGGGGACGTCGAAAGTCGAGAAGCCGTCACAGTCCCCACCCTGGGACGACAGGACAAGGTGGCAATTTTGAGGGGGCGCAGTCAACCCTCCTATGGGACATCCCCTAAGCTTGGGAGGGTCTGCTGAGGCTACCTGGGTCAGAGTCCATTTTACTGCGCCCCCCCCCTCAATTTGTGTGAGTGCCCCGCCTCCACTCGCACACATCTGGACGCGGTGCTCATTTCACCCCATGAGCGATGGTCCTTGGTCACCCGGGGGTTTAAACACTCCAGACCTTTCTCGCCCAGGTGTTCTCCTTGGAGGAGCAACGCTTACCTTGTGTCCATTCAAAAGGGTATTCATGAGCCCAGAGCTGGAATCCTCTGATGGGGGAGGGAGGAGGGCAGGGTCAGTCTCCCAGGTCTCCTTTGACCCCCTGCTTTGCACATGCTGTACCCTCTGCCTGGAACTCCATTATTTCTAGCCTCCCCCACCCCAAGCCCTGCTCATCCTGGATCAAAGGCGCCTCCTGGGCCCCTCTCCCCACCCTCATATCCATGTGTGTCCCATCTCAGTACAGATCAGCCCCGTTCACTCACAACTGTCTGGTTACATGTGCCTCGTTCCCACGTGACAGTGAGAGACCCTTTGGGAGGGGGTGGGGTGGCGGGGGTCGGCTTGGGTCACCTGTCTCAGAGTAAGGACTCAGCTGCCTAGGGGCTGAGGTCCTTCGCACCTTTCTTGATCTTCTTTTCCTGGATCTTCTCCGCACACATCTTGTAGGCTTCTGACTGCTGGTAGGCCCTCAGCTCCTTCATATACTGCTGCTTCTCCCGTTCAGCCTCGTCCAAGTACCGCTGATGGGGGCAGGGAGAGAAGGCTCAGCCTACTGGCAGCGGAGGCCTCGCAGGCTCCATCACTCAGCCCGCTGTGCTACACTTTACCACAGCTCCCTGCTGCCCTCCAGACAAAACTTCGCCCTTCACTCTGCTGCTCAGGCCACCTCCCAACTCCCGAACCTCACCACCTCACCCCAATTCCAGCCTTTCTAAACCACTCCCTGGTGTCTGCCTGCAGGCTCCCACCTCTGGGCTGACCTGCCCTCCGAAACCCATTTTGCCTGCTGAAATCTCATGTAGAGGGTGCAAGCCGCTGGTGATTTCGTTACATTTCCTTGATGTTTTTGCAAATTTTAAATTAATTACCAGAACTTTAAAACTGTAAGGTCTCTAACAAAAATCCAGCATCCACCCCTGACTTCTTTTATAACGGTGTTTATTTTATTAATTTTTGTGTCTATTCCAGCCAACTGCCACCCTCCCCTCCCTTCAACAAGCTGGAGAGAGCTAACAGGTGGTCAGTCCTCCGGGCAGAACAAAGGGCCTGCCACACCTGTTCCTTGGGGTAAGTGATGGAGAATGGATGTCTGAGTGAGTGAGGGAAGGTCAATCAGTGGTCCCAGGCCGTCCCCACCTGTTTCTCCGCCGGCTGCAGCTTGCTCCACTCGGCGCCCAGCATCTTGGTGATCTCAGGAAAGGGCAGGTCTGGGTGGCGCGTCCGGATCTGCTCGCGCCGCTCGTTCAGGAAACGCACGTAGCCGGTAACAGGTGCCTTGGGCCCATTCGGCAGAATCTTCTTCCGCTTCTTGCCCTTGGGCCAGCCGCGCTTCTTCACCGGCTGCCGAACCCAGTCGCGCTGTTGGGAGGGGTCTGGAGGGCTGGGGCTGGGCACAGAGGGGAAGGGGCGGGGCCCTGGAAGACTTGGGTGGGGCCTAAGCACGAGGTGGGACCCAGAAGGTGTGGAAGTATGGCCTGGTCAGGGTTCAGAAATTGGGAGAGTGGGGTTAAGAGTGGGGTAAGGTTTACCCTGGCCATGGGTACAGGGATCAGAGAGGTACTGGAGACAGAGCATCAACCCAAGGATGGGGTTGGCTTGTGTTGTGGGCGTGCCCCCTGTATGGGCGTGCCTTACTCGCAGAGATTCCCCGGGTAGTGGGCGGAGCCTAGACTGGCAGTGGAGCTCTTGGGGGCGTGGTATCTGACGTGTGGAGGGCCTCAGCTTGGGCAGGGAAATCAGGACTGTGGGCGGAGCCACAGCAAATTCAAATTTAGCTCGGGGCGGAGCTTCAAGGGTAAGGGCCACTGCCACAGCAGTGCTGGGACTCTCACCTCCTCTTCGTGGGACCCCTTCTCTCCGGCCCGCGGGCCCTCGCCGCGCTCTTGCTTGACAGCCATCACGAAGCCCCCATGCTGTCCTGGAGCCTTGGCGCTCGCCGGCCTGGAGCCACGGGAAGCCAGGGTCACTCCCACTCCCCACCCCCGACGACGGATTTGGCAGCAAGGGGCCTGAGTCCTCAGAAGAGGGCTCTGAGAGGGTCAGGATACGGAGGTTGAGACTGGAGCACTAGGGAAGCAACAGGGGACCTCGGAGAGACTAGAGCTACGGGACGCCAGGGTCACCCACCCCTTCCCCCACGACGAAAGCGCTGGCAGCTAGCGGCCTGAGTTCTGAGAGCCGGGGTCTGAGGAGGTCAGGATCCGGGGTTAGGGCAGGAGAACTAGAGGAGGCCAGCAGGCCACTCCTGAAAAGGACTGGAGCACGGAGGTTTGGGGGAAGCCCGTGGGAACCCCGAAGTGGGGGCTCCTGTCCCAAGTCGGAGGAGTCAAGACCCTGGGCGCGGGGGTCGAGAAGCTCCAACGGGACGGGGTGGCTGCAGCCCCGAGTGAGCTGAGGGGGAGGGGATGTCGCACTCACGCGGAGGCCGCGCCGGGCTGCTTGGGGCCGTGGGACATGGCCACTCCCGGCCGCACCTGGAACGTAGACGCGTGGCCAAGTGAGGGTCGCCCAAGCCAGCGATGGCGGGGCTGGGCTGGGAAGCCCTGTAATGCCAGGTCCAGGGCGCCTGGGGGGGCCGGAACCGGGGGCGGGGAGGCCCTCAGGGGCGGGCGCCCCAGGGATCCTTTGTTGGGCGATCGCCCCCAAGGAGGCCTGGGTCCGCACCCTCCCGACCCAGGAGGGTCCCCGCCCCGGCCCTGGGATCCCCGCGCCCCGGCCTCCTCGCAGGGCCCCGAGTTCCGCGGCTGTTTTCACCTCCAAAGAAACTTTCCCGGACCTCTCGGCTGCTACGACGCTCCAACCAACCGCCGGGAGCCCGCCCCTGCTGTCCGCTCCGCCCTGCACCGCCCCCGACATGCTAATAACGACTCGGCGAGCGATCGGATTGGGTATACCCCTCCCTTGGGGCGTGATCATGCAGATGAAGGTAGGCGCGCCCATTGGTGATTGGCTGCGGTAGCCACTGAGCCGCGTGGGAGGTAAGTAGGGAAAGCTGCAGGCGGGCGCGTCAAGTTCGGCTGTGCTCGGCCGCTCTCGGGGCCAATCAGGATGTTTTCAGGTTTCGCCGGGTGGAGCCTCTTAAAGGGCCAGCAGGCGCGGCTCAGACTCCTCCTCCCCTGCTGAAGGCGAGACTCCCCGCCCCTGCAGGATCCGGAGATCCGGCCCCGCCCTAGTTGTCATGGGGACTGTAGTAGGTTGCTAGGGAAGGGGTTAAGGTCTTTTGGAGCAGTCCCTTTCCCTAATGCAAGGTGGGACCTGTTCTTAGCAGACCCGATGGAGAAGTTTCCCGTTTATTGACTGGACTTAAAGCCCACAACGGGGCCGTGCCCCGCCCTGCATGCAGGGGCTACCCTCCCTCCTGTGAAAGGGCCTCAGCTTTCTCTCCTATGCAATGGAAGCTTTGCAAAGGGTCCATGTCCAGAAGGCCGGATGAGGCGAAGCTGAGACCAGGAGCTGAGCTGGAAGCAACTAGGAAGAAAGTGGTGGGGACAAGAAAGCTGCGAGGACCTCGTGAAGATGGAGGGCCAGAAGACCCTAATTTGGGATCTTGGGGACCCCCAGGCAGTAGCCTAAACTGTGTCTCCTACTACCCCAGGATAGTTATGGTCACTGGATGCTCATGATGGCCCGTTAAACCCCAAACAATCTACCCACAGCACCTTTCTGCTCTCGCCTCCCTGCATTTTCCTCCTCACTCTGGTGACCTCAACGTTCCTTAGATATGTCCATTTCATTCATTCCCACCTCTGGGCCCTTGCACTTGCTCTTAATGCCCTTTCCCCAGATTAAATGTCCCCCTTTCCAGTGAGACATTCCCAGGCTTGTACCCCACCCCATAAACCCCATCTTATCTTTGCTCCATATGTTCATTTCCTCTTTATAAGCTGGCTGTTTGCTCATTGCTATATTGCCAGCACGCAGAACAGTGCCCACAGGTGCTGTCAATGCATATATATTAAATAAACAAATAAATGTATAATGTAAATTTCTAACAGGCAGGTGCAGCAGCTTTGGAAAGTAGTCTGGCAGTTCTTCAAAGGGTTAAAAAAAAAAACATAGAGTTACCATGCGATGTACCCAGGAGTTAAAGAATGGGATTGCAATGCAGGAGACCCAGGTTCAATCCCTGGGTCGGGAAGATTCCCTGGAGAAGGAAATGGCAACCCACTCCAGTAGAGAGAAGCGCCTGGCAAGCTACAGTCTATGGGGTCTCAAAGACAAGACTAAGAGACTAAACCACCAGCATCCAGGAATTACCATGCAATGCATCCACTGCACTCCTAGGGACATATCCAGGAGAATTAAAAACATACATCCACACAGAAACTTGTACATGAATGTTCACGGCAGCATGATTCACAATAGTGCAAAAGTGGAAACAAACCCAAATGTCTATCAGTTGATGAATAGGTAAATACTGTGGGCCAGCCATCCAATAGAATATTCTTGGCTATAAAAAGGAATAAATTGATATGTCATGCTAGGACAGGGATATGCCTTGAAAACATTAGGCTCAGTGAAAGATGCCAGTCACAAAAGGCCACACAGTGTATGGTTCCATTTATATGAATTTTCCAGAACTAGCAGCTCCAGAGAGACGGGAAGTGGATTAGTGGTTGCCTGGGGCTAGAAAGTCAGTGGGCAGGGGCAAAGGAGGTCACGGGGGCTTCTTTTGGGGTGATCAAAACGTTCTAAAATTAGACTGCTTTGATGGCTGCATAACTAACTCCATTAATGTACCAAAACTCACACAATTGTACACTTTACACAGGTGCATTATCTGGAATGTGAATTAAATCCCAATGAACTTGTTTCTCTAAGAGGCATCCCAGAGCTGAGGAAGATAAGCTGTGCCCTGGAATCTTGACAGACCCAAATTCCACACCCTGCTCTGTTTCTTCATCAGATGTGGGACTTCCCACGCCTGCTTGCCTCTCTCTGCTGGGTTAGAAAATATCTAGGTGAGAATTCCAGCCAGGAGAATAGGAGAGACCCACCCTCCAGGCCCTGCCTCTTTGGCTTGATTGACAAAGCTGATGTTGCCATAGAAACGTGTCCTTCCACTCCCAAGGTACCACACAAGGAATTCAGGGGTCTTCCTGTGCGTGGAAAAGAAATGAAAGGTCTTGAGGTTGATTTTTTTTTAATTTTTTATTGGCAGATAGTTGATTTACAATGATGTGTTAGTTTCAGGTTTACAGCAAATTGAATCAGTTATACATATACATATATCCACTCTTTTTTAGATTCTTTTCCCATATGGGCTATTACAGACTTTTGAGTACTCTGTTTTATATATACTAGTGTATATGTCAGTCCCAATCTCCCAATTTATTGATGTCAATTTTGAAAGCAGTTTGCAGCTCCTTGGCATCAGGACAAATTCCTTGCTGCGTGAGTATTTTCTGGGAAAAGCAAAAGTGTCTTGAATCCAAATGGCATTGCATCCACTCCAATGCATGTGATCCAGACACACACCCATTCCCAAGAAGCAACATGTAAGAAGCAACATTTCTACTGTTTGACTTTACATCTTTCATTCTTTGATCTAAAACCAGATACTTTGGCCCCCCAAAGTATAAATAGGTTTTTCCTTAGCCACAAACTTCTCTCAAGTCCTAGCTCTCAATAAAACCAGGAACTGGTTTAGCTGTCTAACCTCGTATAATTTCATGTTAGTTTCTTTGCATTCATTTCTATGCTCCATTTGGAAAGTTTTTAAAAAAACATTTTTATTTATTTGGCTGCATTGGATCTTAGTTGTGGCATCCAGGCCCAGTTGCTCCACAATATGGAATCTTAGTTCCCCAACCAGGGATCAAACCAGCATCCCCTCCCACTGGAAGAAGAGTTCTTAACCACTGGACCACCAGGGAAGTGCCTGGAAATTTTTATCACGTGAAACCAGGAATAGGACCCCAATTTGTCACCTGAGAAATACAAGACCCATTAACAATGACTTAACTGTGAAATTAATTTTATGATGCAAGCAATGTGCAAATTCATTTCATTTGTACAAATGAAAGTCGTGTGTGAAGGCTACCAGACCCATACCATACTCCCCCTTATCAGCTTGTCATATTTCTTACCAAAACTTTTCCTACCTACCTATACACGTACTTACTCTGTGAGTCTCCTAGGGCTATAGGAACAAGGCACCACAAACTGGGTGACTTGAACAACTGAAATTTATTTTAAAAAATAATAATAGGGGCTTCCCCAATGGCTTAGTGGTAAAGAATCCGCAACCGATGCAGGAGACACGGGTTCCATTCCTGGTCCAGGAAGATCCCACTTGCCTCAGAACAATTAAAGCCAGTGTGACACAACTCCTGAGCCTGTGCTCTAGAGCCTGGGAGCCACGACTGCTGAAGCCAAATGCCCTAAAGCCCACGAGAGGCCATTGCAATGAGAAGCCTGCACACAGCAACAAAGGGCAGCCCCCACTCGAGGAAATGGGAGGAAAGCTCACGCAGCAATGAAGACCTAGCTCTGCCAGAAATAATTTTTAAATGGTTAAAATGTTAACTAAAAATAATAAGTAAAAAGGACTTCCCTGGCAGTCCAGTGGTTAAAACTCTGGGCTTCCACTGCAGGAGGCATGGATTCGATCCTAGGTCAGGGAAGCTCTGCATGCCCTTGTAGTGTGGGGAAAACAAAACAAAACAGAGTTATGGGGACCAGAAGTTCAAGATCAAGGGCTTGGTCGGCAGTGGTTCCTTTTGAGGTTGAGTCTGTTCCATGCTCTCTGACCTCTCCCAGCTTCTGGGGGATCTCCTAGCCATCTGCAACCTTCCTTGACTTGTACAAGCATCTCTGCATCTCCACCTTCACATTTACACGAGGTTTGTGCGTGTGTGTATTTCCAAATTTCTCCTTTTTTATTAGGTCATGGGTTGTACTGGGATCCACCCTGCTCCAATTGTGATTCATTACATCTTCAATGACTCCATCTCCAAATAAGGTCACATTTGAGGTCCTGAGGATTAGGACTTTCACCTGGGAAGGCTGGGGGGCACAAAGCAAAACACAACATGTATACACACACACACACACACACACACACACACACACGGGTGTGAATGCACTCATAAGGAATGTAAGTTCACATCTTGCTTTTTTTTTTTTTTTTTGCCACACCAAGAAGCATGTGGGATTTTAGTTTCCTGACCAGGAAGTGAGCCTATGCCCCGCTGCAGTGGAAGCCTGTAGTCTTACCCACTGGACCGCCAGCAGAGTTCCACAGCCTGCTTCCTGTGATCATATGATCAATCACGCCGTGAACATCCTCTGCAAACTCTTGAGTCCGCAGCCTTTGGCCCAGTGGTTTATATGTGAAGCCCAGAACCCTGCCTCTGGGGCTGGGTAATTTTCCACAGCAAGACCTCATCACCGCCTGTGTAACGAGCTCTGGCAACTTCTGGTCCTTCCTCTTACGACTGTATTACCGCCTTTGTTTCAAACGTTCCGAACCAGCTGTCTGGACCTCTTTTCCAGTGCAGCTAGGAAAACATGAAGTTACACGTGGTACCTCCCACCGCCGCCCTCCAAGCCCCGCCTCTTTGGCTTGATCGACAAGGCAGGCGTTGGGGCGGGGTTACGGTTTGGGGGGCTTTTTGTTTTGCTTTTGATTTGCAGGGCTGCGCTGTGCAGCGTGCGGGATCTTAGTTCCTCGACCACGGATAGAACCCGTACTCCCTGCATTGGGAGCAGAGTCAACCACTGGACATCCAGAGAAGTCATCCCCCTAACCCACACCTTCCCGTTTACGTTTGTTTTTAATACGTATTTGCCAGCACCGGGCGGTTCAATTTCTCTCTATTCCCAGGAAGGATCAGGATGCGGTCGGCGCTCTCGCGAAATCCCTGCCTTCCTTAGGCTCTTTTACAGAGTGAATTTAATTCAGGGGATTGCCGTTGTGAGCAATGACGGGCCAAGGAGGCAAAAGCGAAACGCAGAGGCCACCGCTGTCGGAAGGAAGGTGTGTGGGGACAGGGTCTCAGTCTTTTGGGAAGGGGACACTCCCCTTAACACACACACCGCTGCTGCTAGACCCTCCTGGGCTCAGGGAGGCGGCGCTGAGGCCCACTTCTGTGACTTGGGCAATTTACCAAACACTCTGTGCCTCAGTTTGCCCCACCGCAAAGTGGGCTAATAAGCATGTCTGCCTGTATGAGGTTGTGGGAAGGATTTAACGAGTTTAATTCAAGCACTGTGCTCGCGACCGGACCTGGCTGGTCAGTGCTCCATAAAGCACTGGTTACTCCTGTCCACGGAGACTGAAGCCTCTGGTACAGAGAATTTTCTAGTGTCGTGGTTTCCACCCAGGGGTAATTCAGCGCCCCTCCCACCTCCATCCAGGGGTCTAATGTCTAGAGACATTTTTGGTTGTTATGTCTAGGGCGAGTGGGGCTGCTCCTAGCATCTACCCAGTGAAGGCCAGAAGTGCTGTCATGCCCAGGACAGCCCCCACCACAAAGAATAATCCAGTGCCAAGTGTAAGCAGTGAACAGGATTGGGAAACCCTGTTCAAGGGTCCAGGAAGTGCTCTATCTGCCTGATCCCCCTAAGGTCTCCCAACAACTCTGATCAGAGTTGCTCCTCTTCCCCGGTGGTTCAGGGGTAAAGAATCCGCCTACGATGCAGGAGCTGCAGGAAATGGGGGTCGATCCCTGGGTCGAGAAGATCCCCTGGAGGAGGACATGGCAACCCACTCCAGTATTCTTGCCTGGAGAATCCCATGGACAGAGGAGCCTGGCAGGCTCAAAGAGTTGGGCACAACTGAGCATCATACAGACTCTCACCTCCATTTTATAGAAAGTGGAAACTATGACCCTGTAGCTTGCACAAAACTGCCTGGTTTGATCTTGGCTGTGGGCCCTGGGATGTAAGGAAAATTTTTTTTGAGTGTTAGAACCTTCCCCCTCTGAGTGTCCGCCCCACCCCCACCCATTTTGACCAAAGATCAAAGGTCAGAGAGAAGATCAAAGCAAGCAACTTCCTGATGCTGGATGGGGGCTGCCAGGTCACCCGATATGCAGCTGGAGGAGAGCCGCGGGTCTGGCGTCTGAGGCGGCTGTGGACGCTCTGGGGGAAATAAAGCATGTCTGGATCTCCTGAACACAAGCCTGTCTGTCTTTCCTTTTGTCCTACCCAAGGGCCCAGCATTTATCTGTCCTTCCTGGCATCCCTTCCCCTAGGCATGGCCTTCTCTGATCTTCCCAGCAAATCTGACCCCATCCCCCTTATTAGGGGGGCCTACATGCCCCCCGCTGGTATCCACCCAGGCAGCTGAGGCCTAATTTGGGATAAACCACCTTCACCTCCATTCCCACCCCCACAGGCTTTTTTTTTTTTTTTTGGCTGTGCTAGGCCTTCGTTGTTGCATGGGAACTTTCTCTAGCTGCTGTGCGTGGCCTTCTCATTGCAGTGGCTTCTCTTGAGCCTTCTCATTACAGTGGCTCCTGGGCTCTAGAGCATATGGAATCAGTAGTTGTGGCACATCAGCTTAGTTGCCCCACAACATGTGGGATCTTCCCAGACCAGGGATCAAACCTATGTTCCCTGCGTTGGCAGGCTGATTCTTAGCCACTGGACTACCAGGGAAGTCCCCTCATAGACTTTTTATCTGATTCTCCCCACCTATTCAAAACTCTACTGTGGCTCAGTGACCTAAGGGTAATGTCCCAACTCCTCTGACATTCTGTCCCCCTTCCTGGTCTGATTCTTCCAGTCCCAGCACTGATCATGGGAGGGTTTGGAGGATTCGGCTCTGCCCTCACTTAGAATTAGGGGCTTCAGAATCTTTGGGGCTCCAGCATCGCTCAGGCTGAGACCAGATCCAGTGAGTGAATGAGTTCATTCATTCATGAATGAATTCATGAATGAATGAATGACAATGCTCCAAGGCAGCTCCCTGGCTCCCCCAGCATCAGGATCAGTCTTGTTCCTGCCATCCCCACAGAGTCAACTTTCCTGGTGGCTCAGACCGAAAAGAATCTGCCTGCAATGCAGGAAACCGGGTGTGATCCCTGGGTGGGGAATAAGCCTTGGAGAAGGGCATGGCAACCCACTCCGTTATTCTTGCCTGGAGAAACCCACGGACAGAGGAGCCTGGCGGGCTACAGTCCATGTGGTCACAGAGTCCAACACGACTGAGCAACTGACACGCCAGAGTCAGGGCCAAGAAGTACTGCTGTTGCTGATGATGATGCCGCTGCCGCTAAATCACTTCAGTTGTGTCCAACCCTGTGTAACCCCACAGATGGCAACCCACCAGGATCTGCCACCCCTGGGATTCTCCAGGCAAGAACACTGGAATGGGTTGCCATTTCCTTCTCCAATGCATGAAAGTGAAAAGTGAAAGTGAAGTCGCTCAGTCGTGTCCGACTCTTAGTGACCCTATGGACTGCAGCCCACCAGACTTCTCCGTCCATGGGATTTTCCAGGCAAGANACACACACACACACACACACACACACATCCCTATGGCTGATTCATGTTGATGTAAGGCAGGAAACCATCACAATATTGTAAAGCAATTATCCTCCATTTAAAAAATTAAATTTAATTTAAAAACAACAACACTTCTGTTTCATTCTCCTCTTCTTCCATCCTGAGGCCAGACACTTCACCATTGCAAATCCATTGTTTCCAGAGAAATACAAATTGCTCTTTCAAGGAAGATTTTCAAATTTAACCATTTATTCTCCGAGCCTAACCTTGCACTGTCTATAGCTAACAAAAAACTTTTTGGCTTTGTAAATCACCCAGAACATAATTGACAAGAAATGTTACTGTAGTTTATTAAGGGTACTCTTTCACTTCTCATTTAGGGTGATTTTCAAACTGTAGTTTTATTATGCTTATGCTGACTTTTGTTTAAGAATTGCCAACAATTTAGCTAAATAGTTTAATAGTGGAGAGTCTAGAATACAATATTTCTTTTGGAGAGCTGCTGCTTTTGGAGGCCTAAGGCTGTTTCAAATATCTCTATCTCAAAAGTGAAAGAGCCAAGAAAGAAGATTAAAAATACATTCAAGTTCCACAAAGAACTCAGTTTCCTTTCATTTAAAAACAGGATTCCAGCAGATACATTAAGTGTTTTCAATGATACCAGAGTGAAATTTGTACATGATCAATGCAGCAAATTCTAATACATTTTCATCAAGTATTTGACACTTTGTCTGCCAATTAATAATTGGACGTTGGTAACAAGAAATGTACTTGACAAAAATAAGCTCTAAGAGCCAAGTCAAGGAAAAGAATGCTTTTGTCTCAAGTAAATTGCCCTGAGGATAGATTAACTATACATAAAAAGAAATTGAAATTAGTTGTAAGTTCAACCCAGTTTTTGAGCCAGTTTTACAGAAACTTTAAATGTTCAAGTTTCCTCTTCTATAATTTCTTTTTTTTAAATCTGATTTTGATGAGAATTGGAAAATGGATTTTAAGAAGAAATACATTATTTTTTTCATATTGTACCTGGACCAATGATTCTGAAAACTCCTGGAGACCTGTGAAATAGCTGGATTGAACTTGTGAGTAGATTTTAAAATATCTATCAGTGAACAAATATACTTCCATAACATTATCTGCTTCAAAACCACATTAAGGGTGATACAGGGAATATTAGTAACCAAAAAATATTTAAAGTCATTACAGAAGCTTTAATTTAGCCTTTTCTTTATCTGTCATTCATCAAATACATGAATATTACTTCATGATATTTCATCAACCATTCTAATGATTCACTAGGCTCACCCTTGTTCTTAGTTACATTTACACTTGGGGAGTAAAAATAGAGCTACGGATTTTTGTAAGAATAGTAATATTCTTAAATGACAAAATCACAATTTAAGTTAATATAATATAAACTACTGAAGCATTTGTATTCCACCACATCAAATAGACTTATTAGCCTTATGCATTATGTTTAGCTAATGGATAGTATTGCCACATGCAGTTCATTTTGGTCATAACACATTTCTTATTACATTTCTTAGTGTAATGGGATGACTACTTTTAATTTGAAAGAACTTTTAAACAGTCTTATAACAGACATTTTAATGGTTTATCTTTTAAGTTTTATACATAGTTAAAACTAAATGAAAATAAAATCTGTTCAGTTCAGTTCAGTTGCTCAGTTATGTCCAACTCTTTGCAACATCACGGACTGAAGCATGCTAGGCTTCCCTGTTCATCACCAATTCCCCGAGCTTGCTCAAACTCACGTCCAGTCCATTGAGTGATGTCATCCAACAATTTCAATCTCTGTCATCCCCTTCTCCTGCCCTTAATCTTTCCCAGCATCAGGGTCTTTTCTAGTGAGTCAGTCCTTCACATCAAGCAGCCAACTATTTGAGTTTCAGCTTCAGCATCAGTCCTTCCAGTGAATATTCAGGGCTGATTTCCTTTATGATTGACTGTTTGATCTCCTTGCTGTCCAAGGGACTCTCAAGGGTCTTCTCCAACACCACAGTTCAAAAGCATCAGTTCTTCGGTGCTCAGCTTTCTTTATGGTCCAGGTCTGATATCCATATATGACTACTGGAAAAACCATAGCTTTGACTATGTGGACCTTTGTTGACAAAGAAATATCTTTGCTTTTTAATATGCTGCACTTCTCACTCAGTATTCACAGATACATATCCACAATCACTCTCAAAATTTTGGCTGCATCAGTAAAAATTCATTGATATGCATGTCTTGGGCTAGAACAAAGGACGAAAAAAAATTCCCCAAAAGGCAGCAATTACATTTTGCATTCACCTCAAATTATGAATCTTTAAAATAATTCAACTTAAAATTGTGCTTTAATTTTATTTCCTAAACAACATATGTAATTATCGTATCACAAAAATGAACACAAAAATGAGATAAACAGTCTGATAATGCAACAAAAGCAGGCAAATTTAGGATATACACAAGGATTGGTTATTTTTTTCCTATTACTAGGCCCTACAGTCAAAAACAAAATACATGCACACCTACCTCCCTTACACCTTGCCTCTTATGTTTCAGTATGTCCTCTGTCTTCTGATCTCAATACAAAATTCCTTTTTATTATTTATAGTCTACTATGCACTCGAGGGACTTCCCTGGTGGTTCAGACAGTAAAGAATCTGCCTGCAATGCAGGAGACCCCGGTTAGACCCCCCTGGGTTGGGAAGACACCTTGGAGAAAGGAATGACAACCCACTGCAGTGTTCTTGCCTGAAGAATTCCATGGAGAGAGGAACCTGGTGGGCTACAGCTCATAGAGTGGCAAAGAGTCAGACATGACTGAAAGGACTTAGCATGCATACACTCAAATCTTCCCACCAATAGCAGATCACACCATACAAGTGGTTTTCAAATTTGAGCTTAATATCTGCATCACCTTGGTAAAACATAAATTGCTAGGTCTTTCCCAGAGACTCTGGATCGAGAATTTGCATTTCTAATAGGTTTCCTTTCTTGAAGAGAAAACTGATATCTGACATTATTTTGCTAAGATCCATATAGTCAAAGTTAAGCTTTTTCCAGATGTGAGAGAATGAAAAAGACTGAGTGCCAAAAAATTGGTGCTTTCAAATTTCAGAGCTGGAGAAGACTCCTGAGAGTCCCTTGGACTGCAAGGGGATCAAACCAGTCAATTTTAAAGAAAATTTGAGTTGGTTCCAATGAGGTGGATGAACCTAGAATTTTTATACAAAGTGAAGTAAGTCAGAAAGAGAAAGACAAATATTGTATATTAGCACATATATATGGAATCTAGAAAGGTAGTGCTGATGAATATTCACTAGAAGGACTGATGCTGAAGCTCCAATAATTTGGCCTGATGATGCAAAGAGTCAGCTCCCTAATGATTCTCAGACCTGATGTTGAGAAAGATTGAGGGCAAAAGGGAAGAGGGCGGCAGAGGATGAGATGGTTAGATAGCATCACCAATTTAAAGGACATGAATCTGAGCAAACTCTAGGAGATAGTGAAGGACAGGAGAGCCAGGCATACTGAAGTCCATGGGGACACAAAGTGTTGGACATGACTTAGTGACTGAACAACAACAACAACAGGTTTTCAGTTATGCCAATATTGCTGTTCCAGAGACCACACTTTGAGAACTATTGTCCTATAGTTTCATTGATTATCCTGGGCTCGGGAAGGCAGATCTGATTTCAAATATTCTCCTCAAATTATCCTTCAAGGATAATATTTCTTACCAGATTTTATTTTTTTATTTTATTTATTTTTATTTTTATTTTTTATTTTTTAATTTGACTTCACAATACTCTATTGGCTTTGCCATACATCGACATGAATCCACCACAGGTGTACACAAGCNGGGGCTGGGGCTGGGGGGGACCTGAGTGCTGACCTTTGCCATTGTCCGAGGTGGCGTCCTTGGCTTTCCGGTTCTGGCTGGGGGATTTCTCATTTTCCTGTGGGTGGAGAGGGGAAGGAAGAGTGAGTGGGAAGGATGGGCCCCTGCCCCCAGGCTGCACAGTCAGGGTCTCACCCTCCGCCCTCCAGCAGCCCCTCACGTTGATCCTGTGGAAATTCACGCTCCAGTTGGCACCAGCTCGTGAGGGGATGAAGCGGTCTCCGTGCTTGCTGGGGGAGGACACGGGGGAGTTGGCAGGGGTCAGGGTTCGCCGCATCTCCGCCACCTGGAAGGACGGCAGGGTGGGCTGGGTGCCTCAGAACCCCCAAGGCCAGTGTCTCCTCCCTGACCGAGGCCTTGCCCGCTATGTCTCCTTGTCCGTGGCCTCTGGCTAAGGGTTTGATCTTGGAAGTAACCCATGTGCTGGCGCCTGTGAGTGGCACCACGTCTGAGGCTCAGTTCGTGTGTCCCGCTCCCTGGGCAGGAAGTGGCCAGAGAGCGAGAGCCCAAGTGTGGGCATCGCCACGAGCTGCAATCCATCTCCAGGGTCACACACAGGAGAGGTGGCAGCACAGAACACAGGGTGTCCACCTGTCATGCCACCCACATCCCCACACGGTCTCTTCCCTGGCCCCGGCGTCAGGCAGTGGGAATGTCCCAGGAACGCCCTTCCTCCTATAAGGGAGGTTCAACTGCGCTCCCCAGAGAAATTTGCTGCGGTCCCGCCCCTGGGACCTGGGGTGCGACCTTAATCGGAAATTGGGTCTCTGCAGGATGAGCTCACACTGGAGCAGAACAGCCCCAAACCTAAGGCCTGTGTCCGCAGAGGAGACAGAGACATCAGCACACAGAGGAAGGGGACGCAGAGACAAGGCAGAGGTGGGGTGGACAGGTCTGTGCGCCCAGGAGTGCCAACAACCCCAGACACTGGAAGAGGCAGGAAGGAGCTCACTCTGGACAGCCTGCACAGAGCCAGAGTGCTGAGAAGCGGTGGGCACAGCCTGCCGAGTGTTGGGAGCCTACAACATGGCGGAGGGGGTAGGAGCTTGGGAAAGAGCACAACAGCTCCCCCTATTTCTCTGTCCCAGCCCACAGAGAATGAGGAGTCTGTGGCCCCAGCAGCAGAGGAAGTGTGGGGAGGTGCTGGGGGGTTCACACCTGGGTGTGACCATGCCGCCAGCATGGGGGAGAACATGTGTATCACCTGTTGGGCACCTCTGTTCTCAAGGGACAAAGCCCAGCGGCTGAGCACACCTGGGCCCCCACCAGCCCCACCCCACAGGCTCAGCACTCACACACGGCATCGTGTTCTCGTTCTGGATGACGATCTGCCGCAGGAGGCGCCGCTCATAGTCCTGGTCCATGGTGAGGCGGGCAGGCACAGCCTGCCAGCCGTGCTCAGCGGCCCTGGACGGCCTGGTGGGGAGAGGGGGAGAGGTCAGCACCGACAGACAGCAGTCCCCTGGTCACTGGTGACCATGGGGTACCCTGGGCGACAGCTGAGTCCCCCCGCCATGTGGGTGGGGCCTTCCCCCTAGGAGCCCCGAGGGCCGTGATGGGGCAGACAGGCTCCTCTCTGGTTGTCCTGTGGGGAACCTGCCCCCAGGCCCCCTCTTCTTCCCACACAGGCCCGGGTCTCGCCACCTCTGGACCACATCCTCGCTCCTAGGGCCCCTAGAGAAAGGAGGGGTGGTGCTGATCCCTCTTCCTCTAAGCAGAGCAGCTTTGATCCCAAAGCACAAAACAGGGGGCAGGAGTGGGGAGGGCCATCAGCTGCCTGGCCCCCCCCATGGAGCTGACTGGGCACGAGGCCTGCCTGGTGGAGGGACATAGCCACCAGTGGACAGACAGGTTCCCCGCCAGGTCCCCCAGTCGGGAGGCCTCTCTGAAGACCGGAGTCAGAGTGTGGCATGAGGGGAGGCTGAAGAGAGAGGCCTGAGGCAGGAGGGCTGTGCACCTTCCAGGACAGGACGCCTCAGAGAGCAGCACACCCTTCCCAGGGGGACAGCAGACCTGGGTCCGGGGTGCCCACGACTGCACGCTAGCCTGCCCTGAGGGAGGGCAGCAAGAGGCTCAGGAGGGGGCCGAGCATGGCATGCCCAGAGCCCGCCGCCTCTCCCGCCACTGCCAGTCTACTCCCGCAGCTGGAGGGCCATGTGCAGCTGGGGCCAGGCCCTGAGCCTCCAGGCCAGCACACAGCGGTGACAGACCAAAGACGAACTAAGAAAGCAAAACCTGGCCACAAATTAAGCTTACTAACACAAATTGCTAGATGGAGTGCCCTGGCAAAGTCCACTCTTGCCTTAAAAAAATATATATGGTAAAGTACACATAAGGTAAAATTCAGCATCGTCACCGCCTCTAAGTGCACAGCTTAATGGCACCAAGCACACTGTCAGGCAGCTACCCTCCCATCATCTCCAGAACTGTCCCATCTTCCCAAACTGAAGCTCTGGGCCCATGAAACTCCCTCTCCCCATTCTGTCCCTGTTAAACACTTGACTGCCCCAAGCCCCTCAACTTCAAGAAATCAAATACACACAGTCACGTGACCCAGCAAGTGCACTTCGAGATATATGCAGATATACACCCAGGAGAAAGGAAACAGACCCACAAAGAAGCTAGTATTCAAGTGCCTTTGCATACACTATTCACAAAAACCAAGAAGAGAAACCCAAGAGTCGTCAACAGTGAACAGAAGAACAAATGTGGTCCCTCCACATAGTGGAGTATCACTCAGCCTTAAAAAAGGAAAGAGGTTCTGACACCTGCCACACGCCAGGTGGGCCCTGAGGACATGATGCTCAGTGAGAGGAGCCAGACAGAAAAGGTCACACACTGTGTCATTCCACTCTTAGGAGGCCCCAGAGTCATCAAATCCATGCAGACAGAAAAAGAAATCAAAGAACATTTGCTCTTACATGTGACCACGAGACTCCAAGATGCTCAGGCAGATTTGCCTACGTCCTACTTCCACACCTCAGACACAGACTCCCCGAGTTCCTGGGCCTAACCCGGGGCTGAGGCAGAGGCACGAGCCTGTCAGGTCCCCGTCCCTCACTGGGACTGTGCCACGCACAAGGCGTTCTCAGTGTGGCTTTGGCCCAAAGGCAGACACTTGGCCAAAGCAGAGCCAGTGGGGTTCGACCCTGAGAGGCTGTAACACAGCCACCAGTCACCTGTGAATTGGCTGCCTGCACCCTCTTGCAAAGATGAGGATGGCGAGGCTGGGCAAGGGGTCAGGGGTCAGGTGGGGCAAACAGGGTTCCTGCCTGGAGGTCCACCTGTCCTCCCTCCCCTACCCCAGGCCACAGCACCCCCTCACTTGGCCTGGGGCTCTTCTGAGCCCTGCTGGCAAACAGCCCTGTCATGGACTTCCCGCTGAGAGAAATGGGGTCACAACACTGCCAACCCCCACTCCCATTTCAGGTGAATCTGTGAAAGAAGCCGCCCTTTGTGGCCACTGGCATCCTGTCTGGCAGAGGTCCCTGGGCACGTTTTGTCCACTGTGGCCCCAAGGCAAAGCCTCTGAAATGACTGCCAGTCATCTCCTTCTCTGGCCTTCTACTCCTCCCCCAAGGGGCCTGTGAGCAGGTTATGAGCAGGCAGGACACTGAGAGGAGCCGCTGAGCTCTGTTCCAGCGTCTCAGTTAGATCAGTGGCAGTCCCTGCTTGGCAGACACACGGAAACCAGGCTCAGAGGGCTAACTTCCCAGCCCGACATACTGAATGTATTCCGCAGACCTAAACAGGGCCTCAGCTGCCACATGGCAGGCAAGAAGCTCCCGGGAGCCCATGTGCTCAGGGGCACCCCCTCTGGGGCCTCAGCTCAGGGATGGCAAGGGGGGAGCCCACAGGGCTGATGGAAACCACAGCCTCTCCATTCACAGACCAAAGCCACCATGTCAGTGCCCCTAGCGGCTCCCAGACAGCGGTGCAGATGCAGCCCACACACCAGAAGTTAAGAGCCCAGAGCACTGAGGCCATGGCAGAGTACGTGGAGACTGGTTTTCTAGGATGCACAAAGGAGCTGCTGCTAAGATGCTGAGTGTCCAGGCACCGGGTGTGCACTAAAGCTGAGTCTGCTCAGCATGCCCACGTGAAGTGCTCTTCGCCATCTATGGGCTGCGTCCCGACAGGACAGTCTGCAGAAGGCCGTGTGGGGGTAGGCGACTCACTGCTGACAGGCGTGGCTGCTGAGGATCAGAGCGGTCCCTAGTCCTTGATCGTGGCTGTGTTCCTTATATGGCAAAACGGGCTCTGCAGACGGGGTTAAGGCCCCTGAGATGGGGTCGACCCAGGATTCCCCAGGAGGCCCAGTGTCATCACAGGGTCCTCATAAGAGGGAAAGGGAGGGTCAGAGGCAGACGGGAGATGCTGACTCTCACCTCAAGCTGCAGAGCTCCAGGATCAGAGGACACACCCTCGCCCGCGGAGGAGACACTCCCACCCGCTGCTGGCAGGAGCCGAAATCTGGCAACAGCTTTCAAAATCTAAAAACGCACATCCTTTTTGACTTCTAAGAATTTCCCCTTAGAAACTCTGGCACACGTGTGCAAACCCATGTGTACAGGGAAGCTACTGTACACAGGCTGCTCAGGAAAGCCGGGGACAGAGCTCAGATGTCTACCTGGGGGCCTGGCCTTTTTCCCAGTGGTAAAGGGGTGGGGGTCTTGGGGGCCCACTGCACGCAGAACACGCTGTGCAGAACAAGCTGTTTTCAGAAGGTTTAGACAGTCTGGGAAGAGGAACTAGAGGACGGGGTCTAGTCCCGGAAGCCCTGGTCTCCTGCCTTGTCACTTTGCGCTTCTTGGACTCCGTGTCTCAGGAACTTGGGAACTCGCCAACCTTTCACAGAAGTAAGCAGCCAGACACAGCGGGGGTCACGCACACCCGGCGTGAGACGGAAGTCTCCATAGCAGGGGCGCGGCCAGCTGTGCACAGGAACTCTGCCCCCTTTGCTTGTCTCCTAACAACTCCTGGCTTTCCAGCCGCTGCCCCACTGGAGGAGCCTTCCCCCGCAGTTTCTCACTAACCCCTGACCTCGCCCAGTCCTCCAGCCCACAGGATTTCCAGTTACCAAGCACTCAGTACAACCTAGTTGTCCTCACCAGGGCGTTTCTGCCCTGGGGACACCGGGCTGAGTCTGGGGACATCTGTGCTTGTCATGACTGTGGGTGCTGGAGATGCCACTCCACACCCCAGTGCCTGTCACGGCCCCCCAGAGAGGATGGATGATCCGATGCAGTGCTGGGAAGGCCCACAGGGCCAGGCCAGTGAAATGACAGAGCATGGGCTGGCCCTGGGTTGGCAGGGACTCAGGGGCCAGAAGATAATGCCGTGTCCAAGCCCCAGGAGCTCTCCTGACAGCTGGGGTCCCACCCGAGGAAGAACACAAGGGCAGGCGCTCGCCTCCAGTCCCTGCAGCCCCAAGGGTAAGCAGGAACCACCCCTCCCTGAGCCTACAGAGGAAATGAGGTCAGACAGTGGCCTGTGGGGCAGGGCCCAGGATAGTGAGCCCTGCCCACTGCCGCTGCCGAAGCCGCCTCAGGTGAGAGCAGCATCCTGGGCATACCCCCGGCGAGTCTGTGCCAGGCCCACAGGGCCGTGCCCTGCCTCTGGCAGTGCTGAGACCGACTGCAGGCCCTTTGGGGCCTTGCTTATCTTGAGAACCGCTTCCACTGTTTTCCTGCTGTGGGGCTTGGAGGCCAAAGAGACACCCCGTGACGTGGCTCATGACTCAGGACTCCAAGCAGCTGCTGGCCTCCCCCATCCCCAAGGCACTGTTGACATGCCAGCCATCCAGGGTGCTGTGGGTGTAGAGCAGCCCCCCAGGCCCCCACCTGTCTGATGCTAGGAGGATCCCCCCAGTTGAGTGGATCACCAATGTCCCCAGACACAGTCCAGTGTCCCCTGAGATGGAGGGGAGGCACAGCATCACCTGAGAGAGGGTAAATCTGGCCTCTGGGAGGGAGGTCACACAGGCTCCCCAAAGGCTCTCTGAGGACACAAGCCAGCAGAGCCCGTGGGCGCTGCATCCAGGGGGATGGGACTCCGCTCCCAGCCCTGTGGGGAGGCAGTCAGGACACAGCTGACGGCAGGGACACGAAGCCCAGCTGTGCCCCTCCAGCAGCCAGCGAAGCGCCAGACAGGCCAGGTGCATGACTCAGCGCAGTCCCCAGGCTCAATTCTATCTCCATTCCACAAAGGAGGGACCCTGGGGCTCAGAAGGCTGGAGGGCACCCGGGCACCAGCAGGCCAGCCGTCTAAAGCTCCCGGGCCCTCTCGAGACAGGTCATTACAGCCAGAGTGAAGCAGCACCAGTCGGCTCCAGTGGGAGATATCCAATCAGGGGTCATGGTGACCAGTACCTGGGGCTCCCTGAGAACCATCAGCTCGGGGCACAGCCTCTGAGGGGGTCCCTAAGCCTCCGGGAGGCACCCTCCTGGCCCATGAGGCATGCAGCTAAAGAACCCAAAGACTGCGGTAGCTCTGGAGCCAGTCCATGGCTTCCTGATCATCAGCCCCTGAGAAGGCAGGGCAGCTGGTCGTCAGTCCAGCCAGACTCTGAGGGGTCAGGGAGAAATCCCACAGAGAGAGACCCAGCCAGAAATGGGGGTCTTCCAATCTTCTGCTCCCAGCAGTCTCTGCTTTTGCCTTGTCCACGTGGGCGCAGGTCAGCCAGCCCTGGCAGATCCCCTTCTTGCCATCATCACCAGTCCCAGGGCGGGCTGTGGAGGGGGACAGAGCTGGCTGTGAGTCTGGGCTTCGGCGCTTAATGGCTAACTGGCTCAGGCAGGCAACTTCTTCTCTCAGGACCTGTCTCTTCATCTCAAGAGTGGGGATAATGGAGTAACACCACAAGTGCAGGGGTGAAACCGGATGCAACTTCCATGGAGTAGCTGGTAGGGAGTCTGACCCAAAGCGGACTCTAGGGAGCGGAGCTGGTCTCCCGGGCTCAGTTAAGGGGCGCACAACAGGTCCCAGCCGCACCTGCTTCCCGCCCCTCCACTGACTGGTCTCCCCTTGGACAAGGTAGGATCGTCCTGAGAACAGGAGAGGAGTGAGATTCCCGCTGGCTAGAGAGCTGGCCGCGGCTGTACCGGTGTTAACTCCTGACGGACCTGGGCTCTGGGCCTTGCCACAGCAGAGGCACAGACAGGGACGTGAGCAGGGAGTGGCTGCACCTGCAGAGGGGACCCAACCAGCTAGCAGCCCCTCATGTCTAAGGACAATGAAGGACAAGCCTGAGGAAGGCCAGAGTCAGAGAGGGCTGTNGAGAATCAAGCAATATAACCTGAGCCCACACTGACAGTTTGATTACTGAAAGTAGAACAATCAAACAACATGTGATGCAATAGGAAGTAAACAACATCACCTACTTAAGATTCTTGCTGAAAACTGAGCCAAAATACATTTAAGCCTCTAGATCTGCCTACACATTTCTGGGAAATAAAAGGATTAGAAGAATACATTAGATGATGTCATAAGGAAACAATCTACCATATTCAGAAAGTGGAACTTTCTATAGGACTTATGACCTATATTCTCCTTGAAACAATTGCATGATGTGGTTATCATCAGTGGGGAGGAGGACAATAATAGAATAAAAGTTAATCAGTAAACAAATAAACAAAACATATATTGTCTAGATCCTTTTTGGATCCTGCTTAAAACTGCTATGGGAATATATATTTGGTAATGTCAAGAAAATTTGAGTACAGATGGTATTAGATGATATTAAAGAATTTAAATAAGTTTATTGGGTTAGTTTATCAATGTCATTAGTTGTTGCAATGACAGTGATTGTGCAAAATCTATTTTAAACATTCTTATCAGCTAAATATTTTTATCATTCTTATTGGAGCTGAAACTCCAATACTTTGGCCACCTGATGCAAAGAGCTGACTCATTGGAAAGGATCCTGATGCTGGGAAAGATTGAAGGTTGGAGGAGAAGGGGACCACAGAGGATGAGATGATTGGATGGCATCACTGACTTGATGGACATGAGTTTGGGAGTTGGTGTTGGACAGAGAAGCCTGGCATTCTGCAGTCCATGAGGTTGCAAAGAGTTGGACACGACTGAGCAACTGAACTGATCAGCTAAAGATGTATAATTAAATATTTTATGGTATAATTAGCATAATACTAGGACCTATTTTAAACCTTTCTTTATTTAATAAAATAAAAAAGACTAGTGGGGAATCAAAGAATCAAGATTCAAACGTAGCGATGATTGTTGAAGATATGTGATGGGTGCATGGTGATCAATTATACCGTTCTCTTTACTCTTGTGTACATTAATTTTTTATGATAAAGTATTTTTAAAATACTGAAAATGAGTACAGATTCAGAAATCATTTAACTAGAGCATAACAGAAGAGATGCTACAGAACAGCAAATCAGAGATGACTCTTTTAAATGTTTCCATGTGATTCAGTATTTCCTCTGGCATAGCCCTTGTTACTCTATATAATACTCATCTACTTATATGCTAGTTTCCAAATATTATGTTCTAGTTATTTTCCATTTGTCATTATAGATTGATCAATTTGTTATCCCTCTCCATCTTATTTTGTGTTCCAGAAAACCTGGCTTGGTTGGGATTCTTTGCCCTCTGACTTCAGGTTGGTTCTAATTAAAGGAAGATACTGGCAAGCCATCTGATGGTGGAAGGAAAGAGGTAACTGTATTAATTCCTCTCCTTCTCTTCCTTCTGTGCTGCAGGTGCTCCAGGCTCCATTCTTTTATTTGTAACAGTTCCTCTGTTCAAAACTCTTCAAGACAGGGCTTACACTCTGGGTTCTGGAAAGCATTGTCTCCCTTTGTAACTTTATAATCTTGCTAACCAAGAATGCTTTCCCCTACTTTGTTGTTCTGAGCCTGCCCATATTTTTGTACCTTTGTTCAGCATAATTGCTTGAATGGCCCCTTTTGAGTGTGTCATCTGTTTCTTGCTAGAACCTTGAATAATACAGGTTATAAGCTTCATTGGAGCTTGGAAATGGTTTCTCTCTTTTATTCATTATGATTGTGATACCTACAATACATGACTGTCTGGCACCTAGTAGACATAAAATAAAACATTAGTTAAAGGAAAATTAAAATGGACAGAATGACATAAATAAAATTCAACATTATTTTCTGATTTAAAAAATATAAAATAAGGGATAAAGAAATACATCATATGTTATTTTTTAAAGGTTCTCTGCATTAGTTTCAAGCAGAAAGTTAAAACATTGGGGCATATTTGCATTTAGAATGTCATGAAGAAATTTTAAAAATTGATATTCAAACTGAAAAAGTGGGCTAAAATTTCATTGTTTAAAATCATATCTTAATAAAGTTCTAGTATAACAATGTCAGTTCAGTTCAGTCACTCAGTCATGTCCGACTCTTTGCAACCCCATGAATTGCAGCATGCCAGGCCTCCCTGTCCGTCACCAACTCCCAGAGTTCACTCAAACTCATGTCCATCAAGTCAGTGATGCCATCCAGCCATCTCATCCTCTGTCATCCCCTTCTCCTCCTGCCCCCAATCCCTCCGAGCTTCAGGGTCATCTGTGCCTAAATAAATCAATAAATGCAATGGAACTCCATTTTATAATTTGACAAAATGATACTAAATTTCATGTTGAAAAATAATCATATAAAATTAGGCCACAGATTTAAAATTATAAGTGGTAAGAAATGTGTTTTACTAGACAATAAAATAGACATATACCAAGGTACCTATTAGGAAAATTCCACTTCTGACAGTAGTATGTTAAGTGATTTGGGACTTCCTTCTAATAATGACTAAGACTTCCGTGGTGGCTCAGACAAATTGAGAAGATCCTCTGGAGAAAGAAATGGCTACTCACTCCAGTACTCTTACCTGGAAAATCTCATGGACAGAGAAGCTTGGTAAACTACAGTGGATGGGGTTGCAAACAGTCAGATACTACTGAGTGACTGAACTTTCACTTTCACTTTCTAATAATGACTAGAATATCTTTCTATGTATGGAGGGAGATAAAGAAACAGAAGTCCAATTTCCAATCATCACAATCCCTGGTGGTCCATCAGGCATAAATACATGTTAAATGTTTCTTTTGGAAGATATCATAAACCTTTGCCTCAAAATAATCTCCAAATTCTTCATATAAAAGTGAATCACTCAATTAAAAAAACAGGCATTAAAGGTGACAAGAGAGAGATAAAGAATATACAATAGAAACAGACTCATGGAGGATGTAGATAATGCAAACTTTAAAACAAATAAGCTGAACATAAGGAAATTCAACACAAGATTGAGAATGGAAACATTAAAAAATAATAGCAATTTAAAAAATGAAAAAAATAACAGTCTGAAATTCAGAGCTCAATGGGTTGATCAAACAGATTAGACGTACTTTAAGACAGAATATGTAAAATGGAAGATGGGTCATCAGGAAGTTACCAGAATCACACACACAGAAACACAAAGACATAAAATACAGAAACGTTTATAAAATTCACAAGGAAGGAAGTGCTTGTGCTCATTTGTGTCTGACTCTATGTAACCCCATGGAATGCAGCCCACAAGCTCCTCTGTCCAAAGGATTTCCCAGGCAGGAATACTGGAATGGGTTGCCATTTCCTCCTTCAGACCCAGGGATTGACCTATGTCTCCTGCATTGCAGGCAGATTCTTTACCACTGAGTCACCAGGGAAGCCTTTATAAAACACATTAGGGGTCTAAGTAAACAGATCTAGTATACACAGAATTAGAGTATTAGAAGAACAGAAAAAAAAATGGAGAAGAAGAAACATTTAAAGAGATAACAGCTGAGAGTTTTCCTAAATTTTTTAAAGACATTGGATTACAGATTTAAGAATCAATACAAAATCTGAGAAAGTGAATACTAATATGGTGATGCAGAGGTAATTCATAGTTAAATTTCTGAAGATCAGCACAAAAATAAAATTTTAACAGAAGTCATATGGGGAAAAAGAAATTGTCTTTAAAAGAAAATTTAATGATTAACAGTCAATTTTTCCACACAAGACAATGGTAAGCTATCTTAAAATCACTGAAAGAAAATTTACTGCCAATGTATAATTCTAAGAAAAACAAAGAGGAGACAAAAACATTTTAAAATAAGCAAACATAAAGACTTTGTTATAAGTACATCAGTACTAGAAGAAGCAGCTAAAACAAACTTATGTCTGGAGGAAATAATTTGAGATGGAAATGGAGAAATGAAAGAGGGAATGAAGAGTATCACAAAAGGGTAAATATGTGAATAGACCTAAAAATATTAATGATTAAGTACTTGTAACAGTATCAATAATCTCAGATATACAGATAATACCATCCTAATGGCAGAAAGCAAAGAAGAACTAAAGAGCCTCTTGATGAAGGTGAAAGAGGAAAGTGAAAAAGCTGGCTTAAAACTCAACATTCAAAAAACTAAGATTATGTCATCCAGTCCCATCACTTCATGGCAAATAGATGGGGAAAAATCAAAACACTGACAGACTTTATTTTCCTGGGCTCCAAAATCACTGCATGCGATGACTGAAGCCATGAAATTAACACACTCCTTGGAAGAAAACCTGTGACAAACCTAGACAGCATATTGAAAAGCAGAGACTTTGCTTTGCTGACAAAGGTCTGTAGAAGTCAAAGCTGTGGTTTTTCCAGTAGTCACGTACAAATTTGAAAGTTTGACCATAAAGAAAGCTAAGCGTTGAAGAACTGACGCTTTTGAATTCTGGTGCTGGAAAAGACTCTTGAGAGTCCCTTGGACAGTAAGGAAATCAAACCAGTCAATCCTAAAGGAAATTAGTCCTGAATATTCATTGGAAGGACTGATGCTGAAGCTGAAGTTCCAATACTTTGGCCACCTGATGCGAAGAGCCAAAGAAAAGACCCTGATGCTAGGAAAGACTGAAGGCAGCAGGAGGGGACAACAAAGAATGAGATGGTTGGATTGTATCATTGACTCAATGGACAAAATTTGAGGAAACTTTAGGAGATAGTGAAATTTAGGGCAGGGAAACCTGGCATGGAGTCTCAGTCCATGGAGTCTCAAAGAGTTGGACACGATTCAACGACAGTGGTATCTTGTGGGATAGAAAACATAATAGATAGATGATGGTTTTCTAGGTAGATAGATAATAACAAAAAAATTGGAAATGCCTTCCAGAAGGAGAATACATGGAGTTAAAGTATGTAAATGTGAAGAACTTCTGTATTATCAGGGAACATGGAGAAAATTTGGACACTTCGGTAATGCATTTTGAAATCTTCAATGTTGTACCAAAAGTATTGCAAAAAGATATGCAAACTATAAGCTAATAAAGAAGGAAAATTTGAAATGAATAAATAAATAATGAAAACAAGAAAATGAGGGGAAAATATAGAATAAGATAAATACAAGGTATATAGTAATTAATCCCAAACATAGAAGTAATTACATTAAATGTAAAGACAATATTTCCACTAAAAGGATAAGATTTTCAGACAGGGAATTAAAAAAATCATAGCTAAAAAGTGCCCATAAGTAATATATTTCAAATGTATAGATGAAGTTCAAAAGTAAAAGGATGAAAAAAATAAACTAAGCAAAAATCAAGCAAAAGAAAAGTGATACAGCTGTGTAAAAAGAAGGCAGACTTTAAGAGAAATTAATTATATAATTCTAAATGTGTCTGAATCTAATGACACACACTAAAATATAAAGACTAAGCATGACATAATTAGAGAACATGACTGGACATGAGTTTGAGCAAGCTTCGAGAGTTGATGATGGACAGGGAAGCCTGTGTATTACAGTCCATGGGGTTACAAAGAGTTGGACAAGACCGAGCAACTGAACTGAACTGAAGCATGTGACATAATCACGACGGTGTGATCACTCTCCTAGAGCCAGAGATCTTGGAATTTGAAGTTAAGTGGGCCTTAGAAAGCATCATTACGAATAAAGCTAGTGGAGGTTATGGAATTCCAGTTGAGCTATTTAAAATCCTGAAAGATGATGCTGTGAAAGTGCTGCACTCTGTATGCCAGCAAATTTGGAAAACTCAGCAGTGGCCACAGGACTGGAAAAGGTCAGTTTTCATTCCAGTTCCAAAGAAAGGCAATGCCAAAAAATGCTCAAACTACCACACAATTGCACTCATCTCACATGCTAGTAAAGTGGTGCTCAAAATTCTCCAAGCCGGCTTCAGCAGTACTTGAACCATGAAATTCCANTCCATTGGCCACGCCCCTGAGACTTGACCACGCCCCAGGAACTCTAAGCAAGCTGCGTCGCTTGCCGACCCCCACCTTGTCTCGGCTGAATCGGGACAAACCATTTCCATTCGTCGTATCGGGTGGGGAGGCCGGAGAGAAAATCTCTATGTGGAAAGGATGGAAGCTGCCCTTCCCTTTCCCTGAGAAGTGCCCATAGATTCCTCCTGGTGTGTGAGTGTGAGCTATGGCACCGTTGCTAACTCGCGCTTGCGGGCCCACTCACGCTGCGGAGCCTCCGATTGGATCCTCCCTCGGGGCTGCGTTGGTGCCGGCCGGCCTGGCCACGTGGGCGGCAAGATGGCGGCCCCCAGAGCGCTGTAGCAGTGAGGCGGTTGGCGAAGTGTTGGTGGCAGCGGCCGCGGAGCGGGCGGGTTCGGTAGGTCCTCCGATCTGGTAGCTCACCGGGGTGTTCCGGCGGCGAGGGGGGCGGGGAGGACNGGGCGGCAAGATGGCGGCCCCCAGAGCGCTGTAGCAGTGAGGCGGTTGGCGAAGTGTTGGTGGCAGCGGCCGCGGAGCGGGCGGGTTCGGTAGGTCCTCCGATCTGGTAGCTCACCGGGGTGTTCCGGCGGCGAGGGGGGCGGGGAGGACGCCTCACTGGGGTCTCGGCGCTGGGATTCTTCGCTGGGAAGTAGAAAGGCCTCCCTTCTGAGAGGTCCCGGCGAACTATTTCGCTCCGGTTCTGCAGGCTCTGTCTCCGGGGATGCGCGTAGCGAGGAGTCAGCGCGCGGGGCGCGGGGGAATGTCCCGCGTTGGGTGACCTCTTTCTCGGGGTTCTGGGAGAACCAAACTGTGAAGGATCAGGTACTGGGGGACACGCGTAAACGGATCTTGTTCAGTCGCTCAGTTGTGTCTGACACTTTGCTGCCCCATGGATTGCAGCATGTCAGACTTTCCTTCACCATCTCCCGGAGTTCGCTCAAACTCATGTCCATGGAGTCAATGATGCCGTGAGACAGCAATTCCTGGGAGTCTCTTCCAAGGAGCTTTGGGGAGCCGGTCGTCCCTGGGGGATCCTGGGAGCAGCCCCGAGGGATGCCGTGTTGGGGCGACCTGCCTCTTAGCGGCAGCGTGGGCGGGGGTTTAGTTATCAGAGGTCTTTTTGTTGGGAATTCTTGGTTTAGAGGGGGCGGATTTCGGGAATTCCGAACTTCCCTTCTTCCATCCCTTACTCTTCATTGAAGTTTGTCTCTAAGACACACCTTCGCAGGGGCGAGCGGATTCCCCTGTGCCTTGGTTGGGGACTGATCTCTGTAACCCCACGTTCACGCCCTTGTCCCCCTTCTCACTGAAAAAATGTACCTAGAAGTATGAGTAGTGGGCGTACAGGTGGCCAGGTGTACCCCGGGACACACACACGTTACCCTCCTGAGCACAGAAGTGGATGTTGGGCTACATGCAGAAATAACTTAACAGCAGCTCTGTTTTTATCAAATGCATAGTAAGTACCAGCGGTGGTATTAAGTGCTCTGTGGGCGTAATTCCATTAGCAGCAACAAGGGGCAACAGTGAGTTCCCTGTGCCCCTTACACCCTTTTTACAGATGATACAGATTTATACTGTGTATAAGGCACTCAGTACCCTGCCTGGCAGGCAGTGGATAATCAGTTCATTCAACAACTCTTAAGTGCTTGCTGCTGTGGTGGCGGACACTGTGCTAGGCCTTGGAAACACAGCAAGAAACAAAATAGTGTTTCTCCTTTGCGTCTTGAAGGAGGTCCTGCACAGACTGGGGAGTCAGGAGTCCTGACTTGGCTGTGTGACCCCAGACAGGTCACAGCTCATCTGTTGGAGAACAATGAGTCGAATCTGGATGGTCCCTAATGAGCTAGCGCACCGATGGCTTCTGCGGTTTCTGATGGTCCCTCTTCTGTGTTTATGTGTATATTCATTTATTCATTTATTCATTTGGCTGCTCCGGATCTTAGTTCTGGCGTAAGGGATCTAGTTCCCTGACCAGGGTTAAAAGCCAGGCCCTGCCATGGGAGCTCAGAAACTCAGCCGCCAGGCCAGCAGGGAAGTCCCTGATGATCCCTGTTTTGAGTGTCACCTCCTTTGATAGTCACCTGTGCTCAGACAACTGCACCTCCCTTATTATACCAGGTTGGCCCTACTGACTCTGCTGGGAGCCACAGCCTGCTTGTAAGCTTCGCGAAGCGTCCTCACTGGTCTGAAGGATGAAGACCAGCCTCAGCTGCGTCCTTTCATTTTAGTCCTTCCTTTCAACCCTGAGTTTGTGGTTTAGACCTTGACTCTGCAGCCCAGCTGCCGGGATCTCTAACTCTTCACTGCGTTCCTAGGCAAGTGCTTGACCTCTCTCTGCTTGGTGGCGCCTCCTGTAAAACACTGACGACCGTGGTGCTTGTCTCAAAGGGTTATGGAGAGGGTGGAGCGAGTTTAGGAATGTAAGGGCTTAGAATAGATGGCAGGCACATAGCACATCCTGTGTAAATGNCTCTGCTTGGTGGCGCCTCCTGTAAAACACTGACGACCGTGGTGCTTGTCTCAAAGGGTTATGGAGAGGGTGGAGCGAGTTTAGGAATGTAAGGGCTTAGAATAGATGGCAGGCACATAGCACATCCTGTGTAAATGTCAGTTGCTATTATTGTTATGGTCATTGTTCTTTAAAAAAATTTTTTTAAAGATTTTTTTTTAATGTAAATTATTTTTAAAGTCTTTGTTGAATTTGTTACAATATAGCTTCTGTTTTATGTCTTGGTGTTTTGGCCACAAGGCATGTGGGATCTCAACTTTCCAACTAGGGGCGGAACCTGCACCCTGTGCGTTGGAAGGTGAATTTTTAACCACGGGACAGCCAGGGAAGTCCCTTCTTTTTCTTTTTTTTTTAATTTATGATTTATTTTTTGGCTCTGCTGGGTCTATCATTGCTGTGTGCAGGCTCTCTCTGGTTGCGGTGTGTGGGCTTCTCATTGCAGTGGCTCCTCTCGTGGTGGAGCACAGGCTCTAGGCGCTCGTGGGCTTCAGTATGGCAGCACTCTGGCTCAGCAGTTGTGGCCTGCAGGCTTAGTTGCCCCACAGCACATGAAGGACCACGGATCACATCAGTGTCCCTCGCATTGGCAGGCAGATTCTTAACCACTGGACCGCCAGGGAAGTCCACGGTCATTGTTCTTATTAAGGAATTGTGTGCTGCGTGTACAGGGGTGACTAGCACTCAGTCCCTGCCTTCAGAGTTTTAGCAACTGGACAACAACAATAACGTAGGATCTTAGCTCCCCGACCAGGGATGGAACCTGCGTCCCCTGCACTGGAAGGCGGATTCTTAACCATGGCACCACCAGGGACGTCCTCAGCAGCTCTAAACAGTAGTAACACTGTTTTTCCGTTTCTGTGGGTCCGGGGTCCGGGCCTGGTTTAGCTGGGTGGCTGTGGCTCTGATCGCTTGTGAGGCTGCGTGCAGACCCTGGCTGGGCTATGACATCTGAGGGCTGGACTGGGGCTGGGGGAGCTGCTCTCAAGCCACCGCTCTCACCTCGCTGTTGGTGGGAGACTTCCGTTTCTCCACCGTGTGGGCCCCTGGAGCCACAAGGAGGAAGCCACAGGGTCCCTTATGACCCTCCCAAGTCACAGGGCCATTTCTCCCATATTCACCCGGGTCAGCCCTATTCGCTGGGGTGCGGCGTGAGGTCCACATAGTCCACAAACAGCAGGAGGTGAGAGTCCCTGAAGGCCATATTGGGGACCAGTCTCCACAGCCCCTCTGGCTGCTGTGTGGCGAGCAGACCAGTGGAGGTCATTGGTGAGGTAGATAGAGGGCACAGGCCCAGGGAGAAAAGTGCCTTAGGGAAGGCCACACAGCAGGTAGGCAGGGCTGGACCCAGGCGCCCAGGCTGTTCAGCAGTTTGGAAACCACCCCACTGAGGTCCTAACTCTGAGGTGAACAAGGCAGCTAGCAGCAAATGGCACCTTTAACCTGGCGTCTCGGTTTCCCCTCCCAGCAGGTTCTCAGGCTGAGAGTCCCCTGGTTTAGCCCAAGTGGGGAGGAAGGCGGCATCGCCATGGTGACGGAGCAGGAGGTGGAGGCAGTGGGGCAGACGCTGGTTGACCCCCGGCAGCCCCTGCAGGCCCGCTTCCGGGCACTGTTCACACTGCGTGGGCTCGGGGGCCCAGTGGCCATCTCCTGGATCAGCCGGGCCTTCGATGATGACTCAGCGCTGCTCAAGCATGAGCTGGCCTACTGCCTGGGCCAAATGCAGGACCGGCGGGCCGTCCCCGTGCTGCTGGACGTGCTGCGGGACACCTGTCAGGAGCCCATGGTGCGCCACGAGGCAGGTGAGCAGACGGGGTGCGGGCTGTACCTGGCGAGCGCTGGAAGGGGTGGGTGGTGAATGCCTTCGACCATCTCTGCCCCATGTCTCAGCTCTGCTGCCGAAGCACAGGAGCCAGGTAAATCCCAGGTAATGGATGGGTGTTGCCTTGAGCCAGTCTGGCTTTATGGGCCCTGAGATGTGAATTTCACGAGTCATAAATCATGATCCCTTTTTGTTTTTATTTTTTGGATCGCTCCACGTGGCATGTGGCATCCCAGGTCTTTCACCAGGGATTGAACCCGCACCCGTTGCTTTGGAAGCTCAGAGACGTTACCATTGGACCCCCAGAAGTCCCTGTCTCTTTGATTAAAAGAAAATATACAGACAATGAGGAAGACCTGGGGTTGATCCCTGGGTCGGCAAGATCCCCTGGGGAAGGAAATGACAACCCATCCCAGTATTCTTGCCTGGAGAATCTCATGAACAGGGGAGCCTGGCGGGCTACAGTCCATGGGGTTGCCAAGAGTCGGACACAACTGAGTGGCTAAAAAAAAACAGTTAAAAAAGAAAATACCATTCTTTGCTCATACGAAGACAGGCAGTGGCCATAGCCAGCCAACCCAAGGTTACTCAGTCACTTCACTTACTGGACATTTTTTTTTTTTTTATGGCCACTTCAGATGGCTTGTGGGATCTTAGTTCCTCAACCAGGGATCAAACCTGTGCCCTCTGCAGCAAAAGCGTAGAGTCCTAACCGCTGGACTGCCAGGGAATTTTCTGGACAAATGTTAATGGACCATCTACTGTGGGCCAGGTGCTATTCTCACAAGAGACTCAGATAGCCAGTGAGGGGCTGTGGTTCCATTTATGATTGTTCTTGGTCCTTTTGAATATTCTCTGAGATAATCTCCAGCTTTGTCAGGCTGCCTTGGACTCCTCAGGATCCCAACAATTGACTCCTCTGGGAGCTCTCCTTACAGAGAAATATTCAAGCCCAAACCTCAATTTTGTGTGTGTGATTTTCTGGAATACCCAGTCATGTTATGGTGCAAACGCTTACCTAAGTGTTAAGGAGGAAAATAAAGCCTGGGAGGGGGTGCCAGAGGTGTTGCCTTTTTTTTTTATTTTGATCTTTCCATGGGACATTTGGGATCCTATTTCCCTGACCAGGGATTGAACCCATGCATTTGAAACTTGGAATCTAAACCACCAGGAAGTCCAGCATTGCTGTTTTTAATTGCTAGACAGAGATCCGAGTGGAGTAAGGGAGTAATCTAGGTAGTTGTCTGGGGAAAGGGGTTCTGGGCAGTGCAAAGGCCCTGAGGCAGGATGGTGCCTGTCTGCTGACCCTCCTTGCCCACATCGCAGCTTAGAAAGCTCCTCCAGGTTTTCGGGGCTCTCCATGATGGACTCGACTCAGCAGACTGTTCTTGGCTCTCGCCATCCATGTCCCCAAGTTGTAAGGACATGCTTATCTGCATCTCTCCTCTGGGCCATGAGCTCTAGGGGTGTGGGCCAGTGTGGGGTCTGAGCCAGGTTCCAGCAAAGTCTGATTTCTGGGGAAGGGACACTCATTGGTGCAGATTTCAGGAATGGACTGGTCTCTGCTCCAAAACTCATGGTTGGGTGGCCCACCCACAGGACACAGGCAGGGGCGGTGAGGGGTAAGGCATCTGGGGTATTTCCTAACCAGCCAATGTAGGCTTTCTGCCCTGTTCTTCTCAGGGGAGGCCCTGGGGGCCATTGGGGACCCAGACGTCCTGGAGATCCTGAAGCAGTACTCTACGGACCCTGTTGTCGAGGTAACAGCACCCCCGCATCCCCACCCCATCTCGGGTCCAGGAACTGGCCTCAGACCCTGTGTCTGGTTGCCAGGGTGACCACCGGGCCCAGGGATGCCAAGAGAGGGCTGCAGTCAGGATGGCTGCCAGCCGCTGCCCCTTCGGGCAAAACTGAACTCTTTTCATTTTTAAAAAAGTGAACTCTTGATTCACATGTAACACCCGCCCTGCTCCACTGGCACCAGCCCAGCNGTTTCTTCTTCTCCATTTTTTTTATTTTTGTGCTGATCTTCAGAAATTTAACTATGAATTACCTCTGCATCACCATATTAGTATTCACTTTCTCAGATTTTGTATTGATTCTTAAATCTGTAATCCAATGTCTTTAAAAAATTTAGGAAAACTCTCAGCTGTTATCTCTTTAAATGTTTCTTCTTCTCCATTTTTTTTTCTGTTCTTCTAATACTCTAATTCTGTGTATACTAGATCTGTTTACTTAGACCCCTAATGTGTTTTATAAAGGCTTCCCTGGTGACTCAGTGGTAAAGAATCTGCCTGCAATGCAGGAGACATAGGTCAATCCCTGGGTCTGAAGGAGGAAATGGCAACCCATTCCAGTATTCCTGCCTGGGAAATCCTTTGGACAGAGGAGCTTGTGGGCTGCATTCCATGGGGTTACATAGAGTCAGACACAAATGAGCACAAGCACTTCCTTCCTTGTGAATTTTATAAACGTTTCTGTATTTTATGTCTTTGTGTTTCTGTGTGTGTGATTCTGGTAACTTCCTGATGACCCATCTTCCATTTTACATATTCTGTCTTAAAGTACGTCTAATCTGTTTGATCAACCCATTGAGCTCTGAATTTCAGACTGTTATTTTTTTCATTTTTTAAATTGCTATTATTTTTTAATGTTTCCATTCTCAATCTTGTGTTGAATTTCCTTATGTTCAGCTTATTTGTTTTAAAGTTTGCATTATCTACATCCTCCATGAGTCTGTTTCTATTGTATATTCTTTATCTCTCTCTTGTCACCTTTAATGCCTGTTTTTTTAATTGAGTGATTCACTTTTATATGAAGAATTTGGAGATTATTTTGAGGCAAAGGTTTATGATATCTTCAGATGTGTATAAGAGACAGTTACTAGCATGTNTCTTGATTCACATGTAACACCCGCCCTGCTCCACTGGCACCAGCCCAGCCCCCACTCGCCTCTCTCAGCCTCCCACGGGCAGTCCCTCCATCGTGTAGATCTCCCAACCCACCCACCTCTCCACCTCCACCTCGCCTCATCCAGTCTCTCCCTGCCGCCATCCCTATTTTTTCTTTAAACAACAGCTTTATTGAGATGTGTCCCATACCATAAAACCCACTCCCTGAAAGTGGTCATTTGGATGGTTTTTAGTACATCCATGGGTTTCCCTTGTGGCTCAGCTGGTAAAGAATCACCTGCAATTCGGGAGACCTGAGTTTGAACCCTGAGTTGGGAAGATCCCCTGGAGAAGGGAAAAGCTACCCACTCCAGTATTCTGGCCTGGAGAATTTCACTGGACTGTATAGTACGTGGCGTCTCAGAGAGTCAGACACGACTGAGCAACTTTGACTTTGACTTCGTATATGCATAGAGTTATAAAACCATCACCACTGTCTGATTCCCAGAACAGTCCATCCCCCAAAAAGGAAGCCCCGTCCCCATCAGCAGTCACTCCTCCATTCCTTGCCCCAGCCCCTGACCCCCAGGAACCCACTCTCTGTGTCTGTGGATCTGCCTGCTCTGCTCTGTGTCTGAGATCTGCTTGATCCCATCAGTAGAGTCACACCCTGTGTGTCCTTCTGTGTCTGCGTCTCTCACTGAGCACCTGTTCTCAGGGTCCATCCATGTGGTAGCAGGTGTCTGGGCTTCTCTCCATTTCAGGGCTGAGTGATGCTCCTGTGTGTGGAGGGATCACATTTACTTGTCCATCATCTATTAACCTAGTCTGTGCCTCAGGACTCATGGTTTGTCATCACCTTTAGGACAGCAGTCTTAAGCAGTCTGGCCTGGCCTCCTCAGGCCTGGTCTCAGGTCATGTCTGTTGCTGGCTCCCCCTGACGGTCCTGCCTCGGGGCCTTTGCACTGGCTGATCCCACCTGATGCCTTTCTCACTGGTCACCTCCAAGTGATTCCTCCTGACCCACTGTTCCCCTGTCACTCCCTGATCACAGCAGTCCCTGCTGGTTGTTTCCAGCCTGGAAGGATCAATTAGTCCAGAGTCTGTGGGCTCTGTCCCTGCTAACCCGGGAGCCCTGGGGGCTGGAGGGGGACCTGGCATGTCCACTCCCTTCCCTTCCATCCCCAGCGGCCGCCTGTGCGCCCCTCTCCCTGCAGGTGGCCGAGACATGCCAGCTGGCTGTCCGACGGCTGGAGTGGCTGCAGCAGCAGAGTGGGGAGTCAGTGGTCCGGGGGCCCTACCTCTCTGTGGACCCAGCCCCGCCTGCTGAGGAGCGTGACCTGGGACAGCTGCGGGAGGCGCTGCTGGACGAGGCCCGGCCACTCTTCGACCGATACCGAGCCATGTTCGCCCTGCGCGACGCTGGAGGCAAGGAGGCCGCCCTGGCGCTGGCTGAAGGTGAGGAGGGGCTTCGGGGGTCAGGGTCAGGGCCCCTTGGCCCCCATGGCCATATTTGTCACACAGAGCTGCGTAGCATCCTGGGCAGGTGCATCCTGGGGCAGATACTCTTATTACCCCCACTTCTCCGTGCTGGGAGCCTAGGCCCAGAGAGGCAGAGGGACTTGTCCAAGGTCACACAGCAGTCTCAGCTGCAGAGTTTGGGTTTGACCCCAGGGGCCCCCATTACCGTTACTGGTGGCATTTTCTTCTCAGCTCTGCAGGGAGCCCTGTGCAGGTCTGAAGGGCTGTGGCTCATCCAGCAGAAAAGGAGAGGAGGGGCCTCCGGGAATCCTGGGGTCCCCTGCTCCCCTCCCCCACTCCTGAGGTGGCTGCTTCTGGTCCACAGAGCACTCAGAGCCCCTCTGCCTTCCTGGAGCTTCCTGTCTAGCCAGGGAAATGCCGGGACATCACCACCACATGGACCCGGGGCGGGAGCACAGAGGGGGCATTTGTGGGTTTGTCCTGGGTGGTTGCCTGGAGCAGCAGCTGCACAGTCAGGCCGGCTGGCCTCGAATCCCAGGTCTGCCTCCAGAGGACATCAGATCACAGGCAGGTCGCTCCCGGGTCCAAGGCTGGGGCCCTAGCAGGAGAAATCTGGCCCCTCTGTTTGGCCGTGCTGGTGAAAACCCTGGGACTCTGCCTGTCAGGGCCATTAAGACTGGACTGTAGGGATCATGCAGGAAACGACCCAGAAGCACAAATGTATAAGACACCTGCAGATCGCACTTGCAGTGTGGGCACAACACGGAGTCGGGGTGCAGGGGGCAGGACGGGGAGGAGGCGGCCACGCCCAGTCTGGTCTCTGGGGAGTGGGGAGGGAGGGCAGAGCTTCCAGAGCCCGAAGGGCCCACCCTGCTTCCCCAGTCCCTCTGGTGGCGTAGGGTCCCACCTCTGAACTCCGTGACTGGCGGTGGGGGTGTTGGGGAGTGCTCCCAGATATGGGAACCCCCTTTCGACCCTTCTCCGTCCCCCGGTGCCCAGCCCCCTCCTCGCCCTGTGGTGACCCCAACCTTCTTCTCCTGTAGGTCTGCGCTGCGGCAGCGCCCTCTTCCGCCATGAGATCGGCTACGTTCTGGGCCAGATGCAGCACGAGGCGGCAGTGCCCCAACTGGCGGCGGCCCTGGCACAGCCCACTGAGAACCCCATGGTACGACACGAGTGCGCCGAGGCCCTGGGGGCCATCGCCCGGCCTGCCTGCCTGGCTGCCCTGCGGGCCCACGTGGCTGACCCTGAGCGTGTGGTGCGGGAGAGCTGCGAGGTGGCCCTGGACATGTATGAGTATGAAACGGGGTCGACCTTCCAATATGCGGACGGGCTGGAGAGGCTGCGCTCACCCCTCTCCTAGGGCCTCCGCAGGGCGGTCTCCCTTTTGGACTCGGTGCATAAACCATGCTGGAGTGAATCGGATCTTGCTTCCTTGTCTTCCGGCTCCTTTTGCATCTTGATCGCAGGCTCCCGGGGGCCACGCTGAAGTCACTTCTGCCACTGAGCACGAGGGTTGTGGGAACAAAGCTGCGTCTGGGGGAGTCGGGGGGCGGTGGCCCCGCTTCTCTAGGAATGAAAGGGCGCAGGGAAGGCACTGTGGGGAAACCCAGGACCCCAGGGTTGGGGGTGTTGGAGCTGTCCTTTGTGGGGTGGGGTGGCCTGGAGCTAAGGGCTTAGGGAGGGCAAGCAGGTCCCAGGGACACAGCCTAGATGGATTATTATTTTTCCAAGCGATGACTCAGAGTGTGTTGGGGGCAGCAGAGGTGAGGGATAGCAGCTATAAAGGAACATCTGAAGTGTGGGGGACGAAGGCATGTGGAGAGAGCTCTGGCGTCTTCCCTGCCCCCGAGACTGTGACCAACCACAAGCCAGTGCTCGCTTCACCGTCAGTTTCCAGGAATGAAACCTGCCCGGCCAGTACCTCCAAGTCAGACTCCTCCTCACCCAGCCTGTATTGGAGACATAAGGGAAGGGGTTTTGTGGTGTGGCTAAGAGCTCAGGCTATGAGTTCCCATCCCACCTCCGTCCCCTACTTCCTCCACCTGCAGTCTCTAGCAGCCCATTTACCGCTTTGTAAAATGGGTGTTAACAAGAGAACTCATTTCATGTGCGACACATTTTCACACCAAGAAATTCTCGATTTCTACATTGGCATCAGCTGGGTGTCTTACAACTCAGTTCAGTGCTGACACCATCTGCCCAGAGTAAGTGCAGACCCTCCAGGTTCAGGGGTCATACCTGCAGAGTGGCCCCACTTCAGATGCTGGTCTCGAGTCTGGACCTCCCATACTTCTGATTGACTGATTATAATTTGGGGCTCCCACCACCCCCTCAAGTCAGGAAAACCTATTTATCATAAAGGAGGCAAATGAACAGCCAGATGAAGAGGCGCAAAGTCCAGGAAGGTCCCCAGCACAGGAGCATCTGTCCTCGTGGAGTTTGGGGCGGACGCTTTCACCCGCCCAGAAGCTCTCCAAGCCCCTTCCGGTAGGGTTTTCAACGTGGGCATTCGCCATTGGCAATTAACTCAGTTCCCAGCCCCTCTCCCCAGGGTATACTCAGTTGTGTCTCAGTCGTACCCGACTCTGTGACCCCGTGGACTGTAGCCTGCCAGGCTCCTCTGTCCATGGAATTCTCCAGACAAAAATACTGGAGTGTGTTGCCATTCTCTCCTCCCAGGCATCTTGACCCAGGGATCGAACCCGGGTCTCTTGCATTGGAGGCAGATTCTTTACCATCGGAGCCACCCCGAAGCCCTCTCCCTGGGGTGGGGGAGCTGAAAGTTCCATCCCTCTATCCAAGAATAGGTTCCCTATGCCACTGGGGCCCCCCAACCCACTTCATCTGACACCCAGGTGACACACAGGTGTGGTGGAAAGAGGCTGAGGCTTCCTTCATCCCATCACTCAGGAAATCACAGGTTCTTGGGAGCTCTGAGTCAGGTTCCTGTTACCCTGCAGCATCACTCTCGGGTGCTGGCTGCGAGCCCCCTCCCCCATTTTTCCCCAGGACCCCATGCCCTGTGGCATGTGGGATCTTAGTACCTTGACCAGGGATCAAATTCATGGCCCCCATATTGCAAGGCAAATTCCCAACCTTGGACCACCAGGGAAGTCCCTGTAATTTAAGAGCAGAAAAACAACCACCATCACACACAGTCCTGACCCCATGCCTTCCAGCTCTCGCTCCCATAAGCCGTAGGAAGTTGTCAGCCCCTCGCCAGCTGGTTTTCTCCCAAACTGGCTCCAACTAGGACTGCCCCTCAAGTCCCCAGGACTGTCCTTGCCCACAGGTGACCTGTGAGTGCGTGCTAGGTCCCTTCATCGTGTCCGAGTATGTGCGACCCTATGGACTATAGCATTCCAGGCTTTGTCCATGAGGATTCTCCAGGCAAGAACACTAGAATGGGTTGCCATGCCGTCTGCCAGGAGATCTTCCTGACCCAGGGATTGAACCTAGGTCTCCTGCAGCTCCTGCTCTGCAGGCGGATTCTTTACTGCTCCACTAGGGAAGCCCACAGTGTGGCCTCCCAGTGTCCAAATCTGGTTGTCACATCACAGTCTGCACTCTCCCCCTCGGGGCAGCCTCTGACCGCCCAGCCCCTATGCTGGAAATTTCTCAGGGACCCCGCCTCTGGTCCGCCTTCATCTCCCCTTCATATCCTTCATTGGCCCAGGGGCTGGGTCCTCAAGCCCCACCCACATCCTAGCCAGGCAGCTTCATCCACTGCTGCTGCTGCTGCTGCTAAGTCACTTCAGTCATGTCTAACTCTGTGCCCACCAGGCTCCCCCGTCCCTGGGATTCTCCAGCAAGAACACTGGAGTGGGATGCTATTTCCTTCTCCAATGCATGAAAGTGAAAAATGAAATTGAAGTTGCTCAGTCATGTCTGACTCATAGCGACCCCATGGACTGCAGCCATCCACTATTGGGGCTTAAATCCCATCTACGCTCAAATGATACCCACCGTCCTGACTCCAGCCGTTGGGTGGAGGTGGGGGTAGGGGAACGTACTCGGAGCTCTTGACTCAGGGTCGTCTGCTGCTGCTGCTAAGTCGCTTCAGTCGTGTCCGACTCTGTGCGATCCCATAGACGGCAGCCCACCANACCCACCGTCCTGACTCCAGCCGTTGGGTGGAGGTGGGGGTAGGGGAACGTACTCGGAGCTCTTGACTCAGGGTCGTCTGCTGCTGCTGCTAAGTCGCTTCAGTCGTGTCCGACTCTGTGCGATCCCATAGACGGCAGCCCACCAGGCTCCTCCGTCCATGGGATTTGCCAGGAAACAGTACTGGAGTGGGTTGCCATTGCCTTCTCCGCAGGGTCCAATCTGGATACCTCCAATTAGCTGATGAGGCTTCCCAAACTTAACAGTCCTTAGACTTATTACCTCCCACAGTGGCTCCTCCTACAGGAAATGGAAACTCCTGTCATTCCAGGTGTTCAGCCTGCCAACATCAGGGTTTGATAAGTTTAAAATCTGCCCCACTTCTGCCTACTCTGCCCCACTTTTCTGCCTGCACCTGGTTGGTCCAGCCTCATTGCCCATCTGAACCAGCGCAATCCCTCTGGCCCATCCATTCCCTGGCTTCCAACCTCACCTCCAGGATCTGTCCTCCCCACAACAGCCACCGGAGGGCGCCTGTGAGCACCTGAGTGAGATCCCACCCTCACCTCCACAGTCTGTCTTCCCCATAGCAGCCACTGGAGGGCGCCTGTAAGCACCCGAGTCTGGTCATGTCCAACAAGTCCAAGTCGGTCCTGCTCCAGGGCTTTTGCATCCAATAAACTTCTTCCCTCTGGTACTGCCATGGCTGGTTCTTTCCTCCTCTGGGTCTCTGGTCAAATATCAGCTGAACGTGACCTTGGCTTCCCTGTTGCAAACTTTAACTTCCCTCCTAGCAGCCCTACACTGCTCTCAAACCACTGAGGGCNTTCCTTGGGCCTCCCCAGAGTGGCCGATTCTGATCTCAGCAGAGGAAGGGGGATGTGGCTACCTGTCCACCTCTTGCCCTCACCCCTGCCCCCTGCCCACGGACTCTGTTATGAGAGACCACTCTCTCACGGTGGCTTGAGGATCCGAGCGTGACCCCTGGGGACCCTGCAAATCCCCATGCGCTGTGGGTACTGGGGAGCCCCAGGGCATTTCTATGTGTGTCTGAGACTCAGAGGGGCTGCAGCAGCCGTTTTACATCCCATGATCCCCTCCTCAACACGCACCAACCAGGGAGCAGGTCTCGGGGGTACAGCCACCACCATCGAACACCACCTGCCAGCACCTTTCTGGCCTGCACACCACACGGATACAGATGCCAGACCAAAGGTGGGAGTTGGGGACACACAGGGAGGGGGTGAGGCCACCTCCTGCCTCGAGAGATGCTGGGAGCCACGGGTCTCAGTTCCAGACACACTGAGGCTTGGCCCCGCAGTGCTGTGCAGCCTCAGGCAACTCACTCCTCCTCTCTGAGCCTCCCTGTCTCGTCCTCAGCCAGCCTTGGTCCCCCCAACCTGGTGCACACTCAGTGGCAGTGATGCCAACCCCACCTCTGTTGTCTCCCTCCCACCTCGTGGGCTGGAGCCTGGGGTGGAGGCCTGCATGCCCTACCAGGAAGCCCTACCCCTCTGCCATGGGCTGCCTTGGTTTCCCCAGCTTCCTCTGGCATCCTGGGATCCCTTGCCACCCTCTGCCTCCCTCTGGCCGGCGTGGGAGGGGATGAAGGTTAGGGGTCTGAAAGCTTGGGCTGATGCCGTGTGTGATCCTGGGCAAAGTGCCTCTCCTCTGTGAGCCGCAGTCTTCCCATCTGTACAAACAGGACCGGGGCAGTGACAAGCCCAGCCCCACATCCCCTGGCGGGATTTGGGGCTTTACCACATCCCCCAGTATGGGCTCAAGGCCCTAGAAGGACCTGGCAGGTGGGTCCCCCGGCCACGCTCAATAGCTGCCAGGCCAGGGGTACAGCTGGGGGAGGGCTCCCTGCACACCCGGCCGGCCCCTCTGCCCTGTCCCTCCCATCCCCCCGCCAGCCGGCCTGTTGGCCCCTACCTGTGCCTGATAAATGCCCGCTGGATCCCTTGGTCCTAATCCCACAAAGGAACGGTTTGCAGGGGACGTGCCGGGCGTAGAGTAGGCTGCGAGGAGGAGAGAGACCGAGAGCCCGTTAGCGCGGGGGCGGCGCGGGAGCACCAGAGAGGGTGGCCGCTGCTCAGGGTCAGACAGCCAGGCCTGCGTGCCCAGCACCCGGCACCTCTGAGCTGGCCGCCCTCCCCCGGACGGTCCGGGCACCCCGAAAAGCCCACAGGCTCAGGCCCCCGGGGTCGTGCGGGCAGGTATCTGCCGGGAGGGAAGGCGCGGGATGAAAGATTCATAATCCAGAAACCGCCTGTGAATTATTCAGAGAGTTCCAGTGCCTGGTCCATCCTGCTCTCGTGGCCTGCCTCCCGCCATGCGGGGTGCCATGAATTATTGAGGGCGTTTTATTTATTAATTTCCCTCCTGGAGAGGGCTCAGGGAAGGCTGGGTGCACACACGCAGCATCTTTATATTTTAATCTCACTGATCATGCTTGGTGGGTAAGGGAACGATTTGAAATCCAGGCTGGGGTGGGGGGAAGTGGGTGGCAGGAGAGCGAGGCTTGGGGAGCTTGCAGGTGGAAAGCAGGCTGGACCTGCAGTAGAGAAGTTGGTACAAGGCAAAAGAGAAGAAATCCACGTTCACTCCCTGTCTATTAAGTGTCTACTGATACCACGCAGTGGGCAGCATTCCAGGGTTAACTCAGTGACCTCAACACAGCAGACAAGACTATTCTGCCCATTTCACAGGTGAGGAAGTAGAGTGAGAAGGTGATGACCAGCCCCCCATGCCAACTCTGTGCCCTGTGCCCGCCTCCTGCTGTGTTCTCCTTGATCTGTTTCACTGACTTGCTCTGCACCACCCCTGGTGACTGTCCCATTTTGCAGCTGAGAAAACTGAGGCTCAGAGAGGGGAGGACAGTTGCCCAAGGTCACACAGGGAAGGAGCTTCAGGGGTGGGATTGGAGCCCAGCGTTCCAGTGCTGCGTCTTGGTGTTTGGAGAAAGATGTCTACACGTGAGGCTGCCCCGGGTCTTGGCAGGCAGTGGATGCCGGGGA